>OX352316.1:19613574-20101074 GCA_947086415.1 Pammene aurita
GCCCTCAGACAGGAGTGGTCCTGGATGTGTCTCCACGGACCGCAATGTGCGTTCGAAATGTCGATGTTCAAATGTGTCCTGCAGTTCACACTATGACGCGCAGTTAACTGCGTTCTTCATCGACCCGCGAGCCAAGTGATCCACCGTCCAGGGTAATAGTTTAGCTATTGCGCTGTAACAATTTTCGACATCAAAAATGTAATATAATAAAATAAATTTTTTCGAAAAATTATTAAATATTAAACCGCATGTTTTATCACATGCGCACATATCGGTGATCGTATTACACAGTTTACACGTTCGCGCGAATTCAAATACACACACTTGTCTATATATGGAGCGATACGCTGTTGCGGCGCGGATTTATGCCGGTCGAAGCTACTCTCTCCAAATAGTGTAGCGAGTGTCCGAATTGCTTAAAACGCGACGCGAGAAAATAATATTCTCTCCTGTGTGACGACAACGGATGTGTACGTATTAGAGTTTTTGGTGACGGATTATCTTCGTAAACATACATACGAAAAGTACGTACATTATAAACGCTAATGATCCTTCCGCAGGTTCCCCTACGGAAACCTTGTTACGACTTTTACTTCCTCTAAATGATCAAGTTTGGTCAACTTCCCAACAACGCCGACGGCCGCGAAGCCACCGCGTGTCGGTCCGAAGACCTCACTAAATCATTCAATCGGTAGTAGCGACGGGCGGTATGTACAAAGGGCAGGGACTTAATCAACGCGAGCTTATGACTCGCGCTTACTAGGAATTCCTCGTTTATGGGGGATAATTGCAAACCCCAATCCCCAGCACGAAGGAGTTTCAACGGGTTGCCCGGGCCTCTAGGCCAAGGAGAACATGCTGATTCCTTCAGTGTAGCGCGCGTGCGGCCCAGGACATCTAAGGGCATCACAGACCTGTTATTGCTCAATCTCGTGCGGCTCGAAACCGCCGGTCCCTCTAAGAAGAATTTTAATACGTCGCCAGTGAGTTGCGCGACCGCGAACGGCCGCGCGCACCTAAATGACGACGCCTATTTAGCAGGCTAGAGTCTCGTTCGTTACCGGAATTAACCAGACAAATCGCTCCACCAACTAAGAACGGCCATGCACCACCACCCACCGAATCAAGAAAGAGCTGTTAATCTGTCAATCCTTCCGGTGTCCGGGCCTGGTGAGATTTCCCGTGTTGAGTCAAATTAAGCCGCAGGCTCCACTCCTGGTGGTGCCCTTCCGTCAATTCCTTTAAGTTTCAGCTTTGCAACCATACTCCCCCCGGAGTCCAAAATCTTTGGTTTCCCGGAAGCTGCCCGCCGAGCCATTGTAGTAACGTCGGCGGATCGCTAGATGATATATTTACGGTTAGAACTAGGGCGGTATCTAATCGCCTTCGAACCTCTAACTTTCGTTCTTGATTGATGAAAACACCTTTGGCAAATGCTTTCGCTGATGTTCGTCTTGCGACGATCCAAGAATTTCACCTCTAACGTCGCAATACGAATGCCCCCAGTTATCCCTATTAATCATTACCTCGGAGTTCTGAAAACCAACAAAATAGAACCGAGATCATATTCTATTATTCCATGCACGAAATATTCAAGCAGCATTTTGAGCCCGCTTTGAGCACTCTAATTTGTTCAAAGTAAAATTGTCGGCCCACCTCGACACTCACTGAAGAGCATCGCGATAGGATTTTTATATTGAACCGTACTTTTACATACGATTCACCGACGATATGCTCCGCAAACGTGTCAGTATCGATTCGGATGAATCGCACCGACAGTGCGTAGCACAAATGCAACTACGAGCTTTTTAACCGCAACAAGCAAGCAAGGCAAGCAAGGCAAGCAAGCGAAGCAAGCAAGCAAAGCAAGAGCAAGCAGAGCAAGCAGCAGCCGCCGCACCTCCTATTTGTTGTATTGTATTTGAAGATGCCTCTAATCTTTTATATTGTTTATTTTGTTATATTTCTGTATATACGAGAACAGGTGCAGGTATATAATTTTTATTACCGACCGAGCCGACCAAGTAATTGCCAAAAATAGCAAGCAACATTAATAATGTCATATATATACGAGAACAGGTGCAGGTATGGGATTTTCGCCGGTCGCATTGTCGCAGCCGAACAAAAATATGACACGAAAAATAATACAATATTAATGTTTTCCATATAAAAAGTAAAATGAAATGAAATGTTCCACTTGCCCTGTGAGAGAGACTAAGTTCAGGCACCAACTGACCTCCGTCTCTCGCGGACGTATGCTAGCTGCTATCACACGATGAAAGAGCTACTGTTCAAGTTAATACCTACTACAAACTACCCACCCTCGGACTGGTATGAATCTAACATTATATTGATCTATTATAAATAAAAAAACCTGCCAAGAGCGTGTCGGGCCACGCTCAGTGTAGGGTTCCGTAGTTTTCCGTCCGTCACAGTAAGGTACTCAGAGGGCGGACAGATCTTTTAGGGCTTCGTCGCTACACAGCGATATAGATCTGGGGCGTCCATAGATATGTCTCATTAATTAATTAATTTCGTAACTTATAACAAATCTTAACCAACCATATAAACAAACAGCAGGAATAGGGGATGAGGGTGACAAAGGACCCCGCAGCAAACATAGGGAAAAAGTGGTTTCAGTTAAATCTCACGAAATTTTAGTACAATGTAGATTCGAGTCTCCTGATTATTTTTTTATAAGGGCACAACTCGCTCAGAAGTATACTTTCAGAAATAATCAATAAGTATTGTTTCATACAAAACATATGTAACATACCAATTTTTCGTAAAATCTTTCTCTTTGCTTTTGCATAATATAAATAACTAACAAAATGCGATTTCAACGTGACAAAAACGTTATTAAGATCATATTTAACTCCAGTAAGTATCAGTGTGGGTCATTTCAAAGTATCGATTTTAAGAAACACGTCATAGAAAAATAATAATATAAACTTGATTATTTCTGACAGTGTACTTCTGAGGGAGTTGCGCCCTTATAAAATAAAAATAAGGAGACCTGAATCTATATCATACTAAAATTTCATGCGATTTGACTGAAACCACTTTTTCCCTATGTTTGCTGCGGGGGTCCTTTAAATAAAAACAATCATTGCTGACTGTATCTATTAAATAGATATCATTGTCATGTAAATTAAGAAATTTAACCAAATTTCAGCTCAATCGGTTTTTTATTAACTATTTAAAAATTTTTTTAGCAACTAACCTAACATAACCTAACCTAACTTTTTTTGGAACCCAATTTGTATTCATACATACATACATACATACATATATTATTGTTCATATTATTATTATTATTATTTGTATCTCCTTTGAGAATCACGGGCCTTTATATCCCGGTCTTTTGGTAGGCTTGCGTGGGGATACAGATCCAACACGCAGAGGCCCCTTGGAGAAATTTGCTATGTTATACACCTGCTAGAACCCATTCACGGGTACATTAATAGATACCCGTGAACCGGTTCCAGCAGGCGTTATGGCTATTGTAAATAAAATGGACAGAGTAATGGGCTATGGTATTGAAGTTAGGCTGGTCAAAGATTAGGCTATTGTAATGAGGTCCGGACACCTGCCATAACAATTTTATTACATGTTATCGAGGCAGGCGGTGACTCGCCGCCGACTAGATGGGCCCCTGAAACTGCCGCCGCAAAAACGACCAGGAGCAACATCGGTGTGAGCGGCTCAGGGTGTGGAGAGGTGTACACCGCTTTCTGCCAGTGACTGTAGGAAGCCCAGCCACTGTACCAACTCGCGACTTATGCAAATTTCACTTCCACCCTGCGAGCATATAGCTCTGACGGCTCCTCTCTGGACGGCCAGCTAAGGCAAGCCAGAGCCGAGAGTCCTGCGGGTCCCCTTGGGGTCCAGTCCGACCGACGAAGACACGCCGGAGACGGAGACCCTGACCGACTCTCTGGAGCACTCGGCACAAGCAAGCCATACGATTGAGAAACATCAAAAAAAAATGTGTAGTGTCGTATGAAAAGAGCCAAGTGTCCAAAGTGTCCAAAGTGTCAAAAGTCGAAGTTGAAGTCAAACTCAAATTAATTACAAATACAAATAAATATAATTTATTTCATGATTTGAAATAAAATGAAATTAAATCAAATAGAATGAAATAAAATACAATACAATAAAATGTTCCACTATAATAATAATAATAATAAACAACAACCGCTGACAATGACAGACGTCTTGTAATCAAATTTTGCTAAAAATATATTTTTATGCGTGTTATTTTGCCTAAACTTGGTCAAATTTAATTTAAAGTGATCCCTAATATAACCCCAAGATGTGGAATACCAACATACTCGAGTTGAAATGCAATTACGGATCACGAACGTACAAAACACAGCACGTTGACAGCTTGTGCTCAAACCTGATCTAGGCGAAACACGTATATGGTTGCATAGCATGATAACGAGAAGTCGGACAAAAGCGGAATCCACCAACGCACGCCCACCATCCGCGCCCGCCTCGTCAGTCTCCTCGCCATCGTTGTCGGGCGATAAGTACGCTACTGCGCCCGACACCAGCGAGTCGAGCGACGAGTGCGGGCCGCCGCCGCCGCCGCCACGACCACCTGCGCGACGGGGACGGCCACCGCTGCCGGCACGCTTGGGGCTTGCGGGACATCCTGCCCCGCCCAGGGCCCCCGCTGCCGGTGGTATAGTGCGTCGCATGCAATGGACTTCATCCATTAATGAGAACGTCATGCGCGCCTATTATGGGGCTACAGAGGGGGGAACTAATCTGTGCGCGTATCGTGACCGGATACTTCCTCTGTTTCAGCTCCTTGAACCAACCATCAACGTGACTGCGCAACGACTATCGGATCAGGTCCGAGTCATCCAGCGGGATAAACGGTTGGATGACTCGACACTTGATCGGCTCCGCCTGGAGGCTCTCTCTGCTCACGCGGCCTCCATCTCGACGCGGGATCCGCCCGCCACGTCGCCGGATCCGATGCCCGCACCCGACCTGGCATCGGGGGCGCCGCGGGTTGATTCCAGTGTCGATGAGGAGGAGATCGCGAATCAGAGTGTGAGTAGTACAGCCAATGAGCAACTGAGGAGGACTTTGGAAGAGGTAATTACGCAGTATCGCTCCACAAACATCCCTAGGCCACGATTACCACGCTTACCTATGAATAGACGCAATCTAGCGCTAATGGGAGCCCTAAATGATTTGCTAGATCCATTCCTGCGGACTAGTAAAGACTTAGATGATACGCACTCGATCATGTACTGCGGGGCCATCGCGGCGTGCCGTGTTGCTCGAGTCAAGTTTCCGGACGCTGAACGTGCACCTAGGACCGCCGGGGGTATCCCCGCATGGCAGGTGCGGATCGAGCGTCGTATCAACTCATTTAGGACTCTCATTGCAAAGCTGATCTGCTTCAGGGGGGGCAATAACCGCCCCCGAGTAATGCGCTTTGTGCACCAGGCGTTCGCGGGGACGGATATCGAGCCCCGCGACTACATGGCCAATGTCATAGAGCGCATCGACTTTCTGAAGCAGAAAGTTTATGCATGGGCAAGCCGTATTCGCCGTTACAGAGAGCGTGTGGACCGATTCAAGCAGAATCGTCTTTTCCAAAGTGACCAAAGGAAGGTATACCGAAGGTGGGAGGAAACTGACCCCCGTGTGTCCGATATGCGACTGCCGGATGCTACTGCCATGACTGATTTCTGGCGTAGCATCTGGTCGGCGCCCGTTGAACACACGGAGGGCGAGTGGATGAGTGTTGTTGAACGTGGGTGTGAGTCCATCGAACCAATGGGGGCTATCACCATCAGCCCCGCCGACGTAAGTTGTGCAATCCGTACGGCCCAGAACTGGAAAAGTCCTGGCCCGGATGGGTTGCACAACTTCTGGCTAAAATGGTTTCGATGCTCGCACTCGCGGCTGGCAACACAATTTCAACAAGCCCTTGAACTTGGCTCCCTCCCGCCTTCCTTAACAACTGGTGTAACCTTCCTGCTCTATAAGTCCGGTAGTACCACGGAAGCGAAGAACTACCGACCCATCACGTGCTTGCCTACGCTCTACAAGCTTCTTACATCCATTTTGAGAGCAAAAATAAACGCGCACATGGTCGCAAACAACATTTTGGTCTCCGCTCAAAATGGATGTAGGGTTGGGTCCCGTGGTACTAAAGAGCTCCTCCTCATAGACATGACCATTTGCCAAAGAGTCCGGCGGAACAGAGGGGCCCTCTCGTCCGCTTGGATTGACTACAAGAAGGCCTATGATTCGGTGCCTCATTCATGGCTGAAGAGGATCTTGGAGCTGTATAAAATTGATGCAGCTTTAAGATCCTTCCTTGGCGCGTGTATGAGGCAGTGGACCACAGTCCTTCGTCAACCAGGAGGCGGGGATGACACCCCTGGCCCGCAGGACTTTATAAGGATTGAGCGAGGAATATTTCAGGGCGACAGTCTGAGTCCCCTGTGGTTCTGCCTAGCTCTAAATCCGCTCAGCAATCTGCTGAAGGATTCGGGGCTAGGTTGCCGGCTTCGGAGAGAGGGTGAAGTCATATCTCACCTTCTGTACATGGACGATCTCAAATTATTTGCACCAAATAACCGAGACTTGTTGGAACTACTGAAGACCACTGAAGTGTTCAGTAGTTCCATCAAGATGGAGTTTGGTGTTGATAAATGTGCAGTTATGCATGTACAGCGGGGGAAAGTAGTAAATTCAACAAATCTACAGCTTTCTGAGACAATGACGTTCAGATCTATCTCTGAATCAGAAACCTACAAATACCTTGGTATGTCACAGTCTTTGGGCATTGAGGATGTGGGTATTAAACAGGCGTTGAAGGAGCGCTTCTTCGGTCGGCTGACAAAAGTACTTAATAGTCTTCTGTCAGGTGGCAACAAGGTGCGTGCCTTCAATGCCTGGGTGATGCCCCTACTCACATACTCCTTTGGCATACTAAGGTGGACACAGACCGAGCTGGATGCCCTGGATCGGAGAGTCCGTCTATTGCTCACCACACACCGTATGCTTCACCCGCGCTCGTCTGTTATGAGATTGTACATCCCACGGAAGTGTGGAGGTCGGGGCTTTTTAAACGCCAAAAATCTCCACAACCGTGAGGTGTACAATCTCAGGAATTATTTCCTTAACAACGAGTGTGAGATGCATCGTGATGTGGTGGCAGTAGATAAGGGTCTCACGCCGCTCTCCTTGGCAAACGAGAACTGGCGCAAACCTGTGGTGCTAAGCACCGAGGATCGCAGGGCGGTATGGAAGAGCAAGGAGCTACACGGGCGGTTCTACAGGGCCCTCACGGGACCCGACGTAGACCTGCTCGCGTCGGTGACCTGGTTACGATTCGGGGACCTCTTTGGAGAAACCGAAGGTTTTGCCTGTGCAATTGCGGACGAAGTTATCATGACGAATAACTACCGGAGATATATCCTGAAGGACGGTACGGTCGACATTTGTCGGGCATGCCGCCGTCCCGGAGAGTCACTCAGGCATATCATCTCCGGTTGTTCTCATCTTGCTAACGGCGAGTACTTGCACAGACATAACCTCGTAGCCAGGATTATACACCAACAGCTTGCTCTCCTATATGGTCTTGTGGACCACGAAGTGCCGTACTACAAGTACACACCTACACCAGTTCTCGAAAATGGTCGTGCCACGCTCTATTGGGATCGATCTATTATCACGGACAGGACTATTGTAGCCAATAAGCCTGATATCGTGGTAATAGATCGACCGCAACGCCGGGCCATGCTCGTCGACATCACCGTCCCATGTGACGAGAACCTCGTGAAGGCCGAGAAGGACAAGTCCAGCAAGTACCTAGACTTGGCTCACGAGGTAACCGCCATGTGGGAGGTTGATTCGGCGATCATTGTACCGATAGTTGTTTCTGCGAACGGTCTCATAGCGAAGAGTCTAGACCAACATCTAGAGAGACTTTCGCTACGGGGTTGTGGTTGGATCAAGGGTCAGATTCAGAAGGCGGTTATCCTGGACACGGCGCGCATAGTCCGAAGGTTCCTCTCTCTGCGGCCCTGACCACCGGCAGCCTGGGCCTTGCTCCGTTGCCGGGGGCACCCTAGGTTAGGTTTTTTATAATGTTTTTATTGTTTTTGTATGTTTTAGATGTATTTTTATATTTTACTTTTGTAAAAATATTATAAAATTACCTAGCCTAAGAAAAAAGAATAATAAAGAGAATAATAATAATAAATATTATTATTATTATTATTATTATATTAAGTATA
This sequence comes from Pammene aurita, assembly GCA_947086415.1. Taxonomy (NCBI): domain Eukaryota; kingdom Metazoa; phylum Arthropoda; class Insecta; order Lepidoptera; family Tortricidae; genus Pammene; species Pammene aurita. The sequence goes on from OX352316.1 coordinate 19,621,851, forward strand.
AAAATTAAAATGAAATGAAATAAAATGAAACACCGGCGAAGGTTCCCTCTTTATTGTGTGCAGGTAATGACCGAAGCAGCCGTGTCCAGTCATTACCTGCACTTGTCTGTATGTCAGTGTCCCACTTTTGCGGTCAAGCCAGCTGTCGAAGGATGGGAGGAGCGCTCCTATAGTATACGTTCCATAGGGCTCATCCTCCAGCTGGCTTTTCCACCGATCTCTTTGCCTTTTTTTTTCTGTCTCCAGCCGGGCCTCTAATTCTTGAGGAGCCAGACGTCTCTGAGAGTACCTCTCTGCCAGTAGTCGGGCGTCTAGGTCCCATGGCATAGTACCAGCGAGGGCGCAAGCGGCTGCCTGCCCTATCGTCGAGTACCCTCTAATAATTCGTCGCGCAATGACTCTCTGAGGTCTTCGAAGGAGGGCCCTTGTTTTGTTATTCAGCCTCCCGGCCCATATAGGTGCCCCGTATAGCGCCATGCTGCGAATAACGTTCGCATATAGTCGTCGACATGGGGCTTGGGGGCCTCCAACGTTTGGCAATAGTCGGCTAAGCGCCGAAGCAGCACCAACGAGCCGAGGAACTAAGTTGGTAAAATGTTCCTCGAATTCCCACTTGCGATCCAAGATAAGGCCCAAATATTTAATATGGGCTTTTAGAGGGACCGCCTCACCCCCTACAGGGATCACCTCATTAGGGCGCAGTCTCCAGCCCCTACCTCCGAATACCACGGCGTCGGTCTTGTTAAGTGACACCTTAAGCCCTAGCAGATTGATGCGTCCCACCGTGAGCTCGGTTGCCACTGCGGCTCTCCTTGAGGTTTCCTGGTAGTCTCTTCCCCTCACGGCCACCATTGTGTCATCGGCATAACAAATGGTGACCATGCGGGGAAGTTGTTCCCCTCTTATAGCCCAATCAAAGCCGATATCCCAGAGCAGGGGTCCCAGAACCGACCCCTGCGGAACACCACACTCCATTCGTCTTTCTAAGAGCGTGCCTCCTGATTCATATAGCACTGCCCTATCAGAGAGGTAGTGCTCTATGATTGTCCTCAGATAGAGAGGCACCCCGTGATACCTAAGGGCCTCTTTTACTACTCCGTAAGGGAGAGAGCCAAAGGCATTGGCTATGTCTAGAGATACTGCTATGACTCCCTCCTTTTTCTCTGCTGCCAGATCCCTGAATTTTTTCAACATGCCTATTGCATCTATTGTAGACCGCCCCTCGCGGAACCCGAATTGCCGGTCGCTGATATTTGAGCCCGTATCCTCCAGATGCCTAGTTATTCGCCTTGCTATAATGCGCTCCAACATCTTTCCAGTTTCATCTAGGAGGACGATGGGGCGGTATCCCGAAGGTGATTCAGCTGGACGACCCTCCTTTCGCAGTAGGCACAACCTACCCTCCTTCCAGCAACGAGGGAAAATTCCCTCCCTGAGGCAGTCATCAAATAACCCTCGAAGTCGGCCTCCGAGGTGTTTCAATGCCAAGGAGAGAACCTTCCCCTGTACACCATCCGGTCCTGGAGCCTTTTTACTGGCTCTCATTCGGCAAACCGCTCTCATGATTTCCACGTCCGAGATTAGAGGGACATCTGGAAGGCCCTCCGGTTCCTCTACTGGAAGTGCCATGACGGGAGGCGTGAAGTCCGATGCCGCCGGGAAGAGGCCCTCTACAACCCTCTTTAGGAGTTCTGGCTCTAAGGAATCCATGGGGGGAGCATGTTTAATTTTATTCCTGACAATTTTATAGGGTCGCCCCCATGGGTCCCTGTCTAAGGTTCTCAGGAATTCTTCTCGGGCCTCATCCTTTCGTTTGGCTATGGCGGCTGTTAATGCCCCTTTTGCAGCTACAAGGGCCTCCCGGAGTATCTCCTCCTCTGCCGCCGTGTGTTGTCGGCGCCTGCATCTTGTGAATTTACGGCGTGCAAAATTGGCGGTTACTCGGAGGGCCGCGATTTCCTCAGACCACCAGTAGACCTGTTTTTTGTGAGTAAATTTCTTCGTCCTCAACATGCCAGAATCGCACACCATAGTGAGCGAGGTACGGAAGCGGACAGCCCTTTCTTCAACCCCGAGGTCTACCGGTGGGGGAGCACACCAAGCTTCGATCAATGCGGCCTCCTCAATCATTTCCCTATCTAGGCTAGCCAAGGACCACCTAGGGAAGCGGCCATTGAGACGGCGCCTACCCGTTGCCTGCGGCAGATCTTGTACTGGAGCCACTGAAGATGGAGAAATCCTCATCCTGATGTAAACGTGATCGGAGAGAGTCTCCACATCCTCCAGGACACGCCAGTCTACAATTCGGTTGGCGACAACTGGGGTTGCAAGAATAACGTCAACAATGGATCCTCCCTGCTGTCGCACACACGTGTAGGCGTTGCCCTGGTTTAAAACCACGAGCCCCATCGCTACCGCCCAGTCCCTGAGGGTTTCGCCCCTCACATCAGTAACAAGAGAACCCCAGGCTGCACTTTTAGCATTGAGGTCCCCCATTACAAGTACCGGGGTTGGTGCTGACCTCCTTATTAGCCCCCCCAGATCATTTAAATAACCCTCGAATTCCCATAGTGGCCTATTTGGGGAAAAATAAGTGCCGATTAATATGACGTTTCCCCATTTGGCTGCCGCAATTGGGTACTTTCCTGGGTAAAAAAAATATGATTCTATTTAGTCCGTCAGTTAGATTATCAAAAAATATTTGACACGTATTTTTTATTTTGTCAATCAAACAAAAATTGGTGAAGATATAGCCCGTTAAAGTTCCGCGTGACGTCACATTATACTAAAAAATGTACTAAAATGTGACGTCACGCGGAACTTTAACGGGCTATATCTTCACCAATTTTTGTTTGGTTGACAAAATAAAAAATACGTGTCCAATATTTTTTGATAATCTAACTGACGGCCTAAATATTTTTTTTTAGGAAAGTAGCCAATTCCGAGACCTTTATGAACGGCAATCAGGGGAGGATGGTCCCCAATAGCCGGTACTACTAGAGCCACTTTCCGGTCAGTTGCTCCTACCCAATTGGGCTGAGGAGGGATACAATACGGTTCCGCTGCCACAGCCGCGCCTATGCCCCACTCTGCTATTACCTGCATGAGCAGGTCTTGGGCACGGGCGCAGTTGTTCAAGTTAGTCTGTAGGAGTTCGTAAGGGCGTGACAACATTACAAATCCATGCTCTCTTGTTCCTCGTCAGCCCTTTGGGCGAATCTCTGATCGGGCCCCTGGGTCCGGACGGGGTCTTGTCTACCCTTAGTCGGTGGGGGGCAGCATGCTGGGCCTCCCATATAGTGTCCGACGGGTTTCTTAGCCTGATGACACACCGCGCAGAATGGTGCCTCAGTACAGCCGGACGCCTTATGTCCCGGTTTACTGCACCGGAAGCACATGTTCCCTCTCTCTACTTGTGATGGGCAAGTAGTGCGAGTGTGTCCCGTCCCCATGCACTTATAACATCGTAACGGTGCTGGATCTAGTATATGCACTTGTGCACTCGACCACCCCACAAGTAAACGTCCTCCTTCTACTATCTTGCTGGCGGCTGTCACCGGGCATTTAATGAGGGTCGATCCTACCCCACTAAATCCGGTGCGGATTGAACCAACCCTCACTTCGTCAAGTCTGCAACCACCCTTTGCTGATATTGCCTCGGCTACTGCCTCCGTGGTTGTACATTCCATGAGACCTGATATCCTCAAGCCGGCCATTTTAGTTGGCCGGTACACCCTCGCGTCATTGCCGATGAGGCCTTCCAATTTCTCGCGCAGGATATCGGCTGCCCTTCCGTTGTCGGTTCCAGACACCTCGATTATACGCGCCCCGTCAGCCGTTTTCCTAACTTTAACATGGTCTATTCCCACCTCGGCTAGACCAAACGAAGTCGTCGCCCTGGTTAAGATACCCGCATATGTAGCCTCAGATTCTGGTTTGAGAGCCACTACTACGGCCGCTGTCGATGGAGCCACCAGCTTACGTGGCTTCGGCTTTGGCTTAGCAGCCGGTTGGGCTGCTGCAGCTGTTGGCTTTTTGGCTTTCCGCTTTGCCTTACGGCCTACTACCTTCGTCCACGTCTGATCGGCAGTCATCGGTAGTGGTGGCGGCGCCGTCTCCGCAGCAACAGGAGGTGCCACCTGGGGTACCTGCTTGGTAGCCGCTTGTTTCTTCCGCGGCACTTTTGGACCTGGTGCAGCTCTCGCAGGGGGCATTAGCATTGATCCCGCCGATACTACAGATCTATCTAACGTTTGCCTGGGTTTTGTGGCAAGGGCAGGTGCAGGCAACGGGGTCCATGGATCATCCGACAGAACAACCACGGGGGCTGTAGGAGGGACTGTCGCAGCCTTTTTACGGTCCGCCGCCAGTGGTGGGCGGACGACCGGCTCCGGAGGGATGCGGCTCTTTATGTCGTCTAAGCGGGCATTGACCATATCCCCAATCGATTTGAAGAGGCTCACCGACAACTCCTCCCTAAACTCAGACAAGGCATCCGTCACCGCACCCAGGATCTGGTTAGCCTGGTTCGTCTTTAGACTGCCTGCTGGAGTCTCCTTCTTGTTCCTATCGGAGAAGGCCTTTCTAAGCGCTTTCAATTCATTTGTCGCATGTGCTAGCTCTGCTTTCAGTCTTTTATTATTTGCCCTAAGGGCAAAAACCTCATCATTTTCCTCTCTTGAGTCCATTTTATCTATGGCTGTAACTATCTTCTGGCACGCCTTGTTGATGCGGCCGCGGGTTGTTCCTTTAATATTCTTTGATTTGCTGATCTCTGCCAGCACCCTCTTGGCTGCCTCGCGGGCCACATCCGCCTCGTCTCCATCAGAAGCCGGAGACTGACGGCCTTCCGGCACCAGGTCGTATTCCATTTCCTCCTCCTCATCAGATATGACCTGCTCGGATGTTTGATCCTTCATCCAGCAGGAGGTTAGCCCACGAGATTGGGACGCATTTCCGGTATCCTTATCCGCTTCTTTTTCAGGAGTACCCATTTCGAGCCTTTTTTTCATCAAAGTTCTGGCCTTTCCCACGTATGTCGCAAGGGACTTGGTCTTGGTAGAACCCGTGCGCACTCCGCGGGTCTTGCTTTTTCCGTATTTCCCACCTCTACGTGCTGTTTTGATTTTTGGCAAGTGAAGAATTTGGCAATTGAGAAACATCAAAAAAAAATGTGTAGTGTCGTATGAAAAGAGCCAAGTGTCCAAAGTGTCCAAAGTGTCAAAAGTCGAAGTTGAAGTCAAACTCAAATTAATTACAAATACAAATAAATATAATTTATTTCATGATTTGAAAAAAAATGAAATTAAATCAAATAGAATGAAATAAAATACAATACAATAAAATGTTCCACTATAATAATAATAATAATAATTATTATTATAATTATTATTATTATTATTATATTAAGTATAAAAATTAAAATGAAATGAAATAAAATGAAATAAAACGAAATAAAATAAAATAAAACAAAATTAAATAAAACTAACCTAACCTAAACCTAACCTAACCTAAACTAAACTAACCTAACCTTTTTTTTTTTAGTAATTAACCTAACCTAACCTAACCTAAACTAACCTAACCTAACATTTTTAGGAACCTAATTTGAACGAGACCTAGGTACCTTTTATGAACCTAATTTTTTTTGTTTTTTTATTTATTATTATTATTATTATTCACTTTATTTCATTAATTTCTTAGATTAGGTTGTTATAATATTTTTACAAAAGTAAAATATAAAAATACATCTAAAACATACAAAAACAATAAAAACATTATAAAAAACCTAACCTAGGGTGCCGCCGGCAACGGAGCAAGGCCCAGGCTGCCGGTGGTTAGGGCCGCAGAGAGAGGAACCTTCGGACAATGCGCGCCGTGTCCAGGATAACCGCCTTCTGAATCTGACCCTTGATCCAACCACAACCCCGTAGCGAAAGTCTCTCTAGATGTTGGTCGAGACTCTTCGCTATGAGACCGTTCGCAGAAACAACTATCGGTACAATGATCGCCGAATCAACCTCCCACATGGCGGTTACCTCGTGAGCCAAGTCTAGGTACTTGCTGGACTTGTCCTTCTCGGCCTTCACGAGGTTCTCGTCACATGGGACGGTGATGTCAACGAGTATGGCCCGGCGTTGCGGTCGATCTATTACCACGATATCAGGCTTATTGGCTACAATAGTCCTGTCCGTGATAATAGATCGATCCCAATAGAGCGTGGCACGACCATTTTCGAGAACTGGTGCAGGTGTGTACTTGTAGTACGGCACTTCGTGGTTCACAAGACCAAATAGGAGAGCAAGCTGCTGGTGTATAATCCTGGCTACGAGGTTATGTCTGTGCAAGTACTCGCCGTTAGCAAGATGAGAACAACCGGAGATGATATGCCTGAGTGACTCTCCGGGACGGCGGCATGCCCGACAAATGTCGACCGTACCGTCCTTCAGGATATATTTCCGGTAGTTATTCGTCATGATAACTTCGTCCGCAATTGCACAGGCAAAACCTTCGGTTTCTCCGAAGAGGTCCCCGAATCGTAACCAGTTCACCGACGCGAGCAGGTCTACGTCGGGTCCCGTGAGGGCCCTGTAGAACCGCCCGTGTAGCTCCTTGCTCTTCCATACCGCCCTGCGATCCTCGGTGCTTAGCACCACAGGTTTGCGCCAGTTCTCGTTTGCCAAGGAGAGCGGCGTGAGACCCTTATCTACTGCCACCACATCACGATGCATCCCACACTCGTTGTGAAGGAAATAATTCCTGAGATTGTACACCTCACGGTTGTGGAGATTTTTGGCGTTTAAAAAGCCCCGACCTCCACACTTCCGTGGGATGTACAATCTCATAACAGACGAGCGTGGGTGAAGCATACGGTGTGTGGTGAGCAATAGACGGACTCTCCGATCCAGGGCATCCAGCTCGGTCTGTGTCCACCTTAGTATGCCAAAGGAGTATGTGAGTAGGGGCATTACCCAGGCATTGAAGGCGCGCACCTTGTTGCCACCTGACAGAAGACTATTAAGTACTTTTGTCAGCCGACCGAAGAAGCGCTCCTTCAACGCCTGTTTAATACCCACATCCTCAATGCCCAAAGACTGTGACATACCAAGGTATTTGTAGGTTTCTGATTCAGAGATAGATCTGAACGTCATTGTCTCAGAAAGCTGTAGATTTGTTGAATTTACTACTTTCTCCCGCTGTACATGCATAACCGCACATTTATCAACACCAAACTCCATCTTGATGGAACTACTGAACACATCAGTGGTCTTCAGTAGTTCCAACAAGTCTTGGTTATTTGGTGCAAATAATTTGAGATCGTCCATGTACAGAAGGTGAGATATGACTTCACCCTCTCTCCGAAGCCGGCAACCTAGCCCCGAATCCTTCAGCAGATTGCTGAGCGGATTTAGAGCTAGGCAGAACCACAGGGGACTCAGACTGTCGCCCTGAAATATTCCTCGCTCGATCCTTATAAAGTCCTGCGGGCCAGGGGGGTCATCCCCGCCTCCTGGTTGACGAAGGACTGTGGTCCACTGCCTCATACACGCGCCAAGGAAGGATCCTAAAGCTGCATCAATTTTATACAGCTCCAAGATCCTCCTCAGCCATGAATGAGGCACCGAATCATAGGCCTTCTTGTAGTCAATCCAAGCGGCCGAGAGGGCCCCCCTGTTCCGCCGGACTCGTTGGCAAATGGTCATGTCTATGAGGAGGAGCTCTTTAGTACCACGGGACCCAACCCTACGAGGGCGGTTTGATAACTCGGTGACTTTAAGTAAAACAAAAATCATTTTAACATATAAACTTTTTAATTACGATTCTGAACTCCTTGGTAGCTGGCAGTTTTTTTTTTTTTAAAAAGGTGGGAAAATAAAAAAGTTATTGAGGCATATGTCAAATACGGTCGGAAAATTGTTGGAAAATGGAGAAAAGCGAATTTCGTGTGTTAATTAAACATTACTTTTTACGTGGAAAAACTATTAAAGAGACTGAAAACTGTTTAAAAAAATATTATGGGGAATCTGCTCCTTCTCATGGAATGGTACATAAGTGGTTTACAGAATTTCGTTCTTGGCGTACCACTACCAATGACGCAGAACGCTCTGGTAGGCCAATTGAAGTCACCACTGATGATGTCGTGAATAAAGTTCACGATATTGTTTTGGATGACCGTCGAGTTAAGATTCGTGAGATAGCCGAGACTGTACACATTTCATCTGAACGAGTTTTTCATATCTTGCATAATATTTTGAATATGAAAAAGCTTTCCGCAAGATGGGTGCCGCGTTTGCTGACAGCCGATCAAAAACGACTTCGTGAAACAACTTCCGAGCAATGCTTAGCCAAATTCAAGCGTAATCCCAATGAATTTTTACGTCGTTTTGTGACGGTAGATGAAACGTGGATCCACCATTATACGCCAGAGACGAAAAATCAGTCAAAACAGTGGACTTCTGCTAACGAACGGGCCCCAAAGAAAGCGAAAACCGTTAATTCGACAGGAAAGGTAATGGCCACTGTTTTTTGGGACAGCCAAGGGGTTATTTATATAGATTATTTGGAGAAAGGTAAAACAATAAATGGCCCTTATTATGCTACATTGTTGGAAAAATTCAACGCAGAAGTAGTGAAAAAACGGCCACATCTGGCAAAGAAGAAAATCCTTTTTCACCACGACAATGCCCCTGCACACTCGTCGGCAGTCGCAACAGCCAAATTAGTAGAATTGCGTTATGAAATACTGCCCCACCCACCTTATTCTCCAGATTTGGCCCCATGTGATTTTTTTTTATTCCCAAACATGAAGAAATGGCTCGGTGGGAGAAGATTTTCATCAAATGAGGAAGTCATAGCTGAAACTGAAGCATATTTTTCAGGGTTTGATAAAAAATATTTTTTGGAGGGGTTGAAAAAGCTGGAACATCGTTGGATGAAGTGTATGGAGTTGAAAGGAGATTATGTAGAGAAATAAAATTATAAAAGGTCAAAAAGATTTTTTTTCTGCAAAAAGTCACTGACTTATCAAACCACCCTCGTACATCCATTTTGAGCGGAGACCAAAATGTTGTTTGCGACCATGTGCGCGTTTATTTTTGCTCTCAAAATGGATGTAAGAAGCTTGTAGAGCGTAGGCAAGTACGTGATGGGTCGGTAGTTCTTCGCTTCCGTGGTACTACCGGACTTATAGAGCAGGAAGGTTACACCAGTTGTTAAGGAAGGCGGGAGGGAGCCAAGTTCAAGGGCTTGTTGAAATTGTGTTGCCAGCCGCGAGTGCGAGCATCGAAACCATTTTAGCCAGAAGTTGTGCAACCCATCCGGGCCAGGACTTTTCCAGTTCTGGGCCGTACGGATTGCACAACTTACGTCGTCGGGGCTGATGGTGATAGCCCCCATTGGTTCGATGGACTCGCACCCACGTTCAACAACACTCATCCACTCGCCCTCCGTGTGTTCAACGGGCGCCGACCAGATGCTACGCCAGAAATCAGTCATGGCAGTAGCAACCGGCAGTCGCATGTCAGACACACGGGGGTCGGTTTCCTCCCACCTTCGGTATACCTTCCTTTGGTCACTTTGGAAAAGACGATTCTGCTTGAATCGGTCCACACGCTCTCTGTAACGGCGAATACGGCTTGCCCATGCATAAACTTTCTGCTTCAGATAGTCGATGCGCTCTATGACATTGGCCATGTAGTCGCGGGGCTCGATATCCGTCCCCGCGAACGCCTGGTGCACAAAGCGCATTACTCGGGGGCGGTTATTGCCCCCCATGAAGCAGATCAGCTTTGCAATGAGAGTCCTAAATGAGTTGATACGACGCTCGATCCGCATCTGCCAAGCGGGGACACCCCCGGCGGTCCTAGGTGCACGTTCAGCGTCCGGAAACTTGACTGACTGACTGACTGACGGAAGCGTGCCGTGTTGCTCGACACGGCACGCCGCGATGGCCCCGCAGTACATGATCGAGTGCGTATCATCTAAGTCTTTACTAGTCCGCAGGAATGGATCTAGCAAATCATTTAGGGCTCCCATTAGCGCTAGATTGCGTCTATTCATAGGCAAGCGTGGTAATCGTGGCCTAGGGATATTTGTGGAGCGATACTGCGTAATTATCTCTTCCAAAGTCCTCCTCAGTTGCTCATTAGCTGTACTACTCACACTCTGATTCACGATCTCCTCCTCATCGACACTGGGATCAACCCGCGGCGCCCCCGATGCCAGGTCGGGTGCGGGCATCGGATCCGGCGACGTGGCGGGCGGATCCCGCGTCGAGATGGAGGCCGCGCGAGCAGAGAGAGCCTCCAGGCGGAGCCGATCAAGTGTCGAGTCATCCAACCGTTTATCCCGCTGGATGACTCGGACCTGATCCGATAGTCGTTGCGCAGTCACGTTGATGGTTGGTTCAAGGAGCTGAAACAGAGGAAGTATCCGGTCACGATACGCGCACAGATTAGTTCCCCCCTCTGTAGCCCCATAATAGGCGCGCATGACGTTCTCATTAATGGATGATGTTCTCATCTCATTCTCATTATTCTTATTATTATTGTTATATTAAGTATAAAAATTAAAATGAATTGAAATAAAATGAAATAAAACGAAATGAAATAAAATGAAACAAAATTAAATAAAACTAATTAAAAAAAAAAAAATATATATAAATAAAAAAAAAAAAATATATAAAAAAAAAAAAATGATGGCTCATTAGTAGGGGATAAACTTCGTTGGTACTTATTATAGTATTTATATATATATATATATATATATATTAAAACATGTATTTAATATGTATATATATATATAAATATTTTAACGAGGAACAATTGGAGGGCAAGTCTGGTGCCAGCAGCCGCGATAACTCCAGCTCCAATAGCGTATACTAAAATTGTTGCGGTTAAAAAGCTCGTAGTTGCATTTGTGCTACGCACTGTCGGTGCGATTCATCCGAATCGATACTGACACGTTTGCGGAGCATATCGTCGGTGAATCGTATGTAAAAGTACGGTTCAATATAAAAATCCTATCGCGGTTAAATTACAAACTTAGTACAGAAATTATTTTGAATTTTTTTTTCAAAAACTATTCATCCTATCAAGTTCAAAATAATTTTCCTAGAAAGTTTTTATGAAGTTCTACTTTTGAGATTTTTTTCATATTTTTAAAACTTATGGTTCAAAAGTTAGAGGGGGGGGGGGACGCATATTTTTTTACTTCTGGAGCGATTATTTCCGAAAATATTTACATTATCGAAAAATGATTTTAGTAAACCCCTATTCATTTTTAAATACCTATCCAACAATATATCACACGTTAGGGTTGAAATGAAAAAAAAAATCACTCCCCACTTTACGTATAGGGGAGGTACCCTAATAAAAAAAAAAATTCCACTTTTTATTTTACCACTTTGTCGGCGTGATTGATATACATATTAGTACCAAATTTCAGCTTTCTAGTGCTAACGGTCACTGAGATTATCCGCGGACGGACGGACGGACGGACGGACGGGCAGACATGGCGAAACTATAAGGGTTCCTAGTTGACTACGGAACCCTAAAAAAGGAAGGAAAAAAAAAACACCTAACCTTTTATATATATATATATATGTACATGTTTTTACATAATTTTTATATTTTATACACCGATCACATTGTCGCAGCCAAACAGAAATATGAATGAATCGTAAATAACGAGATTGTTCGTTTTCGATTTATATCTAAACTTGTGGATGTTACACCCTGTGAGAGAGACAAGTTTAGGTACCAACTCACCTCCGTCTCTCGCGGACGTATGCTATCACACGATGAAAGAGCTGCGCATCGGCGCGCGGGCGAGCGGCTCATTCGTGGATTGTTTATCGATATATAGTATAGCAGCAGCCTCCTATTTGTTGTATTGTATTTGAAAATGCCTCTAATCTGTTATATTTCTGTATATACGAGAACAGGTGCGTATGGGTTTATTTGCTTTAAATGCTGTACACTCAAAAAAGCAAAAATTTATAACTTTGTACATATATATATATAGATTAATGATATTAAACAAATACGGATTTATGATTTATTAACGCCCTGTATCAATAATACGTACAAAACAATAGATTACTATATTGCAACTTTAAAACTATATTTTCTTAATTTTATGGATGTATCTCCTAAATATACATTTATTTGTTAGGACATATATTTTTTTTAAACTTTATTCCACAAAATCCCAAAATGTATTTTGGAATGGCGGACTTAATGCCAAATGGCCTTCTGTTGAGTATTAATTATAGGGGGAGGTCGATATTTAAAAACTCGATTGATTTTCTTCATAAATAAAACACGTGTTTAGTAATGCGGTTAAATGCAGTTTATTCAGTTAAACATAAAGAAAATGCCGCTCCCTCGGAGCTCGTCCCACCGCCCCTCTTAATATACAATACAAGTGGAAATTAACTTAAATACTGTCTTTTGACGCATGCTATATATACCTCTATTATATCAATTTACAATCACAAGTTTAGATATACCCCTCTCGTTAGTTTGCTATACTATGCTTATTTCTAGATCCGGACATCTAGCAGCTGTAAAGTGGTGGAGGCCAAATAATGCAAACCACTTTAAGAATACAAATCCTAGAGTTCTGGTTTTGATGCAGTATTATGAGAAATTATATAAATAATTAGATTATATCGTTGCCAAAACTTTCTGATGGGGGAAAGTAGTCCAAAACGACGTATAATTTAATTCAGTTTGTCGTCTACTGTTTCTGTTCCCGAAATAATACGCAATGTTTTTTATTCTAATGTTAAAATATAAAATAAAATACAGAAGATAGTTGAAGGAAAAATGGAAGGAAGGCGAGGAAGGGGAAGACCTAGAATTAATTATATAGACCAAATTAAAAATAATGTTAAGGTCAGGTCGTACCAAGAGATCAAAGAGGAGGCCTGGGACCGAAGCAAATGGAGAGCCCACTTTGAGTTGCACCGACAAGAGCATGGCTCTTAAGTGTTTGATGATGGTTAAAATATAGGCCCCGTCCTCTATAAATAAGACAATTTCGGCAGTTTTTATCTATTTCGGTATTATTATTTCCAACTGTCCAAATTTTGCTAGTCTGTCACTTTTACCTCCACCCATGAAAAGCTGCCAGATGCCCGGATCTTGCAATAAGGATAGTATTGCAATCTTACTACATGGGTTTCGTTGCTCTCATTATTGTGTCATATCTGACGTGGCCAGCTCTTAGTCCATATTTGTTACCACCTTGGCCGCTCCGATATAAGTATACCTAGTTGGTTACTAAGTTCTGTTACCAGATTTCTGACTGATAAAATATAAAATAAAGATTGAAAATCAAAAATTAAAGTAATTATTTAATAGCCTAATTTCTAATGAACATAAAATGGTATAATAATACACAAATCAGATGAGAAATTTTATTGAAAATCCTTGTAAAGCACAAGATTGCCTGAAGACGCAAACACGCGGTAAATTTAAGAAAATTACACTTTACAAAAGTGCATCAAATAAATATTGCACCTTTGTTTAGAAGGTTCCATTGCTTGTTTGTAAGAAACCTGTTTATTAGAGGTAAATGCGTGACCACCATTGAAATTTCTTGCGATTTTATCCCACGGATATTCCCATTTGAAATATTGCCTATTTTTAAGTTTTTCACAAAAGACACAGATTTAGACTGCTATTGAACAAGCAGACTTGCAACGTATAGTCTAGTATATTAGCGGATAGCCCCACGTGAACTATACATATACCAAATTGAAGCTAAAGAATATAGCTACCGAATTGTGTAAGACTGATGCGTCTTAAAGGTTATTAAAAGTAAATAGGATTTAAAATCAACATGATCAAGGAGCGTAATTTTGACGTATATTTTTCACGCCTTTTTCCGAGTGTTATAAAGAATTCTGAAAAACTGCGACAATAATTTTCAATTAAATATATTGTAATCTATTGACTATTAAATAAGCTTTTAAATTATGTACGTGAATAATTAAAATGTTGCTACCTATTCCTATTTATTTAGTGAAAACTCTAGTAACAGAACTTAGTAATCGACTAGGTATGATGGCAACTATAACTGCCAATACACATGTAGGTAAACTTAACAACAATGAAAACGAGCCACATCGTACGGCAACATTTATAAAAAGAAAACCCTTCTCATTGTTTTTAAATTTACCCTTGTGTAGTTTCTAAAGAACTTTCGCAATTATATCACAATTGTCATCCGATTAATTTATTTCAGAGAAATTTCATGTTATTTTATGTATAAAATGATATATTTTCGGGTCACAGGTAGGCTTACATATATATCCACAAAGTTCATAAAACTAAAAGTTAATAGTAATTTTTCGTCTGTATTTTTATGCAATAGGCTACTCTATAAAAAAGAAAATCGACATATACATTTCATTTTATTTTCACCCCGTACTTTTCAGTTAAAATAAATATACATCATTGGTCATTTAAAACATGTATTTTCTATGATAGGTCGTTTAAAATGGTACTAACTTCATTAGAACGAGTACAACACCCAGAGGCTCTAGCACGTAAATAATCATACGACATATGCATTAAATAAAATATAAAAACCAAACTATATGTACATACATATATACATATATTCGGTGCTCGTGAGCATTGCGAGAGATTTTAACCACGAATTCCTGAGGTCATAAGGTGTAATAAATGTTATATGAATTAGGTCAAATTCGACAAAAAAAAAATTTTTTGCTTTTTTTTTTGATTTTTTAAATAATTTTGAACATAAATGTTATTGGTTAAACTGTCGATTAAATTAAATAATACTTTTTTTTCGAAAAAAATTGTTTACGTAAAGTATTCCTCGGCACTTTGATATCTGTCAATAAGAATGTCTAGACTAGACTCCAATAAAGGGTGAAATCGCCATCAAAAAAGCGTTTTGAACTGAGGCAAAATATAAAATGTTTTTTTATTTAATTGGTAGTAACTCTGAAACTAGGCGAATTCCAGAAATGTTAACGACATTTTAGTCTCCAATTATGATCAGGAATACGCTGTTCAAATTATTCGGTTTCCTCATGTTACACCGTGTATATGCGGCCAGCTTCTAAACTCACATAGCGTCTAACGCGTATGTATAATATAGTAGATATTATTATATAGCTACGCGCATACTAATTTTTAACGAATTTGCAAGCGCGTGAGGAAATTTTCCGAAAAAAGTGTATTTTTAGTGTATGGCCAGCATTTAGTTTTTTAGATTTACTTACCTACTTTAAAAAATATATATTAGTGGTTACTATGGGTACAGTGCCGGTGACGGCAATAGCCGCAAAAATATGTGACACGCTCTTATTTGTAGGGCTATAAGAGCGTGTCACATATTTTTGCGGCCTTCGTGTAGAGATGCGTATCCACTAGAGGCAGCCTCGGATCGAGCAGCCTCGACTTGAAGCAAACTGCCTCAGTTTGAGGCTGCTCGCAGTGAGGCAAAGCCCGAGGCACGTTGTGGATCAGCTCGAGGCGAATCGCTTCAGCTTGATCCGCAGCGCAACCTGCGCAGAGTGCGCAACGTGTGTGCAGTTTACTGCCAAAACGCGATGGCACCAGACGCGCGTCGAGTAGCTGCTGCTTTGATTGCAATTGCAATTATTAAAAAGAAGAGGAAACAACAAAGAGCTATTGTAAAGAGGAAGCACCAATGGTGGATTAAAGAATTATACCGGAACAGAATACGCGTCCTGTTTCACATTTTTATCGTAATTTTTTTATGAAATAGGAGGCAAACGAGCAGACGAATCGCCTGATGGTAAGCAATTAACGCCGCCCATGGACGCCCGCAACACCAGAGGGGTCACAAGCGCGTTGCCGGCCTTTAAGATGAGAATACGCTCTTTTCTTGAAGGTTTGAAGGTCGTATCGGTCCGGAAATACCGCAGACGACAGTTCATTCCACAGTTTTGTTGTGCAAGGCAGGAAGTTTCTCGAGAAACGCACAGTTGAGGACTGCCAACCATCTAAGTGGTGATGATGGTAATGCTGTCGCGTAGGACGATGGCGGCAGGGATTAATCCGAACAATTCCTCGGAGCACTCTCCGTGATAGAGGCGATAGAAGATGCAGAGCGAGGCTACATCTCTACGCAGCGCCAAGGAGTCAAGCCGGTAATATTTTTTATGTAACGGATCCCAGAGGACACGATGTTGCTCATATAATTTTATTAATTGAATTGAAGTTTCGTTATCCATTGCGACCTGAGGCGACGCGTCCCGTCTCCACTAACGCACGGCTCAGACTGAGGCCGACAAACCATGGCTCGGCTCGCGGCGACGAATTTGCCTCGCGTCGCGGCGGGCCTCAGGTTGAGGCAGCATCTCCACTTACGCAGCCGAGGCGAGGCGAGGCAGCCGCTCGACCCGAGGCTGCCTCAAATGGATACGCACCTTAGGAAGATACTATTGCCGGTGACTGTACCAGATTTCGGATGGAAAAATGTTTTTATCTACACTCATACTGTAAGTACTCTAAAATGCGTTCAAAAACCGTAGACAATGACAAGCATTACAACAAACGATTTAACTATGATAAGTTTCTTATCTGCGGCAGTAACGTAATTTTAACTATGCATGCTCAAATATTGTTAAGCAATGAGTTTCAAATTTGGAACATCGAATTTGATAACATAATGTTACCGCCATGGCCAACTCGATTGGTCCCGCGCGAGCGCCGGCACAATCGAGTAGGCCATGACGGTACAATGGCGGTCATTCTATGGTTTCCGAACACTTAATTTAATATATATAATATGAGTGTAGATAAAGCAGGGTATGCAACTGTACGTAATTAGGCCTTAAAACACTCGTGTGATCTTATTATGAAATTCGCCTGCGGCTCATTTCATAAAACCACACTCACGTTTTAAGGACCCTTATTACGTAACAGTTACATAAACTACTAATATGTAAAATATGCATGTAAAAACGTAGCGTTCTGTAATGGATAATTCCGATACGAAAAAAATGGCGGGTAATTCTGAAAGTTGACTCTTATTAGAATGGGATACGAGCGATGTTTGAATGATTTACGAATTTACACGCTTTGCAAAATTACCCAAATGCACCCTTTGAGTAAAAGAATCTCAGTAAATTAAATGTTGGCTGTCTCTGTACACTTTTTTGGGAAAATGCCCGTAAAGGCTTCGTCTCGCGAATAAGTTTGAGGTAGAATTCAATTTCACTAAATAGCGATTACAATAAATTATTCTAAAACATTAATTATACGGGTGCCCCTAATTTTTACTTTTTCAATCACATTTTCGCATAATTTCTAGTCCAGAAGGCTGTTATACACTTTTTCATATAAGTTACTTAATACGCACATACAAATGATCAAATAATTTGAACAAGAATTTGTACTGTTATTAGGATAGCATTATAGATGGCGCTGATAATTTGCCATGTAAGTGGACTAAGCTAATTCTTATCAAATTGTATGTCTATGAGTTCAGTTTTCTGTGGAATAGTGGGTTTTAAAATTATGCGAAAATATCGATTATTTACAGCGATCATAGACAATTCAGTTACTACATAGTTTACATAGACTCCATTTTTTTCCGTCATTTTAAAAACTAAACTAGATGGCGCTAATTTTATACATTATCGATGTCATCGATCGATAATTTAACAGTGGGATGATTTTCAAAATATCCACAGTTGAACTAAATCGGATTTGATTTTTACATTTCAATATAAGTTATTATATTTCAATAGGCAAGTACATTATAATCGAGTTGTATAAACATAATATCGCATTTTAATATGTGACACTTTTTTGGAACAGGTCCTATTTAAGGCGATTATGCTGTACGTTGTGCAGATTCAATATTGTATTCTAGCAAAAATAGCGTAAAGGTGCGACCACACCGCTGCTTAAAACACGGCGACGTCACGGAATCGCAGTGACGCATCGTATTCGTACCGTATTTCCCGATGCTCTCCACACCGCTGCTCGAAATACGCAGACGCAACGTGTACGCCGTGACGTGCCCCATACGAAATATTTTGACGCAGCTCAATGTCTGTGTATTTCGAGCAGCGGTGTGGAGAGCATTGCGATTCCGTATCGTCAACGTATTTTGAGCAGCGGTGTGGAGGCATGCGATTAAAACTGTGCATTGTATATCACAGTGTGTTGTATAGCGTAAGCGCCGGTCGCCAAACTGTCCCCTTTTTAGGGTTCCGTAGTCAACTAGGAACCCTTATAGTTTCTCGCCATGTCAGCCCGTCCGTCCGTCCGTCCGCGGATAATCTCAGTGACCGCTAGCACTAGAAAGCTGAAATTTGGTACTAATATGCATATCAATCACGCCAACAAAGTGGTAAAATAAAAAGTGGAAAAAATGTTTTATTAGGGTACCTCCCCTATACGTAAAGTGGGGAGTGATTTTTTTTTTCATTTCAACCCTAACGTGTATTGTTGGATACGTATTTAAAAATGAATAGGGGTTTACTAAAATCATTTTTTGATAATGTGAATATTTTCGGAAATAATCGCTCCAGAAGTAAAAAAAAATGTGTCCCCCCCCCCCCTCTAACTTTTGAATCATAAGTTTAAAAAATATGAAAAAAATCTCAAAAGTAGAACTTTATAAAAACTTTCTAGGAAAATTATTTTGAACATGACAGGTTGAATAGTTTTTGTTAAGAAAATTACAAAATAATTTCTAAACTAAGTTTGTAATTTAACCGTATAAGCAGGTGTTTATTGTACCTGTAATTTCTACAAAATCACAATGAAATGACGTGCTTTCAAATAAAGTAAAAACGGTGAAAATCGGTTCACGCAATAAAGAATTATCCCATAAAAATCATCTTCCATACTTTAAGCTCGCGCGCAATAGTTCACTTAATTTGCCGATAGATGTCGCTGTACGTGGAATGCTCATATCATATCCTACATGGCGGTGTTATTTTAACTCTTAAGTGGGGACACTTACTGGGACGGACGAAAAACTACGGAACCCTACACTGAGCGTGGCCCGACACGCTCTTGGCCGGTTTTTTCCTTTCGAGATACGGAACCCTAAAAACGGTGAAAATCGGTTCACGCAATAAAGAATCCATACTAATATTATAAATGGGAAAGTGTGTGTGTTTGTTTGTTTGTCCGTCTTTCACGGCAAAACGGGGCGACGAATTGACGTGATTTTTTTAAGTGGAGATAGTTGAAGGGATGGAGAGTGACATAGGCTACTTTTTGTCTCTTTCTAACCCCCCACTTCCCTAAAATGGGGGGTGGAAGTTTGTATGGAGCATTACGGGGGGCAAAGGGGAACCGTGTTACCCCGAATTTAACGCGAGCGAAGCCGCGTGCAAAAGGTAATAACTACCTTTTGCACGTGGCTTCGCTAAAATCATATCGCGTGCAATAGTTTACTTAATTTGCCGATAGATGTCGCTGTACGTGGAACGCTCATATCATATCCTACATGGCGGTGTTATTTTAACTCTTAAGTGGGGACACTTACTGTGACGGACGGAAAACTACGCAACCCTACACTGAGCGTGGCCCGACACGCCCTTGGCCGGTTTTTATTTAGACTAACACATATATTTATCTCAAAACGCATGACAAACGGTGTCCAAATAGTGCCGTGATCACAAAAAAACCGGCCAAGTGCGATTCGGACAAGCGCACCGAGGGTTCCGTACAAACCTTTACAGCTTAAAGGTAATATAGACCTGAGTATTTGATATGAATTTCAATTTAATACCTCCACGGGTTTACGAGGAAAAAGGTAGTAAGTTTAAAATTTAAAAAAATATTTTTTTACTTTTATACTCGTGTGAGAAGGACGGCACGATTGCTAGTTGTTGCACTGCGCAGTTGCCTCGTTCTGAAAAAAAATACTCATTTTAAATCATTATCATCCTCCTCGTTCGTCGCGGGTTTTTGTCACTGTTTAATTTGAGCCCTAAGGTCCGCTCGGCAACCTAACCCCACGAAACTGGCGCAGGCACTGGATTTTAAAACGACTGCAATTTGAAATCGCCATCCAAGTTTGTTGCAGTCACAATAAAAAAAAATGAATGAGGCATTTATTCGCCGTGTTTATATTTTGTATGTGTCTAAAAAATAAAAAGACCGTCAGTTAAACCTTAATTTCACCTTCGTTTAGACATTGTGCGTAAATAATAAGTATTTTTATCTTATTTTTCTATTCTCTCTCTCGCAATCGAAGTGAAAAATAGTATGTATTACTCCATAAGCCATATTACCACTCAAACAATTTTAATTTAGACCAAGCCAAACAACCTACTATTTTAATTGGTATTAATTCTGAAACTAAGTGAATCCTAGAAAAGTTTATAAGACATTTTAGTTTCTAAATATGATCGGAATAACTGTTAAACTCTTTTGGGTTCCTCCAAAAGGGCGCTTCTATACCTGTCCGTTGTCCGGGCCGCTGGTCCCGCCGGGCGGGTGTAGCTCGCTGAGCGCGCGGCACCGCGCGGGCTGCTCCGGCTCGCCCGGCTCGCTGAGGGCTCGCGCCACCTGTGTAAGATATCACTTTTCAACACACCTGCTCGTAACGAGGTTCTTATTCCACCGCTTTTATGCTCATAATCCTAGATATTAAACACGCGTGCATTTCACAATAATTATCCAACTAGTGGAATAATTTAATAATCCGATCAAGTGACGTTTGTACTCTAGTACCAAGTTGTACGTACGCAGACGAATCGTTGTAATTTAGTCGGATATTACCTTTACTTTTTTTTAACTCTTTATGAGTTTACATTCTAAAAAAGTAAAAAAAAAGTAAATATATTAAAAATATACACATTTACGAAAGAATATAAATTATACAATCCTGATTGTGAATAAGAATAATTTCAACTTATTATATTACTCGTAATACACAATAAATTACGTTTATCTACACTCATATTGTAAGTTCTCTAAAACGTGTTCGAAAACGGTAGGCAATGGCTAGCATTACCACGACCGATTTTACTATGATAAGCTTTTTATCCGTAGCAGTAACGTAATTTTAACTTTTCATGCTCAATTATTGATGTGCTATGAGTTTTGATAACATAATGTACACTTGCACCCTCCCGACGTCGACGCCGACAGCCCGATACGCGCCCGCGCGACCGCCGGCACACGAGAGTTGGCCATGGTGGCGGTGCAATGGCGGCCATTCTATGGTTTCCAAATAAGGCATTTAGAATAAATAATATGAGTGTAGATAAAGCAGTGTATGCAACTGTACGTAATTAGGCCTTATTACGTAACAGTTACATAAACTACTATTTAAACACGAATTGTCTGTTTTAATATTGGCTGTTTGGCATTATACGTCCGCGCCTTTGCCTCAAGCTGCACGCACATCCATAAAAGAAAATTGCGCGCCATTTATAAGTTAACCTCAAATCATTGATTATTTGTTAGATTTTTTTCGTCGTGTTTTATTAATTTAAACAAATTATATTTTCAATGAATAACAAGACAACTTTAGCGTTAATTTAACCTCTGGATATATTTCAAAATTGTGATACATACTAGTAAAATGTCATCAATTCAGGGCCCGTAATTTTCATGCCGATGACATCAATTTGACGTCACGCTCCATATAGGATGATCCCAAATAGTTTTATTGTAAATTATTAATCATTAGTCGTCAATCATTTTAATCATGTACAAATGACTTCAAAATACTCTATTTACACATGATATAAATAATAACTACTTGATACGTGAAACGTAAATAAAACTATTTGATTTGTTTTTATACATACATTTTATTACATGGTATTGCTAACAACACATTACAATTCATTAGAAAACAGAATTCGTCTCTAACGTAAAGCACGCCATCCTTCTTGCATTAACTCCCATGCAATGAAAATCTAAGTCATCTTCGCGTTCATACGGAAAGCAATATTCATAAAAATCTTTTTTTTTTTGTAATCGTATTTTTGTTTGTTGTGTGGTTAATTATTCCAACTTCTCTGCTAAAATGAACATGTATAATTGATGGACACATTTTTTCTGATTTTAACAACTAAAATTAGGAAATCAGTATTTTTATTTCTCAGTGGCACTTGTAACATTTTTGACAGAACGTTTTTTTAATGAGCACGAATAAAAAAGGTTACATTTAAAAAAGGTTTTATCACATATTGATTTATAAACAGCCAAGGAAATTGATTTGTGTAACATTACGTACTTTGTCATAGTGACAATCAACATCTAGACGATAGAGATTTCATATTATTGTCACTGTGACAAGGTTCTAAATGGTATGCAAATCAAAGTCCTGGGCTATACCTACACGAATAACCAGATACTTAATGATATTATTTACAAACGAGGTTTTGTACAATATAATATACAAGTTAGTTTTGTACATAATTATTTACAAATTAATTTGAAACATATTTACATTTCTACTTTATTTGCCCCTTATATTTTGATTCGAAGTTAATAATTAGAATTTGCTCAAGGTTTTTAGGGGTCATGCTGCATCGCCGGTTTGTAAAAATCCATTTTAATATTGAAAAGGACCTTTCAACTTCTACAGATGTAATAGGGGCATACTTAAAATAAGGCCATAAATCTATTTTCTCATTGCTTCCATCAAGACGAACTTCTTTATTGTCGTTTAAGTCGGCCATTATTTGCATGGTTGGTAATTCCTTGTTTTTGTGTAAGACTGTTTTATGCTTTTTATAAATAAATTTTCCTTTTTCATGCAGATTAACCCTTGATAATTTGCCTGTCACAGTTTTAACTACTTGTAGCGACTCACTCAATGTCAGCGTAGAACTCTCCATTTGCTTGGTAGCTTTTACTAAAACTGTGCAGCTTTCAGTTATGAATTTTAAATGCTTTTTCAGATGAGGTTTCCCAATTGCTAATTTAGCCCGTCTTACTTTTGCGGTATTCTGGTCATCGAGATTGTTAAGAACGTTTTTGATTTCATCGAAGTAAGTCACGTAGTAAATACAGGCCTCAATCCACGTATTCCATCTTGTTATAACTGGACGGGGAGGTTGTGGCATATTAGGATATAACTGTTTTAACTTTTTTGTTCGTGATGGGGATTTTAAAAATGTCGTTTTCATACTACAAATCAACTCGTTTACATCCTCATACAAACCTCGAACTGTGTCAGCAACACGGTTGAAGCCATGGGCCAAGCATGTCACGTGTATCATATTTGGAAATGAATTCCGTAGAGTTTTACCTGCTTTTACCATATAGGGAGCCCCGTCAGTCAAAAATAACACCACCCTTTCATTGTAATTGTCATTTCCATAAAGATTTTTCAACGATTCGATTACTAAATTGTTTACAGTGGCATGATTAGTCCTGTCAAGGACCTTGGAAGCTATTATGTGTGGTTTACTTGCGTTAGTCTTTCTGAGTGCTCCAACGATAACATTGGCCACATTTTGGTCCAATTGATCTTTCGTCTCGTCAACACTTACGTAAATATACGAATCCGCGATATCATTCCTGATAGAATCGAAAACCTTTTTGAACATTTTAGGTAAATACTGTACTCTTAAGTTTGACTCCGATGGAACTTTTGCTGTTTTCGCATACTTGCCATCAATGCATTTTTGAAGGAAGTTACGGAAATTTTCATTTTCTAATTGAAACCATGGTATGTTTGACGCTACCATAAAATTCGTAAGATCCAGGTTAAACTCATTTTGTGTTAATTTTCCTTCTTCTCTTTCAATATGTTTAGTTGTTTGCAAATGTGCTGTGACATTGCTGACTTTTGATGTTATATATTTGATATGATTGATCACAACAGGAACAATAAACGTTTTCGTCGTATACGATTAAAAACGGATATCTGTAGCAAAACTGGTGTAAAGATGACATTGTACCTATTTACATTTATCTAACAATACCTAACAAATAAATTAACAATAATTAAAACACAACAATATGTATTATTTTAAGCTGACAGCTATATAAGTCAATTAGACATGGTACTGATTATTTCAAGTATCGATATCGGTTACCTGCAGAGGTTGTTCAACATAGACATAAACAAAAAAACCGGCCAAGAGCGTGTCGGGCCACGCTCAGTGTAGGGTTCCGTAGTTTTCCGTCCGTCACAGAAAGAGTCCCCACTTAAGAGTTAAAATAACACCGCCATGTAGGATATGATATGAGCGTTCCACCTACAGCGACATCTATCGGCAAATTAAGTAAACTATTGCGCGCGAGCTTAAAGTATGGAAGATGATTTTTATGGGATAATTCTTTATTGCGTGAACCGATTTTCACCGTTTTTACTTTATTTGAAAGCACGTCATTTCATTGTGATTTTTTAGAAATTACAAGTACAATAAACACCTGCTTATACGGTTAAATTACAAACTTAGTTCAGAAATTATTTTGTAATTTTTTTTCAAAAACTATTAAACATATCAAGTTCAAAATAATTTTCCTAGAAAGTTTTTATAAAGTTCTACTTTTGAGATTTTTTTCATATTTTTAAAACTTATGGTTCAAAAGTTAGAGGGGGGGGGGACACATTTTTTTTTACTTCTGGAGCGATTATTTCCGAAAATATTTACATTATCAAAAAATGATTTTAGTAAACCCCTATTCATTTTTAAATACCTATCCAACAATATATCACACGTTAGGGTTGAAATGAAAAAAAAAATCACTCCCCACTTTACGTATAGGGGAGGTACCCCAATAAAACATTTTTTTCCACTTTTTATTTTACCACTTTGTCGGCGTGATTGATATACATATTAGTACCAAATTTCAGCTTTCTAGTGCTAACGGTCACTGAGATTATCCGCGGACGGACGGACGGACGGACGGACGGGCAGACATGGCGAAACTATAAGGGTTCCTAGTTGACTACGGAACCCTAAAAAGGAAGATGAGTGACGTTCATAGTAAACAAAACTGAAATGTGGTCCAGCACCTACACACTTGTAAAATGCTACACACCGCTGTACTCAAACTCAAACTCAAACATTTATTCAGTAAGTAGGCCACAAGGGCACTTTTACACGTCAAAGTAAAAGAGAGAAAAAAAATCAAACTACACCGGTTCTAACCCTACACTTCTGACCCGAGAAGAATTATGTCCGGCAAGAAACTCGGCGGGACTTATTTTTTCAAAACAACAGTACATCAAAACTAAACAATACATATAAGTGCGTTATTCTATAAGAAAACATATCAAACCAAGGTTAGATTAACCAACAATAGGTTATAGTTTAAGAAAAATACCAAAGAAAAGAGGTGAGTCTAAATCTGACTATTTGAAAATGAATTACATACAAGTTTGATATACTTTCTTACCTGAACTGTGTCTTCTACATACATTTCCAAATTATAATAATCCATCATCAACAGTTAGAAAAAAAAATTGAATTTAAATTTAAAAAAAAGTATGTGTGTATAAGGTCTCCAAGTGTCTTGATCTATAAATTCTATATAATAATAAAAAAATATGGATAATCAAGCACCGAATGTTGTGTCTAAAGCCAATTAAACTAAAATTAAATATGATTAATAAAAAGTTACGTGATTGTGTGGCCTCAGTTAATACATGTGTATCATGGGCAAAAGAGATAAACCTATATAGTTAACACGGCTATGCAAGCGAGACCTCCATATTTTACGTATTGCACAAAGTGTAACTGAGAGACTCTGCCACACGACTAATTCAATATAGGTCCCGGAACCTATATTTGATTGCACACAATCGAGCGCCTGGTACCGTATCTCTCTTTTTGTATAAATCAATGTTGTTAAATGATTAATTATGACGAATTTAATTGGAATCATACTCTATGCAGCATGACTCTATGTAGCAATTGGGAAACATCATCTGAAAAATCATTTAAAATTCATACCTGAAAGCTGCAGAGTTCTAGTAAAAGCTACCAAGCAAATGGAGAGTTTTACGCTGACATTGAGTGAGTCGCTACAAGTAGTTAAAACTGTGACAGGCAAATTATCAAGGGTTAGTCTGCATGAAAAAGGAAATTTTATTTATAAAAAGCATAAAACAGTCTTACACAAAAACAAGGAATTACCAACCATGCAAATAATGGCTGACTTAAACGACAATAATGAAGTTCGTCTTGATGGAAGCAATGGGAAAATTGATTTATGGTCTTATTTTAAGTATGCCCCTATTACATCTGTAGAAGTTGAAAGGTCCTTTTTAATATTAAAATGGATTTTTACAAACCGGGGATGCAGTATGACCCCTAAAATCCTTGAGCAAATTCTAATTATTAATTTCGAATCAAAATATAAGGGGCAAAAAAAGTAGAAATGTAAATATGTTTTAAATGAATTTGTAAATAATTACGAGTATGTACAAAACTAACTTCTACAGCCTTGGCCAGAAGTATGCCCCTATTACATCTGTAGAAGTTGAAAGGTCCTTTTTAGGGTTCCGTAGTCAACTAGGAACCCTTATAGTTTCGCTTTGTCTGCCCGTCCGTCCGTCCGTCCGTCCGTCCGCGGATAATCTCAGTGACCGTTAGCACTAGAAAGCTGAAATTTGGTACTAATATGTATATCAATCACGCCGACAAAGTGGTAAAATAAAAAGTGGAAATTTTTTTTTTATTAGGGTACCTCCCCTATACGTAAAGTGGGGAGTGATTTTTTTTTTCATTTCAAGCCTAACGTGTGATATATTGTTGGATAGGTATTTAAAAATGAATAGGGGTTTCCTAAAATCATTTTTCGATAATGTAAATATTTTCGGAAATATTCGCTCCAGAAGTAAAAAAATATGCGTCCCCCCCCCTCTAACTTTTGAACCGTAAGTTTTAAAAATATGAAAAAAATCTCAAAAGTAGAACTTTATAAAAACTTTCTAGGAAAATTATTTTGAACTTGATAGGATGAATAGTTTTTGAAAAAAAATTACAAAATAATTTCTGAACTAAGTTTGTAATTTAACCGCATAAGCAGGTGTTTATTGTACCTGTAATTTCTACAAAATTACAATGAAATGACGTGCTTTCAAATAAAGTAAAAACGGTGAAAATCGGTTCACGCAATAAAGAATTATTCCATAAAAATCATCTTCCATACTTTAAGCTCGCGCGCAATAGTTTACTTAATTTGCCGATAGATGTCGCTGTACGTGGAACTCTCATATCATATCCTACATGGCGGTGTTATTAACTCTTAAGTGGGGACACTTACTGTGACGGACGGAAAACTACGGAACCCTACACTGAGCGTGGCCCGACACGCTCTTGGCCGGTTTTTAATATTAAAATGGATTTTTACAAACCGGCGATGCAGTATGACCCCTAAAAACCTTGCGCAAATTCTAATTATCAATTTCGAATCAAAATATAAGGGGCAAAAAAAGTAGAAATGTAAATATGTTTTAAATTAATTTGTAAATAATTACGAGTATGTACAAAACTAACTTGTACAGCCTTGGCCAGAAGTGTTGAGCATAGCTCTTTTTTGCTTGCAATTTTGATGTTAAGTATTAATTCCCTATCATAACAATGTACAATGACGTAAAATGTTATATTTTATTGATATATCTAGAAAACTTCACTTAATAACACTTTCAAGGTACCTATAAAATATGAAAAGTGGAGGTCCCAAAAATGCGAATTTAGGTCGGTGCGAAAAATTGCAAATATTCGATGCAGTTACTACTCATTTCAACAAAACATGCCTGTTCAGTTTGAATTAATTGATAAAATAACTTCAAAAAAGTCAGAAACACCGGTCTAAACTTTCGAGTTTTGTATGAAAATCACAAGGATGCTCAATACTTCTGGCCAAGGCTGTATATAATAATGTACAAAACCTCGTTTGTAAATAATATCATTAAGTATCTAGTTATTCGTGTAGTTATGGCCCAGGACTTTGATTTGCATACCATTTAGAACCTTGTCACAGTGACAATAATATGAAATCTCTAGCGTCTAGACATCAATTATACAAAATTACAACAAAATTAACAGGGAACTTGACATACACTCAAAACCATACCACGAGTGTAAATCGCTCATCACAAAGTGGCTCAAAAGGAAATCCTATGAGGATACGGAGAGTATGTTGCGACCGCTATACTAGGAAGCACCACACACACATGTACACACCACACACACACACACACACACACACACACACACACACACACACACACACACACACACACACACACACACACACATACACTCACATTCACATACTACTATTATTCTAATATTAAGTATGTTCAAGCATGTCCCATGTATGTAGTGCCTAAGCTAAAAACCATTAATTACCTACAAAACTTTTACCCTTTTAACTTTTATAAACCTAAGGGAAGAGCGGTGCCTCCCAACACAGGCAATATTTTGCTTACCGGGTGGCCCCATCCCCTGTATCATAACCCTGTATGCATTTATGAAATAAATAATTATGATTTTTTTTTTTTTGACATTTTCTTTTTAGCAGAGAATTTGAAATAATTAACCAAATGTGTGACACAACAAACAAAAATACGATTACAAAACAAAATGATTTTTATGAATATTGCGTTAGGTACGTATGAACGCGAAGATGACTTAGATTTTCTTTGCATGGGAATTAATGCAAGAAGGATGGCGTGCTTTACGTTAGAGAGGAATTCTGTTTTCTACGTAACAATTGTAATGTGTTGTTAACAATACCATTTAATAAAATGTATGTATAAAAACAAATCAAATAGTTGTATGTACGTTTCACGTATCAAGTAGGTATTATTTATTCCATGTGTAAATAGAGTACTTATGAAGTCATTTGTACATGATTAAAATGATTAACGACTAATGATTAATAATTTATAATAAAACTATATGGGATCACCCTATATGGAGCGTGACGTCAAATTGATGTCATCGGCATGAAAATTACGGGCCCTGGACTCATCATAAAAATCTAGTGAGCAATACGTAAGAAAAAATACTATAATTTATTGCACAATAAATGTGAAGTCTTTAATATTATGAAATGATTTGAAAAAGAGTTCCAGATACTCAATAACATCACAAAAAAGGTTAGTTAAATTTAATTATCTTAGGTTCGTAAGTACCTCTATCCTGTAAACATTCTGACAATTAATGTATTTATCAAAAGTTATTAATTACACTATTCTGTTATTTCCTCGCAAGTGTGTTGAAAAACGTCGTATGAAACGCGTGTGCTTGATCATTACATAAGCTCAGCTTCCTTATGCGCACTCACATGCGTTCGTGCGCACAATATCGCTTCGTATGTAATGATCAACTTAGCACACTTGTATCATAATGTACTATTATGTAGCTATTATTTATTACTTTCCAAGTCAAATCTGTACGACTAAGATACATGTGCGAAAATGAGACGGGAAAATCGCTTAAATAGTATTCCCAACCAATTTTTCGCATAGTGCCAATTATGTGCCAACTTTGTTTTATTTCCCAACCTCACAGTTACCAACTGTACGTTTGGTCTTGTTATTTATAAAGTCACTTCTCAAAATGACCCCCTTTCTAGTAGTAGAATGTTTTAGTTTGCGTAATATTCATTTAAAATCTGCTTTAAAGTAATTCTGCGACGTTATTTTACTAAAAAAAAATGTTAATTGTTTATTATATTTATGTGAATTTCATAAGATTGTAACAAGAAAATATATTTTTAATACAATTGCTAAGTTTACTTTATGTAGCTGCAAATCGTGCGTAAAGTTTGATTTTATGCACTAGTGCTAAAAAGTGATCTGATCTGCAAATCGTGCGTAAAGTTTGATTTTACGCACGATTTGCAGATCAGAATTTTACATAAATGAGTATTATGCGAGACCACCTGAAGTATTATGCGAGACTACGCGCGATGGGGAACAAGATATTTTAAATTGACCAATCAGAACACTTCACCATATTAAATCCACCAATCACAACACATATCGGAGTTAATCGGAACGATAGATACTTTTTTGGTGCGTATACTGTGTAAATAATTTAAGTCCTTAAAAAAAACATTGTATTTAATATCAACCAATCAGAATACAGTAATGTTAAAATCGACCAATCAGGAAACGCAATTTATTTCTCAAAACATGAGGTGTTTTTTAGTTCCTACTTCACAATCATTAAAAAATATTAAATTTTTTGGGAAACGCTTTAAAGTGTGTTTAAACTGTTTAAAGAGCTAATTATACCGTCGTCTGTGGCATTTATTCGCGGTATTTATATTTTGTATCTATGTCAAAGAAGTTAAAAAAATTAAAAGACCGTCAAGTTATACCATAATTTCACCTTAGTTTAGTTATTGTGCGTAAATAATAAGTATTTTTATGATATTTTCTCGAAATCGAAGTGAAACATTGTATGCATTACTCTGGTCTAAAAGCCATATTACCACTCGAACAATTTTCCCTCACTTCGGTCGGGAAAATAACCACCTGGTGGTAATATGGCCTACTTTAGACCCTTGTCAAACAATCTACTATTATTTCATTGTAGTTTCTTCGCAATTGTATTAAAAAACGTTATTCGACACACGTGCAGAAGTGTCATTTTCACTCATCCCGAGTCTTGACCCTCGTCTCTCGGCTCGGGCCAAGTAACCTCGGTACTCGTGCAAAATGACATACTTCTCGCACTTGTATCGAAAACTACTATTGTATTACAACATGACTTTATTAAGTGACGTTTATCTACACTCATACTGTAAGTACTCTAAAATGCGTTCAAAAACCGTAGACAATGACAAGCATTACAACAAACGATTTAACTATGATAAGTTTCTTATCTGCGGCAGTAACGTAATTTTAACTATGCATGCTCAAATATTGTTAAGCAATGAGTTTCAAATTTGGAACATCGAATTTGATAACATAATGTTACCGCCATGGCCAACTCGATTGGTCCCGCGCGAGCGCCGGCACAATCGAGTAGGCCATGACCAGAGCTCGGATTTTTCACGGCAAAACAAAACACTAGCGTAATTTAGCCAGTGCTTGAAATATTATTTTATCGACACCTATCGAGTCTTACTAGAGTATATGACAGGTATTGCCTCAGTACATTTTTTCTTTTTTTATTCGATGGTACACCTATCAGTGTGAATGTCAAAATTTAAAAACTAACAAACGTGCGAAAATTTCGAAAAACAGGAGACTTACTAGAGCTCAAAATCAATATTTTTGACCAGTCTAAGGTGACCTACTGGGGGTTAGAAGGTTGTGCATTAATTACCGGACATCCTGTATAAGTAATAAAATAACTTTTCATTTTAGCTTTGCCATAGTCGAGCAACAAAGAGGTAGGTCTGCATGTACAACTTAGAACGAAGTAACTATACCACCTCATTTAAAATTATAGAAACGACTGCAAATTTCATCTCACATGACATATGACATTCACACTTTAACTGTCATTTCATTACGTATAAAACGTAAATTGCATCTAGGTATTATTTATTTCGCAACGCATTGAATCCGACGTGTTGGATATACGTATAATAACTTAATATTGCAAGGTATCAATTAATACAAAAATGAGTAATGTACAAGATCGGATCAAAACGTGGATTGAAAATCACCCTGAGTTAGTCTATAATGAAGTGACCTCCACTATATACTGCTCTATGTGCGATATGCATCTAAAACTGAAGAAATGCAATATTGAGAATCATGTGAAAAGCAACCGCCACAATTACCGTTCGGGGCAACCAAATAGGAAACATCAATTTTATTTCGATTTAATTATTTTTCTTATTTCATGCAACATACCATGGGCAACAGTCAACAACAATAATTTTCGTCATTTTTTTAACAAGTATTTATGTTGCGACTGCTCTATGACTTCTTTACCGGACGAATCGACCCTGCGAAAAATTTATTTAAATCTCGTGTACAAAAAAACTATACAGGGTATAAGAGAGGTAAACAAAACCAATTATTTGTGGATATCTATAGACGAAACACCAGATTTCATGGGAAAATGTGTGACAAACGTGGTGATTCGGTCTTTGCAAAAAAATTGTTCTAAGCAATTTTATCTTTTGGGGTCGAAGGTTTTAGAGAAGGTAAATGGGGAAACAATAGCAAACCTAATAATAAACCAATTAAAATTTTTGTTTCAAAATTCTTTCAATGACAACGTAAACAATTTGCTTTTACTTTGCACAGATAGTGCCGCATATATGCTTAAAGCCGGTCGTATTTTAAAAGCAACGTTTCCTCGTATGAAACACATTACGTGTTTAGCTCATGGTCTGCACCGGGTTGCCGAAGAAGTGCGAGATAATTTCAAAGGTGTGGATGGGTTGATATCGAATGTCAAAAAGATATTCCTAAAATCTCCAGAGCGTGTACGCCTTTTTAAGGCAAAATATCCGTCCATTCCCCTACCTCCCGAGCCAATTATCACCAGATGGGGAACTTGGATATCTGCTGCGGTATATTACGCTCAATACTATGAGCAAATACGTGATGTCGTCTCCATACTTGCTAATGACTCGGCAGCTATAAGAGCTGCAAAAAAATGTTTTCAAACACGCAAACTACGACCGGAGTTAAATTTCATTCGCGACAACTACGAAGTAATAGCCTCTTCAATAGAACAATTGCAATGTTCGACTTTATCCATTGCGGAATCCTTCCTCATTCTGGATACTGTTCGTTGCTACGTAAACGTGAGTAAACTTTTACCAGTGATACGTAAATTTGAAGCCGTGCTCGAACGAAATCCTGATTACGAAATTTTAAGAGACATATCTGAAAATATTACCCGAACTGATAATGAATTCTATAAATTTGCTCCCTTGACGTCAACTGAAGTTGAACGTACATTTAGTGTACATAAATGGATTTATAGTGATAAACGCAACTGTTTACTCCCAGAGAATGTTGAAAAGATAATGATCATCTACTCCTATCACTATTACCCAAATAAAATGTCTTGTGCTGCTGTGTGTACTGACGTAGATTTTGAAGAAGAAATTGCGTCTGTTTCTAATATATAGTAACTTTATACAAATGTTTTTATTAGTTTTATTACATATTAATTTTATTTGGTGACTTTTATTTCTTCTAGTTCTGAATTATCGATATCGATAAAATAATATTTCAAGCACTGGCTAAATTACGCTAGTGTTTTGTTTTGCCGTGAAAAATCCGAGCTCTGGCCATGACGGTACAATGGCGGTCATTCTATGGTTTCCGAACACTTAATTTAATATATATAATATGAGTGTAGATGAAGCAGTGTATGCAACTGTACGTAATTAGGCCTTAAAACACTCCTGTGATCTTATTATGAAATTCGCCTGCGGCTCATTTCATAAAACCACACTCATGTTTTAAGGACCCTTATTACGTAACAGTTACATAAACTACTATTTTATACTTCATAAGAAATCAAAGAGTATAATTTTAAACAAAAAAAGAACCGACTTCACTTAGCATCCGCCTTTCCAAAAGCAAATACTCGAGCTGCTGTAAAAAATATTCAAATCACTATAGGTGTGCCTATAATAGTAGAAGAGTTCCCTCGATTTCTCCAGGATCCCATAATCAGATCCTGACCTGGTTACAATGGGACCATCTGTGAAGTATACTCTTTCAAACAAAAAAGAGTTTTCCAACTCGGTCCAGCCGTCTTCGAATAATCGATTAACATACATGTAAAAAAAAATTGCAAAATAAAACAAACAAAGATCCCGACGAATTGATAACCTCCTCCTTCGAAATCTTGAAGCCTGTTGAAAATAGACATAACACTTCAAAACCGGCCAAGAGCGTGTCGGGCCACGCTCAGTGTAGGGTTCCGTAGTTTTCCGTCCGTCACAGTAAGTGTCCCCACTTAAGAGTTAATAACACCGCCATGTAGGATATGATATGAGAGTTCCACGTACAGCGACATCTATCGGCAAATTAAGTAAACTATTGCGCGCGAGCTTAGTATGGAAGATGATTTTTATGGGATAATTCTTTATTGCGTGAACCGATTTTCACCGTTTTTACTTTATTTGAAAGCACGTCATTTCATTGTAATTTTGTAGAAATTACAGGTACAATAAACACCTGCTTATACGGTTAAATTACGAACTTAGTTCAGAAATTATTTTGTAATTTTTTTCAAAAACTATTCATCCTATCAAGTTCAAAATAATTTTCCTAGAAAGTTTTTATAATGTTCTACTTTTGATTTTTTTTTCATATTTTTAAAACTTATGGTTCAAAAGTTAGAGGGGGGGGGACGCAATTTTTTTTATTTCGGGTGCGATTATTTCCGAAAATATTTACATTATCGAAAAATGATTGTAGTAAACCCCTATTCATTTTTAAATACCTATCCAAAAATATATCACACGTTAGGGTTGAAATGAAAAAAAAAATCACTCCCCACTTTACGTATAGGGGAGGTACCCTAATGAATAAATAAAAAACACTTTTTATTTTACCACTTTGTCGGCGTGATTGATATACATATTAGTACCAAATTTCAGCTTTCAAGTGCTAACGGTCACTGAGATTATCCGCGGACGGACGGACGGACGGACGGACGGGCAGACATGGCGAAACTATAAGGGTTCCTAGTTGACTACGGAACCCTAAAAAGGCCATTAAACATACCGCCCACCAAATTACTTTTCTATTTACACTGTAATGCTGCGACCTAAGAAACAACTAATATAGGACAACAGCTGTCAACAAAAACTTAACCTCCTTTTCAACAGACTTCAAGATTTCGAAGGAAGAGGTTATCAATTCGTCGGGATCTTTGTTCTTTTTGCTATTTTTAGGGTTCCGTAGTTAGGGTTTGCAATATCCGCCCAGTTTTTTAATATTCGGATAATTGAATACTTCAATATTTATTATCCGAATATTCGGATATTTGAATAATTTCGGATAATTTTGGTATTTTATAAAATAAAACAAAATTAGCGTATTTAAAGGTGTGTAATGCATAAAACCAACAAGTCAAGTAACAAAAAACCTGATAATTAAAAATACAACATGCTTTTATAATCATTATATGAGTTGTCATTATCGCACCACGTAATTTGTAATTTTTATAATAAAACTTAACACTGAGAAAATGTTTTATTAATTTGAAACTAGGATACTTAGCTTAATATAATTACATAATAATAAATCACATAAAATTTCGAGATAAAACTAATCAACTTTAAGTATCACTTTTTTTAAATACCGCGCGTGACGCGACGCGAAACAATAACAGACAACCTACCTTCGTACGTAATAGATACAGACTGACTGACTGAGCGAATGGGTTCGGTGTTCGGTCGGTTCAGAGTAGGTAGGTAATACCAATAATTATTTTAGTGACAGGTAGAAAATCCGCCTTATCTGCAAGTGTTTTCGTTGCTCATTTAATAGTAACATTAATATCGTTATATACCTAATAATATATTTTTATAATATTATATAAATTATATTTTCGTTATAATACTTAATATGGAACATTTGTCTAAACACCTTATTTGGGCAATACAGATGGACATAAAACGTCTTTAGTCATTAGTGTTTTTTCTCGTAACTTTTTTGAATTTTTCCTGCTTATAAATCATTTTATTAGTGTTTTCAAAATATCCGTTTATTCGGATAATTCGCGGTTTAGTATTCGGATAATTTTGAAAATTATTTTCGGCGGATATTCGGATAATTGAATATTCGGATTATCCGGATTGCAAACCCTATCCGTAGTCAACTAGGAACCCTTATAGTTTCGCCATGTCTGCCCGTCCGTCCGTCCGTCCGCGGATAATCTCAGTGACCGTTAGCACTAGAAAGCTGAAATTTGGTACTAATATGTATATCAATCACGCCGACAAAGTGCTAAAATAAAAAGTGGAAAAAAAATGTTTTATTAGGGTACCTCCCCTATACGTACAGTGGGGAGTGATTTTTTTTTTCATTTCAACCCTAACGTGTGATATATTGTTGGATAGGTATTTAAAAATTAATAGGGGTTTACTAAAATCATTTTTTGATAATGTTAATATTTTCGGAAATAATCGCTCCAGAAGTAAAAAAAAATGTGTCCCCCCCCTCTAACTTTTGAACCATAAGTTTTAAAAATATGAAACAAATCTCATAAGTAGAAGTTAATAAAAACTTTCTAGGAAAATTATTTTGAACTTGATAGGTTGAATAGTTTTTGAAAAAAAATTACAATATAATTTCTGAACTAAGTTTGTAATTTAACCGTATAAGCAGGTGTTTATTGTACCTGTAATTTCTACAAAATCACAATGAAATGACGTGCTTTCAAATAAAGTATAAACGGTGAAAATCGGCTCACGCAATAAAGAATTATCCCATAAAAATCATCTTCCATACTTTAAGTTCGCGCGCAATAGTTTACTTAATTTTCCGATAGATGTGGATGTACGTGGAACGCTCATATCATATCCTGATGGCGGTGTTATTTTAACTCTTAAGTGGGGACACTTACTGTGACGGACGGAAAACTACGGAACCCTACACTGAGCGTGGCCCGACACGCTCTTGGCCGGTTTTTTTTATATAAAACTAGCCTTTTCCCGCGGCTACGCCCGCGTACTATAAGTACTCAAAAAGGATACCATACCATGTTGATTTTCAGACTTTGTGACCACATTTGCCCCTTTTAGGGGTTGAATTTTCAAAAAACCTGAAACACGTGTTTACTCATTTATAGTTAGGAATACTCCTGTGAAGTTTCGAATAAAATAGTCTAACAAATCTTGATTTGCCATACAAACTTTGGACCCCCATTTTACCCCCTTAGAGGGTGAATTTTGAAAAATCCTTTCTTAGTGCACCCCTAGACCTTATAAGGAACCACTTGCCAAATTTGGAATCTCTAGAACCAGCAGTTTGAGCTGTGCGTTGATATGTCAGTCAGTCAGTCAGTCAGTCAGTCAGTCAG
Organism: Pammene aurita; assembly: GCA_947086415.1. Taxonomy (NCBI): domain Eukaryota; kingdom Metazoa; phylum Arthropoda; class Insecta; order Lepidoptera; family Tortricidae; genus Pammene; species Pammene aurita. The sequence continues at coordinate 19,658,779 of OX352316.1, forward strand.
TCAGTCAGTTAGTCAGTCAGTCAGTTTCTTCTTTTATATATTACTAGCCTTTTCCCGCGGCTTTGCCCGCGTACTATAAGTACTCAAAAAGGATACGATACCCATGTTGATTTTCAGACTTTGTGACCACATTTTCCCCTTTTAGGGGTTGAATTTTCAAAAAACCTAAAACACGTGTTTACTCATTTATCGTTAGGAATACTCCTGTGAAGTTTCGAATAAAATAATCAAACAAATCTTAATCCGCCATACAAACTTTGGACCCCCATTTTACCCCCTTAGGGGGTGAATTTTAAAAATCCTTTCTTAGTGCACCCCTAGACCTTATAAGGAACCTACGTGCCAAATTTCTCTAGAACCAGCGGTTTGGGCTGTGCGTTGATATGTCAGTCAGTCAGTCAGTCAGTTTCTTCTTTTATATATTTAGATATAAAATATAAAATAACACAATGAAAGAAACATCTGAATGTAAATGTTGGGTTTCAAACACAAACAATAATTGAATACAATTTCAAGCATCATGTTAAAGGACAACATAAAACCCATTGATGACGCAAAGTTGACCGCCCACCGTGAAACTTATGCAGGTTTACTAGGCAACAAACTTAATTTAGATAAGGGTATTTTAATGAGATTGCCACCCTTACACTGAAGAGTAACAACTCGAATTAAATTATATGCGCCGGGATGTAGATCTTCGATTTTACCCAGAATCCATTTGGCTGGTGGAATATCATCTTCTTTGTCAATAATATCTCCAACACTGGGAGACTTAACAGTCTCATGCCACTTGTGCCGTTGTTGTAAGGTGTTAAGATACTCCACTTTCCATCTCTTCTATTCTATCTTGCATTATATTCTGTATGAATTGCCATCTAGTAAGTAAATTCACGTTTCTGTTTTCGTAGTCTGCTTCTGGTACGGTGATTAAATCAGAAAATGTCCGGGTGTTAGAGGATTTAACGTCGCTAATGTTTCGTCAATTTTATAAAGAGGGCGAGAGTTTAAGCAGCCTTCAATTTGAGCTAATAGTGTCGACATTTCTTCATATGTCATTTTTGTGGTACTGCTGTTGAGGTGTTTTTTCATCGATCACACGCCAGCTTCCCAAACACCATCAAAATTTGGTGCTATTGGTGGGATGAAATGCCAAGAAGTTCCATCGTTAGCTAATAACTCTGACACTTGACTCGCTATGTTAATCTTGCCCTTAGCAAACATTTCCTTCAATTCTTTGTGCAGCACCTATAAAATTGGTACCGTTGTCACTCCACAGGTGAGCGCAATTACCTCTTCTGGCAACAAACCTTCTAAATGCTGCAATAAATGCTTGTGCTCTTAAATCTGTAACCGCTTCTAAATGTATTACCCGCGTAGACATGCATACGAATAGGTAGATATACAGGGTGACTGGTAATTCGTCGTATTCCTTCAAGGGGGTTATTCTACAGCTTATTTGGAGTGATTTAAGTCCAGTCAAGCAGGGGTCAAAACTCATTGGTTTTCAAGTTATTCAAGATTTTAGATTTTTTTAATAAAATACCCGCTTTTTGACCTAAAACTAGTATTTTTTTTTAAACTACGTATTTTTCAAATAAAAAAAAGATTTTCCGAATAGCCAATGAATCACTGATTACGTAAAATAATAAACAAGTACAAAACATATCAAAATTTTGCAAATAAAAGCATCTGAAGTCAGAAGTTTTTGTATTTTTTTTTTCAAATCTTGTTACATTTTAAGGCATAACTAAAAAAAAAGTAATAACACTTCGCGTAAAAATTACAGAATTTATTTCCTCAGTTCATAAGCTTTCTAAAAAGGTACAATTTATGACATTTTATGCTCATTTTTTACAATTAATAATAATAATACCAGAGCAGGTACAGGACTTAGCGTACTTGACTTTACTTGTTTGTGTCGTTTTAAACTCGCCGAAGGCATACTTTGTCTCCAGTTTCTTATCTTATTCCTTGAGGTAGTAGGCACTGCAGATTGCCTTTGGTGAAACAAACTGATTAAGGGTCATTAGCTAATGAGCTAATGAAGTTAAATTACTTTAATTAGTTTGTTTGTGTCACTTTAATTCTTACGGCGGGTTTTTCGCCTTCTGTTCCTTATCTTATCTTAATTTTATTGGGTGGCGATGCTTCTCATGGGGTGGGGGTGAGACTAACCAGGTTTAAATAGGTCATGTAGTAATTAATCAGTTAGTTACTTTCAACTTTCTTTCCAATTCGGACGATATTGATAACTAAGTTTTTTCTCAAATGACTACTTACGAATTTGAAGAATACGCAGATATCATTTATTGTTACGGACTCTGTGATGGTGACGCCGCTGCAGCTAGAAGGGAGTACCAACTTCGTTACCCTAACCGCCGTTTACCTCACGTAAGCGTGTTTGGTTCATCGTACCGTCTTATTCGGGAAACAGGATCAGTTAAACGCCGTCAAGCTGATGCTGGAAGACCTCAACAATACGATCCTGCTGAAGAAGAAGAAATCTTGCACTTTTTCCGGGCAGACGGTACTACTTCGACGAGAATTATGGCTAACCGGCTCGGTATGTCTCAGTGGAAGGTGTGGTTTACCCTGCACTCAGCTCGACAGTATCCGTATCATTACACTCCAGTACACGCTATTGAAGAGGGAGACCCAGCAAGAAGGATGAATTTCTGCAGATTTTTAATTAGTGCTGATATCGAAGATCCCGAATACCTAAAGAGAATTTTGTGGACGGACGAATCTAATTTCGACCGTGACGGGATAACAAATTACCACAATCTGCACTTTTGGGCTCCCAAAGGTCAAAACCCAAAGAAATCCCAAAATTCAAAAAAGGAGTGAATAGGTACCTAAAGGGTAGGCAACGCGCATGTGAATCCTCTGGGGTTGCAGGCGTCCATAGGCTACGGTAACTGCTTACCATCAGGTGGGCCGTATGCTTGTTTGCCACCGTCGTAGTATAAAAAAAAAAAAAAATCAAACGAAGGAGCTCACCAACAAAGATTTTCTTTGAACGTGTGGATGGGAATCGTGCACGATAATTTAATAGGACCTTTTTTTCTGCCAGCTCGATTAACCGGCATCGCGTATGAAACTTTTTTGAGGGATGAGCTACCGACGCTACTGGAAGATGTGCCGCTTGCGACAAGAATTAACATGATTTATCAGCACGATGGCTGCCCTGCTCACTTTTACCGGGGTGTGCGGCAGTGGATGGATGAAAACTACCCAAGAAGATGGATTGGTCGAGGTGGCCCAACCCCTTGGCCAGCCAGGAGCCCAGATTTAACTCCGTGTGATTTCTACATCTGGGGTCACATGAAGGCGTTGGTCTACGACAGACCGATACGTGACGTAGAAGACCTACGGCAAAAAATCCTAGCAGCTGCACAGACGATGAAAGACGGGCTTTCGAGGCGAGTGACAATCACTGAAGTACGAAGAAGGCTTCGTTCTTGCATACGCAGGCAGGGCAAACAGTTCGAGCAAGATTTATAATTTTTCCTTTTTAAGATAAAATTTTATTTAATAATGAAACTGTATTTTTCCTATTTTTCTTATTCCCCTACTTAATTACTTACCAAAATATCACCCCGGGCAACTTAAAGTCTCAGAAGATAAGAAACTGGAGACAAAGTATGCCTTCAGCGAGTTTAAAACGACACAAACAAGTAAAGTCAAGTACGCTAAGTCCTGTACCTGCTCTGGTATTATTATTATTAATTGTAAAAAATAAGCATAAAATGTCATAAATTGTACCTTTTTAGAAAGCTTATGAACTGAGGAAATAGATTCTGTAATTTGTACGCGAAGTGTTATTACTTTTTTTTTAGTTATGCCTTAAAATGTAACAAGATTTGAAAAAAAAAATACAAAAACTTCCGACTTCAGATGCTTTTATTTGCAAAATTTTTATATGTTTTGTACTTTTTTTATTATTTAACGTAATCAGTGATTCATTGGCTATTCAGAAAATCTTTTTTTTTTATTTGAAAAATACGTAGTTTAAAAAAAAATACTAGTATTAGGTCAAAAAGCGGGTATTTATTAAAAAAATCTAAAATCTTGAATAACTTGAAAACCAATGAGTTTTGACCCCTGCTTGACTGGACTTAAATCACTCCAAATAAGCTGTAGAATAACCCCCTTGAAGGAATACGACGAATTACCAGTCACCCTGTTTCCCTTCATAGTCTTATAACCTCTTCCTTTAAACGTTTTTAACTGTATTGGTCCAGCATAGTCGACACTGCTGTTCAAGAATGCGCGACGAGACGTAACCCTTGGAGCGGGAAGTTGACCATTAATTGTTGATACATATCTTGCATTTTCTAGTAACTTGCCTGACAGATGATTTCAAACATGTTATCCAGTACTTGCTGCGAACGTTTGTCATCATCTGCTGTATGTCACCATGTAAAGTTCTAATGTGAGCTTCATTTACTAGTAATCATGTAATGTGTTGGTTGCTAGGGATAATGATGGGATGTTTCTCATTTTCCGATATCTGAGCATTTTTAAGCCATCCTCCAAACCGTTTTCGTCTAAGTAAGGCGCGAGACTAATCAATGAGCTCTTCTTCTTTAAATTACAGCTTTCTTTCATATCTTCTATTTCTTGATTATGGTGAAGGTCGCGGGAGTCCGCTGGATGCGGGTGGCGCAGGACCGGTCATTGTGGCACTCTTTGGGGGAGGCCTATGTCCAGCAGTGGACGTCTTTCGGCTGATATGATGATGATGATAATGAGACAAGCCATTGATAATATTGAATGCATCTTCTTTCAATTTCATTCAGTTCCGCCATTGTTAAAAGTCTTTCTCTGTTTAAGACAGCAGTATGACTCAAAAATCTAAAACACCAAGCTAGGACTCTTTAATTTTGTAAAAGATGAAAATCTTTCCCAAATGGACTTTTCTTCTAATCTTGTACGAAATATTCTCTTTGCTCAAGGCCAGTACCAGGTATTCTTGTTCTTTCAAAATCTATTTTCTCACCTTTTAGCCACTTAGGTCCCGTCCACCACATGTCATTGTTTGCTATGTCCTTTGCGTTTACACCTCTACAGACGAGATTCGCCGGGTTGTGTGCTGACTGAACATGTCTCCACTTGTCATTGTCTATGTGTTGGATAATATCCGATACACGATTACCGACAAATAACTTGCATCGAATTGGTTGACATTGCAACCAAGACAACACTGAAATTGAGTCCATCCAATCATAACAATTGTACGTCGAAACGTTTAACAAATCTGAAATTTCTCTTAAAAAGTCTAGCTGTCAATACTGCATCACATACCTCGAATCTCGGTATAGTTAATTGTTTCAACGGCGCTACCTTCGTTTTAGCTGAAAGCATACTGACATGTACAATATCGTCTTCATCTATAATTAATTGTTTCAACGGCGCTACCTTCGTTTTAGCTGAAAGCATACTAACATGTACAATATCGTCTTCATCTATAATTAATTGTTTCAACGGCGCTACCTTCGTTTTAGCTGAAAGCATACTAACATGTACAATATCGTCTTCATCTATAATTAATTGTTTCAATGGCGCTACCTTCGTTTTAGCTGAAAGCATACTGACATGTACAATATTGTCTTCATCTATAACTCGAAGATAGACTACAGCTCTATATGCAACTGAAGATGCATTAGCAAAACCATGACTTATAATATCTTTACTACGAGAAGTTATTCTGATCCAATGGGATCAGACTCCGCTGTGGGCGCCGGCAGCCACTCCACGCAGGCCAGGAACTCGCGGCCCGAGAAGCCCCCGGCGGCGTAAAGGGCTCCGCCCCGCTCCGCCTCCTGTATTATACTGGTACATACTTGAGGTGGGTCGGCGAGCATGGTCCACTCCGCTGTGGGCGCCGGCAGCCACTCCACGCAGGCCAGGAACTCGCGGCCCGAGAAGCCCCCGGCGGCGTATAGGGCTCCGCCCCGCTCCGCCTCCTGTATACTGGTACATACTTGAGGTAGGTCGGCGAGCATGGTCCACTCCGCTGTGGGCGCCGGCAGCCACTCCACGCAGGCCAGGAACTCGCGGCCCGAGAAGCCCCCGGCGGCGTATAGGGCTCCGCCCCGCTCCGCCTCCTGTATACTGGTACATACTTGAGGTAGGTCGGCGAGCATGGTCCACTCCGCTGTGGGCGCCGGCAGCCACTCCACGCAGGCCAGGAACTCGCGGCCCGAGAAGCCCCCGGCGGCGTATAGGGCTCCGCCCCGCTCCGCCTCCTGTATACTGGTACATACTTGAGGTAGGTCGGCGAGCATGGTCCACTCCGCTGTGGGCGCCGGCAGCCACTCCACGCAGGCCAGGAACTCGCGGCCCGAGAAGCCCCCGGCGGCGTATAGGGCTCCGCCCCGCTCCGCCTACTGTATACTGGTACATACTTGAGGTGGGTCGGCGAGCATGGTCCACTCCGCTGTGGGCGCCGGCAGCCACTCCACGCAGGCCAGGAACTCGCGGCCCGAGAAGCCCCCGGCGGCGTATAGGGCTCCGCCCCGCTCCGCCTCCTGTATACTGGTACATACTTGAGGTGGGTCGGCGAGCATGGTCCACTCCGCTGTGGGCGCCGGCAGCCACTCCACGCAGGCCAGGAACTCGCGGCCCGAGAAGCCCCCGGCGGCGTATAGGGCTCCGCCCCGCTCCGCCTCCTGTATACTGGTACATACTTGAGGTGGGTCGGCGAGCATGGTCCACTCCGCTGTGGGCGCCGGCAGCCACTCCACGCAGGCCAGGAACTCGCGGCCCGAGAAGCCCCCGGCGGCATATAGGGCTCCGCCCAGCTCCGCTAGCCCCAGCCCGGCTCGCGCGCGCCGCAGCGGCGGCCCCGTCTGCCACGTACCGCCTGCATACACAATGTTTAAAAAAATCAAAGAATAAAAACTTTGTTACATTATGGGAACATCATATTATCAGAACATGACTCCAGAGACAGAGTCTCCAACCCTCGTCACGTTACCTGCAAGCTCGGCGGCCGGCAACAGCCAGTCCACCCTGCGCAGGGAGGCGGCGCCGTCGGAGCCGCCCGCCACCACGAGGCGCCCGCGCCACACGCAGCCGCCCATGGAGCGCCGCGCCGACGGCAGCAGGGGACCCGCGCTCCAACCGGCCTGGGGAAATAACAAAAAATACAACTACACATTTATAGTACGCTTCGTCTGCGTGGAATCAAGTAAGTGAACAGTAAGTTACAGATTGGTCCGCCATTTTGTCATGGTTGTCACTTTAGGCATCGAAGGCACAGCGCCATGCCGCATACAGCCACAATTGAAAATTGTGATTGTGACTCCTGGTGTAAGTACACACCCCGGGGTCCTCCAGCGACAGCAGCTCCGCGGACGCGAGACAGCGCCAAGCGTCGCAGCCGCCGAGCGCCCACAGCGAGCCGCGCCACGACACGCAGCAGCACTGCGACCGCCCTGACGTCAACGGAGGAGCGTCCGACCACGAGTCAGTGGTTGGATCGTATCTGAAAAAAGAAATACACTTTAGCAATCAAACATAAGTTCATTTAGTGTGTCAAGAGTCTACGTTTCAGCTTGGGGAAAAAAGCTTTCTTACGTATGGATATCCTTGTGTTCTTCCACTTGTATAACATGAGCTATACCTGTGCACGGCCTTGAGGCTGCGGCCGCCGGCCCAGCCGCCCACGAGGTACAGCACGCCGCGCTCGTGGTCGGCCACGGCGGCCGCGTGTGAGCGCGCGCCCGGCAGCCGCGCTCGGGGGACCCACTTGCCGAGGCCGGACTCTCCGCCCTAAGAAACAGAGAGACCACGTCAAACGTGGTCTAAAATATCGTAACCGTAAATTTGACAGCAAAAGCTTCATACTTTGTACGGCGATATTCATTTCATGGCAGTATATGCATCCAGCGAAAACCTGGCCTGGCAGAGTCGCCATACAGTGTGGGACGTTGAAGAGAACTCGGTTGGAGTATATATGCGTATAATAAAGTTACGTGCTAGGTGCTTATATACAGGGCCAATATGTGGCGAAGCGCTCACACTTCAATAGATCTAAAGACCATTAATTTATCAAACCGTACCTCTTCAAAGGCGTCGACAGAGTCCAACTCGTTGTGTCCGTCCGAGCCGCCCAGCGCGTACACTCTCCCTCCCAAGGCCGCGGCGGGGAAGCGTGCGCGTGCGCCGCGCATGTCGGCCAGCGGCGCCCACGCGTTGCTGGCCGGGCAGTACGCCTCGCAGTTGCGGAGGACGCGCGCGCGGTCGTAGCTGCACGAATTATACAAGGATTAGACGTGAGGAACACCTTCAGGCCGATTTCTCTGTTACCAGCGACATCAAAAATTCTGGAAAAAATTATGAACAATAGACTTGTTCAATATCTGGAGAAGCATTCGCTCTTGGCAAAAACGCAGTTTGGCTTTAGGTCCAAATTATCAACCGGAGATGCTGTACATGAACTGACTGACTATTTAGCTCAGGAATTAGACAAGGGTAACAAGACAATAGGAATCTTCCTGGACCTTGCCAAAGCTTTTGACACTGTTTCTACTTCCATTTTACTGCACAAGCTTGAATCACTAGGCATTAGAGGCACACAGCACAAATTAATCGCGAGCTACCTAGACGGACGTACGCAATGCGTAAAAATAGATAACATTATCAGTTCTGATTTAGAAAACACATCTTTTGGCTTGCCACAAGGAAGCGTCTTGGCCTCAACCCTATTTTTAATTTATATTAATGACCTATGCAATCTAAAAATAGATAGTGGCAAAATCATTTCCTACGCAGATGACACTGTCCTCCTTTTTTCCGGAAAGTCAACAAACGAGGTCTACGAGTACGCACAACGCGGATTTAATGTTGTAACTAACTGGCTAAAACTTCATCTATTAACACTTAACTCTGACAAAACGAATTTTATAAGTTTTGCTATGCGGAAAACAGATCCGGACGCACATAACCTCAAACTCTACGTACATAACTGTAAAGAAAAATCAAATAATCTTTGTTCATGTCAATCCATAGCTATTACTGACAAAATTAAGTATTTAGGAGTCATGATAGACGAAACCCTCACCTTTAAAAATCACATTGAAGCATTGTGCAATAGAGTTCGAAAGTTAATGTTTGTATTCAAAAAACTTCGTTCAATCGCTGACCCAAATTTAATCAAGCAAGTATACCTTGCACTATGTCAATCGATACTAACGTACTGCATTTCTTCTTGGGGTGGCACAGCAAAAACTACACTTCTAACCCTAGAAAGAGCTCAGAGAGCGGTACTAAAGGTAGCTACTTCCCGCCCATTCTTATACCCTACTGACCTCCTTTATAAATCATGTGAAGTATTAACTGTTCGTCAATTATACATATTAAGCACAACGCTAAAGCAGCACGCCAGAACTTCCTTTAACCCTGAATATAGAAATAAGAGACGCAAAGATATTGTAGGTATTAAAACAGTACAAAAAAAACACGTATTTTTATCTAGATTCTTTGTCTTTGCGGGCCCATTTTTGTACAACAGGTTAAATGCAACACTAGACATATACCCACTTAGCTATGCCTGTTGTAAGAATACTCTACGACGCGCCCTTCAGAAAATGACGTACGATGATACAGAGAAATTACTATTACTCATAAAATAACTACCTATATACTGTCCTATATATTTAATACTTAAGAACCTACTTATTTTGTTGAGGTGATAAGAGTTTTATTGTGTAATACTTATAGTTTATAATTAAGTGAATAATTAAAAATTAACTAATATTGTCCTTCGCTGCCTGAAACACAGGGAATCCTAGTTCAGGCATTTGTTAACCACGTGTCGTTAAAAAATCTTAGTCCGTAAGAGCAAACACTGTACTACACTTTTCTCAATATAGTAGTTTATGTAACTGTTACGTAATAAGCAGACCTCGGACAGGGTGAGCTGTTTTAAGAGTTTGCATAATATGGACATACCTACGTAGTCATTCAATGGCAGATGTGATGTAATTGAATAACGAATTAAATTATTCTATTTAGATCTTTACATAACTAGCAAAACAAATTAATTGTATAGCAAGCCTCTTTAAATGATAAGCATATTATTACATATATCCATATGAAAGTAATATAACTGATATGATATCATACCTCTTTAGATAGACAATAACTCTATTTAACGATGCCATATTTAACATTGAAATATCATGACAAAGTCATTAATGTCATTCTAATGTTCTGTTGTGTTATTTTAATTTGTGAGCAATTTGAGTTTGCTAATAAAAAATAAATAATTAAGAAGAGAGATTATTCCGAATTTGAGTATGCCGAAATATAAAGCAAAAACAGTTCTTAAGTGGATTGAAAATGAACCTGACATGACATATGACGGTAATAAAAGTATTTTTTGTGCAAAATGTAAAACCAAAGTGACAACTAAAAAAAGTAATGTGCAAAGACACATCAAGGGACCAATGCACAATGGCAATTATCGAAAGTTTGATGAGGATTTCAATCTCAATTTAATTCGATTCCTCATTTTGTGTAACATACCATGGTCACAAATGAAGAATCCGGCTTTCAAACAGTTTTTTTCTAAGTATTTATGCTGCCAGTGTGCAAACCAACCTACACTCCCGAGTGAATCATGGCTGAGGAAAGTTTATTTGGATAAATTGTATCAGAAGCAAATCAGTTCAATACACGATAATCTTTCGAATGAAAAAATATGGATTTCTCTTGATGAATCAACCGACTCTTTAGGGAGATATATAGTGCATTTTTTAGTGAAGCCATTGAATTCATTTAACAGACCATATTTAATAGCCTGCAAAATATTATCAAAAGTTAATGGTCAAACAATATCTGTATTCGTGATGGACACTCTGAAAAATATGTGGGGCGAATCTTATGACTACAAAATTGGAAATGTTCTGGTGCTAAGTACTGATGGTGTTGCATACATGTTGCTGGCTGGCCGAATTTTGAAAACTTATCTGCCTAATTTGAAACACGTTACATGTTTGGCACATGGGCTAAACCGCGTAGCCGAAAAAATACGTTCCCTGTATCCAGATGTGGATTTGCTCATTTCAAACGTTAAAAAAGTATTTTTAAAGGCTCCTAATAGAATCCGCATATTAAAGGATAAATATCCTAATATGCCCCTGCCTCCAAAACCAGTGATTACGAGATGGGGAACTTGGCTAGCGGCAGCAGCATATTACGAAAAATATTTTGACGAAATAAAAGTAGTCCTATGGGCATTGAGATCGTCAGACGCAATGTCGATAAGAGTGGCGAAAAGAATTATACAAACTGAAAATTTACGAAATAATCTAAAATATATTGTTGAGAATTTCCATATAATTGAATATGCCTTAAAAAAATTACAGGAATCTAAAATATCCGTCGTAGATACATTTTTAACGTTGGACCAAGTGAGAGCTGTTATAAGCTGGTCTTCGTCTGCTTCTGTCAGTCAGAAATTAGAAGACGTCATAGCTAGAAACCCAGACTTAGATCTGTTTAGGGACTATGCTGAAAAAATTTCGGAAGGAACAGATGTGGACGGTATTTTAATGTACAACTTCACTCCGCTCACTTCAGTGGAAGTAGAAAGGTCTTTTTCCATCTATAAGTGGATATTAAACTCAAGAAGAAGTGCGTTGAAAATTGAAAATCTAGAAAAAATTATAGTTCTTTATTACAATAACCAATAACAAAGAAAAATTTGAATAAATAAATAATAATTACTCGTTTTGTACATAATGCACTGTCATTTTTGTTTAATTATTATTCATGAATTCTTTTTAATATTTCATCTTGAGGCATATCTATATTAACATCTACACTTGACATTAATGACGTAAAAATGGCTCACTCTGTCCGAGGTCTGGTAATAAGGGTCCTTAAAACATGAGTGTGGTTTTATGAAATGAGCCGCAGGCGAATTTCATAATAAGATCACACGAGTGTTTTAAGGCCTAATTACGTACAGTTGCATACACTGCTTTATCTACACTCATATTATATATATTAAATTAATTGTTCGGAAACCATAGAATGACCGCCATAGTACCGTCATGGCCTACTCGATTGTGCCGGCGCTCGCGCGGGACCAATCGAGTTGGCCATGGCGGTAACATTATGTTATCAAATTCGATGTTCCAAATTTGAAACTCATTGCTTAACAATATTTGAGCATGCATAGTTAAAATTACGTTACTGCCGCAGATAAGAAACTTATCATAGTTAAATCGTTTGTTGTAATGCTTGTCATTGTCTACGGTTTTTGAACGCATTTTAGAGTACTTACAGTATGAGTGTAGATAAAATTATTTGTATTTGTATTTGTTGTATTGTAATTAGGATTTTTGGTGAGTTGTGAAAATTCAAAATGCTCGAATGAGCCACCAGTTCTCCAGAGGTTGCTACAGAATAAAAACCAAGACGGTATTGTGCTCCACCATCTCCATTCGCCATCTTCCGAAAGTCGTCCACCTATCGAGCTAACGGACGCGAGGAGCTTCTTTCATCTGAAAGTGGCCGCTACTCCGTCAACATTTTTCTCCACCTGCCATCTCTGACTCACAACATGTCCCGCCCAACTCTATTAGTTTTGTAATGACGTATTCCACGTCTTGCGCCTTGGGCCGACGTGGGATCTCGACACTCCTCACTCGGTCTCGAAGCTTGAGGCTTGATCACACTCGAGCGTGGTGCCGATTGAGCGTGAGCGCCGCACGACGCTGACGTCCGAATGTATGCCTTATGCCGTTACATTAAGAACAACTCTGTCGCGCTGGAGTGTGGCCAACCCTTGAGGCGAACATTGCACTTACCCGCCACAAACTATAAGTCGCCGCCCGAGCGCGGCCGCGCCGTGAGCACATCTTCCTCCTGCTAATTCGGCTCGCCTCTCACCATCCGGCTCCGGCGGAGCGTCCTGAAACACAATCAATAGTATATTCTTCACATATCACATAGACTTAAAGCAAAACTGTGGAATGAACTGTCGCCTGCGGTATTGCCAGACCGATATGACCTTCGCATCTTCAGGAAAAGAGCGTACTCGGGGGTCCATGGATGGCGGTGTTTACTTCAGGTGATTCATCTGCTCATTTGCCTCCTATTTGATACAAACGTGTCGGGTACTGCGTGTTTATCCGCCTAGTGAGTGACCTGTGTGTGCCCGAGCCGGCCGCCGCGCGCGACGGGCCCGCCGGCCGGGCGCCACGCGACGCGCGCGGCCACGAGGCGGCCCCGCACGGCCAGCAGCGCCTGCGTGCGGCGTGTGCGCGGGCCGGGCGCGCGCGCCGCCAGCACGGCGCAGTCCCCGCCCGCGCCCGCGGCGCGCTCGCGCCCGCCCAGCTCCCCGCCCGCCAGGGGCTTGGGCGGGGCGCCCGGCGCTGGCTCGCGGCGGCGACGCTCCACGGCCTGTAATATATACGTTACTCTATATATGTCCCACTGCTGAGCTTAGTGTAAGAGAGGAGTTACACGGAACATGCTACATGTGTCCGAGCCGATGTGAACTAGCCGTGGACAGGTTAGGGCCTTTACATACACCTTTGAATTTCTTCGCAAATTTATATATGCAGGTCATCTGATGTTTTCTTTCAGAAATGATACACGATTTCAATTGCCTGTACTTTACGCCCCCAAAATACGGGACTCCTCAAAACGAATAACGAAAGAACAAACTGACAGGGTTTATTAGTGTCCGTTCAACCTCTCCGTTCACAAACTAAGGATATGTCCGGGAATTTAAAACATCTAAGGTTTACACTACCATGTTTTAAGCTACAACAGCCAGCGCTCATTTCCATTCCAAATACGCACAACATTCACATTAACATTATGAAATATTTTACATGGTAGTCAAGTAGGTATATAATCCCCTTTTTATTAATGAATGCCTACCTATTTATACACATAGGCTGTCGCTTACACAAGCAATTTGGCTTTATATCGCAGTAAACCAAAACGTTACTGCTAAACACTAAATGTAACTTATTGTCATATTACACTAGCATCCACTACACACCTCACGCCCATATTCCTGCAGCTCAGGCGCGTCCGTCCTCGCAGCGGGCAGCTCTCCACAGTCCCTCAACTCGCCCCCTCCGTCCTCAAACAACAGATGTGTCCTTAAATATAGCTCATCGTCTAGCGGTTTTTCTCTAAGCCAACACTTCACCCACCTCACGCCGATATTCCTGCAGCTCAGGCGCGTCTGTCCTCGCAGCTGGCAGCTCTCCACAGTCCCTCAGCTCGCCCTCTCCGTCCTCAAACAACAGATGTGTCCTTGAATATAGCTCATCGTCTAGCGGTTTTTCTCTAAGCCAACACTTCACCCACCTCACGCCGATATTCCTGCAGCTCAGGCGCGTCTGTCCTCGCAGCGGGCAGCTCTCCACAGTCCCTCAACTCGCCCCCTCCGTCCTCAAACAACAGTGGCCTATCCCACAAAAATTTCCAATTGTACAATTCGACAAAATTGTGCAATTGTAAACAAAAAAATGTACCACAATAATTACAAATATGTATTCATTACAAATTTGCAGTGTACAAATATGTCACTTTTGGGAAAGCGTATCACAAAGAATAAAGGCATGTCACGATAGCTACATAATTGTAGGATTGTTGATTTGTAAATATACAAGCGAACAATTGTAATATTACAACTACAAATATCTAACAATTTATTTTGCTTCTTTAATGTTGAAGGTAGTTTCACTTTATACATTAATTATAATTATATAGTGATCTATCTACGAGCGTAACCTACGTACCTAGATACCAACTGACATTACAATGGACTTGCAAGCTAAACTCACCATTTTAGACCTCATAAATGAAAACAAAAACATTCTATTTGGTAAATTTTGTGATAAATTGACGCACACTGTGAAAATAAACAAACGGAAGGAGATAACGTAAAATTTAAATGATTTAGGAATAATGGAAAAAGATTGGAAATACTTATGAGACAATATGTGGCAAAATTGGAAAAAAATCGTTTTAAATTTCTACGTTCTCTATATGTCCTAGGACGTCTTACAATTAATTCTTCTTCACTACTTGAACTAAACATTTTGTGGTACAAAGGGTTGGAATCGCTAAATTTGATAAAATATACTGCAATTACTAGTATTCGTATAGTAGCAAGAGGGTGTGACACACGTTTAGAGAATTGTTAACTTGTAGGTACAATTCTACATATACACCGTGTTTTTTTTGTATTCCGTTAACTTTAAGGGAAGATTATTTAGGTCAATTAAAGTTAATTTGTCTAAGTAACTAGTGTTTTAACTCTTCTTATTTCTGAGATATTTAATTTATAAAATTAATCACTGAAGTAGTGTAAAAGGTTCTTAATTTCTTTATAGCATTATCATTATTTTTAATTTCTTCAGTAAAGAGTTTTCCATTCATGGCTATCCGCTACAAGGAGGTGATTAAGGTGAGTTCGTTGAACGTTACTTACTTTGTCTTTTATTAGGTGTCACTTCAACTTCATTTTTGTCATAAATGTCATAATATTGAAAAAATTGGTATTGTAACATTAAGTTGTGCATCTCCAACAAAAAATGCCTTTAAATTATCCTCCTAGAGAGATTGCCGACATTCATTTCGTGTACGGCTTCTGTAACGGCAATGCTGCTGAAGCAGCAAGAGAATACCGACACCGATACCCTAATCGACGAATCCCTGATCCTCATACATTTATTAACGTTAGTATTGTTCGTTTTTAACTTCTCATTACTAAGATACTTTTTACAAGTATTGTTACAACCTATTCTCTTTATTTCTCTTATGGTTTGATGTGGGTTCTAATTATTATTGCAATCTTTACAGGTGCATAGACGTCTCAGTGAACAGGGTTTACCACCGATACCCCATGAACGGGACATAAACCTTGACGTACAAACCGAAATCGGGCTTATGAACACCATAATCGAAGACCCGACCCTCTCTACAAGGCGCGTGGGGCGTATTTTCGACGTCTCTCACAATAAAGTTTGGAATTTGTGGAAGCGGTATGGTCTACATCCGTACCATTTTCGAAAGGTGCAGGGCCTTTTGCCGCACGATAATTTTTCACGCATAGCATTTTGTCAACGGACCAACGAACTTTTAGTACAAGATCCAGAGTTAGTCGGTAAAATATTATGGATGGATGAGGCACAATTTACAAGAGCGGGAATTGTAAACTCAAAAAATACTCACCATTGGTCCGAGTTCAACCCGAAACTTACCCGGGAAACTTCCTTTCAGCACGAGTTCTCCGTTAACATGTGGGCAGGGATATTAAACAATCAGCTCATTGGACCCGTCGAAATTCCCGCAAGGCTTAGTGGTGAAAATTATTTGCAGTTTCTACGGTCTCTTCACGACTTAATTTTTTTTGAAAATTTGCCGTTGGAAACACTGCGTGCACATTGGATACAGCACGATGGGGCACCTCCACACTTTGCACGTCTTGTACGCCAGTATTTAGATGAACAGTTTCCCGGGCGTTGGATAGGACGCGGCAGCCCAACACTTGCTTGGCCTGCCAGGTCTCCCGACCTAACGCCCCTTGATTTTTATGTGTGGGGCACTTTAAAAGACCGAGTGTATTCTAAACCTGTTGCAACCCGAGAAATCTTACTACAGAGGATACAAGAAGCAGCCGATGACATGCGAGCTACTCATGTCAACTTAAATCGCCAGATACGAACTCGGTTAAATGTATGTTTAGAGTATGATGGTGGCCATTTTGAACAACATTTACACTAAAACCACTGTTATTTCTTGAACTCTCTGTAGTAATTAGTAATTTTTCTCTTATTGCAATAGGTTTTGAATACCTACTTGTATTTTTGCGAGTGCACCATGCTGTATTAGTGGATGCAGATAGGCTGAAGATAGAGATAATGAGTTTAGATAAGAGATTTTAACAGTTTACAATATGTCGCTGCATTCACAAAAATATTTTTCCGATATTCAACTTTGTCGTCTTACAAATAGTGTTGGTTCGTTGATAAAATGAAATACCTGATAAAATGTTGTTCAGCAACAGACAATCCGGGTGTGTGCTATTTTCTGATGTCTTTTTAATAAAACATGTGAAACTGTTATTAAATTTGATTAATATTATTGGTGAGATACGTCGAAAGTTCATTGTTTTGTTTATTGAAATGGAGATAATTTGAGTTTTAAACATTATTTAATATTATTATTGTTTACTTAAAAAATCAAATAAAATGTATTCATTTGTAAAAGTCACTTTTATTGTAACAATTAGAAATCAGAAAACCTGTTAAATATTTTAAATCCTAAATGCATAGATATACCATGTGTAAACAAACACATAAGCACAAGTTTCATTCTGTGTGTCTGTCTATGAAACTGTAAGGTCTAAACAACTTAAATAATTTAGATTTTGATTCCTTTCTTAAAAAGGCCACACAATCATGATTTTAGTTAGGATTATCAGAAAGAGTCTCCACCAACTTCTCAAGAGGTTCTCGCTACGAGTTGTGGTTGGATCAATGGTCAGATGCAGAAGGCGGTAATTCTGGATACGGCGCCCACAGTCTTGTAGTTCCTCTCTCCGCGGCGTTAACCACCGGCAACCTTGGCCCTGCCCCGTTGCCGGCGGTACTCTAGGTTATTTATTTAAACTTTACGGCACAAAAGAAAACCTTAAATACATCAGGCGGACTTAATGCATTAAAACATTCTCTACCAGTCAACCTTTAAGACAAAGCAGAGAAATTGTGGACGGTGCTTCTAACGGGCAAACAATAAAAAATAACCGGCCAAGAGCGTGTCGGGCCACGCTCAGTGTAGGGTTCCGTAGTTTTGTCATTTTTTTCAAAAACTATTCAACCTATCAACTTCAAAATAATTTTCCTAGAAAGTTTTTATAAAGTTCTACATTTGAGATTTTTTTCATATTTTTAAAACTTATGGTTCAAAAGTTAGAGGGGGGGGGGACACATTTTTTTTAACTTCTGGAGCGATTAATTCCGAAAATATACAATTATCAAAAATTTTTTGTAGTAAGCCCCTATTCATTTTTAAATACCTATCCAACAATATATCACACGTTAGAGTTGAAATGAAAAAAAAAATCACTCCCCACTTTACGTATAGGGGAGGTACCCTATTAAAACATTTTTTTCCACTTTTTATTTTACCACTTTGTCGGCGTGATTAAGATACATATTAGTACCAAATTTCAGCTTTCTAGTGCTAACGGTCACTGAGATTATCCGCGGACGGACGGACGGACGGACGGACGGACAGACATGGCGAAACTATAAAGGTACGAGTTGGCCGCCGACCGCACGCTTCGTGAGGCGGCGACGTGTCGCCGCGACACGTCGCCGCCTCACGTCGCCGCCTCATGAAGCTGCGGTCGTGATTTGGAACCCGACTGCATGACGTATCGTAGCTTCGGCGTCGGCGACACTACTGATACACTACTGATCTGCGGTCGGGCTTCACGTCGCCGCGCCGGCCGCTCGGTGACGCGTCGCCCGGCTTCATGTCGCTGGCTACGAATGGAGTTTCATAGAGATACATACAAACCAGTAGGGTCGCCGCGACACGTCGCCGCCTCACGAAGCGTGCGGTCGGCGGCCAACTCGTACCTTAAGGGTTCCTAGTTGACTACGGAACCCTAAAAACACATTAATAATTTAAACAACATTTAGGCTAGGTTTTTTCAAATATTTTATGTCATCATCATCATCATGTCAGCCGAAAGACAATTCAAGTTGTTTTTGTGTGTGTGCATATTTTAGATGTACTTTTGTATTTTACATTCATAAAAATGTTGTAGAAGCCCTAACCTAAGAAACAAGGTGAATAAAGTGTAACCAAAATAAATTAATTACTCTTCATGACAAAAAAAAAAACAAAATAAATGGTCCGTTATTGGGATTTGAACCCACGACCTCTCACTTCATAAGCAATCAAACTACCACTAAGCTGTTTTTTGGCATGTGCTGTCATGGATGAAATTCAAGCTTTGACATACTTGACACTAACTCTTGGTTAACTCTAAAGGACCTTTTACATTGTGAAATATATTAATTATGTATGAAAACTAAAAAAAAAATTTTTTTCGAATTTAACAAAAAGCTATATACCAGGCAACTTCTATTAACGTCCCTAGTAACCTGTCTAATTTAACGGAAAACAAAAAAAACACGGTGTATGTATAATTATTACTACAATTTAATGTAGCACAAAACAATTGTCAGCTACAAATTTGTACGTGAAAACACACCGGAAAAGTATGTAAAGTTTTGTGATACAATAAATTGTAGACTTGTCGATACAATTTACATATTTGTAAGAATTTTCCACTACAAATGTGTTACTTGTATATATTGTGGTGCGCACACTTGTATAATTACAAACCTGTAACTTGACACTTGTAAAATTGTAATTGTAAGTTTTGTGGGATAGGCCACAGATGTGTCCTTAAATATAGCTCATCGTCTAGCGGTTTTTCTCTAAGCCAACACTTCACCCACCTCACGCCGATATTCCTGCAGCTCAGGCGCGTCTGTCCTCGCAGCTGGCAGCTCTCCACAGTCCCTCAGCTCGCCCTCTCCGTCCTCAAACAACAGATGTGTCCTTGAATATAGCTCATCGTCTAGCGGTTTTTCTCTAAGCCAACACTTCACCCACCTCACGCCGATATTCCTGCAGCTCAGGCGCGCCTGTGTTCGCAGCGGGCAGCTCTCCACAGTCCCTCAACTCGCCCCCTCCGTCCTCAAACAACAGATGTGTCCTTGAATATACCTCGTAGTCTAGCGGTTTTCTCTAAGCCAACACTTCACTCACCTCACGCCGATATTCCTGCAGCTCAGGCGCGTCTGTCCTCGCAGCGGGCAGCTCTCCACAATCTCTCAACTCGCCCCCTCCGTCCACAAACAACAGATGTGTCCTTGAATATAGCTCATCGTCTAGCGGTTTTTCTCTAAGCCAACACTTCACCCACCTCACGCCGATATTCCTGCAGCTCAGGCGCGTCTGTCCTCGCAGCGGGCAGCTCTCCACAATCTCTCAACTCGCCCCCTCCGTCCACAAACAACAGATGTGTCCTTGAATACAGCTCATCGTCTAGCGGTTTTTCTCTGAGCCAGACTAGCGCGGCGTCGGCGACCGCGCGCGGGGCTTCGCCGCCATCTTCCGCGGAAGATTCTCGGAGCAGCTCGACGGTTACTGACGGGAGGGCAGCTAGTGCGCCCGACGCGCAGATCTCGTCGAACTAAGGAATAGTACATTACATCAGAGGCCGGGAAAACAAGGATTTCCGGTCAAGTAGGCATAGACGGACGGATAAAGATACGAGGCCGTGAATCCGTTTTCACGCCGAGGCATGTATAGTGCTTTTCTCAAACATGCAATGAAATAAAATAAAATAAAAAACCAAAAGGACAATGTTTTATTCAATCTAAAAAGCGACCATGAAGTAAAAATTAAAAAGTTAAAATCAGCTGTTCATAAAACCTCCCGCCATCTATGACGCTGTCTGGATGACGTTGGACGTTGAAACAAAAAAAAGTTACTTTGCAGGCCTAGGCATGAAAAGTTGTATGAAATCCCATTTCAGGCCGCCTCGAGATGCTGCGCCCGAAAAAGGATACTTCCGAGTCTATTATAAGGAACGTTAAGAGAATATTTCATTGCATGTTTGAGAAAAATAAATTAATTTGGCTGATTAATAGACGAACGTGTGATTAAATTTCGTGTGTCAATGTTTTATTGGCCGTTGAATACCTAAAACTACGAAATTTTATAAAACCGAAAAGATTTTAAGAATTATAATATACTAGCTTTCCGCCCGCGACTTCGTCCGCGTATAATACGGTTCCTCATACAGAGTTTCATATCCAATTTTATCTTCTTAACTAACTTTTGTTAATCCCAGGACCATTTTCTTAATATATTTATACTTATAGCTATACAAACTTTCAACCTCTTTTTTGCCCTGTTAGAGGTTGAATTTTAAAAAACGCTGAAATTACTTTCATTGTTTTTTAATTATTAGTAAACGTACGAAGTTTCAAATCTCTAACTAAAAATTTTAAACCCCATCCATACAAACTTTCAACCCCCTTTTTACCCCCTTAGGGGATGAATTTAGAAAAACCCCTTCTTAGTGGATACTAACGTTATAATAATTTTAAACAAAAAAGAACCGACTTCACTAAGCATCCACCTTACCAACACCAAATGCTCGATCTGCTGTAAAAAATACTCAGATCACCATAGGTGTGCCTATAATAGTTGAAGAGTTCCCTCGATTTCTCCAGGATCCCATCATCAGATCCTGACATGGTTACAATGGGACCAACTGTGAAGTATACGCTTTCAAACAAAAAAAGAATTTTCCAAATTGGTCCAGCCGTCTTCGCATAATCGGTGAACATCTTTGATTATTAAACCAACCGGATGCGAGACGCGCACTAATTTCTATCAGAAAAAGTCTGCCAATATCGGCGCGGGGAACGAGGAAACGCACACAAATACTGTTAACACTAATGCATTTTCCATTAACGTCGCTACACACGCACACGATAAAATTATCAAACACTAGCATAAAATATACTCACACAAGTATAAACACAGACACAGACAACCTGTCCGTGAACGAGATAATGTCATCTTTAAGTAAACGTACACAGTGCGAGGAACGCGTCGATAATAATATACTTAAGTATCGATATTTGTGACGTTTTCAAGTCAAAGGTACATCATTGTCGGTTGTTAATAGAGTTAATTTCTAAATGATTTTTTTATGGTAACGCCTTATTGACAACCGATAATGATGTACCTTTGACTTGAAAATGTCACATTTTATCGTAGATTTATTTATCGTATGCCTACATGTCACTGGATATAGATAGGCATTTCTTCCCTAGGGTAGTGGGAAAGCAGATGATGAAGAAAATCCAGTGAGTGCTGCGAGGTCCAGGTAGGACAGTAGAGCTGCCAAGTTTGTAACTCTTTTAGCACCACCCAGGGATTACGTGTAGGGTTGTCTAAGGTGTTTCCTACGGACGCAGAGAAACATTGATCGTAGGTCAGTTATATATTTTTGTTTATTTACCAAGTATAAGGTTTAGCTATTGATATAATTATAATGTTAAGTTGTGATTAAATATCAAGTTTTTCTACCAGCATATTACTTACAATGTTAGTATTCTACGTAAGTTAGTTTGTCTATTTGTTCAGGACAAATCTTGCAAGCTGATTTAGAATAACTTTTATATTATCAATTTAATATTTTGATGTGTATTTGCTTTTAAATTTAGTGGAAAATACTACAAATTGAAAACAAATAACTATTACAATGAAACATTGAACTCCAAAGAACTTTGGAACATCACGGGATTCGAACCCACGTGTTTAGGTTACCGTTCCAATGTGCTTCCAATTACACTAGACGTTCCTCTATCCACCTCAGTGAATTTTTCACTGTAATGAACAATGATGAATCAGTCACTAGCGATATCGTGATGTTCCAGAGTCCTTCGCAATTGATATTTTAATTGTAATGGGCATCTGTTTCCAATTTGTGTTTTTATTTCTATTATTTCTTCTTCATTTTCTATTATAAATAAAAAGTATAACATACTGCTAATGTTAATATCGATATTTATTTTTGTGCTGTCCCATCACTAAAACTTACCCGTTAGGTACAGTGATACCAGAATCAGAAATTAAAAGTGCCTATTTACTCGTAAGGGGATAAGTGTGTATACCGTACCTTATAATAAATAAAGTATAATCCATACAAAATTAAAATGCTACATAAAATGTATAGTGAAAATAAAGGAACGAATTAATTTCTAAACAGGAATATCGTTATTTCAAGAATCTACAAGTATATTTCACTTAAGGGGCGCCACACATTAGAGCGGATTTCAATGCGGAATTCAGCACACTAGCTGAAATTTGTCTATTAAAACGGAAATTTGTTTATGGTAGCTGTATTTTTGAGACCATAGACAAATTTCAGCTATTGTGCCGTACTACAAGCACACATACGCTGAGTTTCTTACGCTGGTTCTTCTCAGTTGGGGCTCCTTTCCGAACCAGTAGTAGTTTATTGCCCTTCCCATAATACGGTTTTAAAAAGATTTGATTTCAATACAGTTGTTAATCCAGTGTTTATGTTTTATTTCATTACCGTGCGTAATGTGCTATAGGCTAGTTTATCCTGATAGTGTCAGTTTTTTGAGTTCCAAACCACCTTACAGCCCTGCCCTCGGCGGTCCTCGACGACATATATAATTTAAAAAGCTATGCGTGTGAATGTGTTTTACCTTTGAAGTACTGACGTTAATCTTTTCATTTTTGTTAATGATTAAAAATAATATGTAATTTGAATAATTTAAAAGTCGATTAAAATACGTTTAGAAACAATTTAATAACAACACACACACAGACACACTGCTTTTTTAACAGAGCAATGCTTTACAATTATGGCTGTATGCCGAATGGGTCTCTGCCTAACCCACGGAGTATCTTTTAAGTGTGTTGCCTAACCTGTCATAACAATGACAATGAATGACATAATGGAGGACGTATTTCTGCCGCACTGGAGTCGATTACTCTTGTTTGCAATATTTCACTTACCTCCCTCGATGTAATCGTGTTCATAATTGCATACCCAATTTATGAATGAATTCATTGATAAATTGGGTATGCAATTATGAACCCGATGGTACAATGTACTATGAAGAGTCAAGTTTAATAATTTTTAAGAAAAAAAAACCGACTTCAATGGGGGTAGCCGGTGAAGGATTATTGTAGATAGATGGTGCACTTAGATTCCATACAATGAAATAACTTGCTTAAAAAACGCAGCGGAGAGGACCAATCGCCAAACGTGAACTATGCGTCATTGAAGAGTTCCGTTCTGATTATCATCAACAGTTCCACTTCATCAAATGTCACTCTTTTGAATGAAAATGCTTGATTTGTTGATAAAAATACAAAAGTCACTTTATGTATGCCTTTAAGATTTGAGGAATTCCCTCGATTCCTCGTGGAACTCATCATCAGAACTTGAGCTTGACGAAAATTGGTCCTGACAATCTAACTTGCTTAACAAACATAGCGAAGAGGAAGAATCGCCAAACATGAACTATGCGTCGTTGAAGAGTTCCGTTCTGTTCATCATCAGCAGTTCCACTTCATCAAATGTCACTCTTTTGAATGAAAATGCTTGATTTGTTGATAAAAATACAAAAGTCACTATGTGTAAGCCCTTAAGATTTGAGGAGTTCCCTCGATTCTTCATGGATCCCATCATCAGAACTTGAGCTGGACGAACATTTGTTCTGACAATTAAACTTGCTAAACAAACACAGCGAAGAGGACGAATCGCCAAACGTGAACTATGCGTCGTTGAAGAGTTCCATTCTGATGATCATCAGCAGTTCTACTTCATCCAATGTCACTGTTTTGAATGAAAATGATGGTTTTGTTGATAAAAATATAAAAATCACTATATGTATGCCTTTAAGATTTGAGGAGTTCCCTCGATTCCTCATGGATCCCATCATCAGAACTGCGTTTTGACAAAAACGGGACCAATCTGTATATATATACTTACAATCAAAAAAAGAATTTTCAAAATCGGTTCAGACATGACGGAGTTATGGAGTAACAAACATAAAAAAAAAAAAAAAAAAAAAAAAAAAAAAAAAAAAAAAAAAAAAAAAAAAAAAACATACACGCCGAATTGAGAACCTCCTCTTTTCAAATCTT
Source organism: Pammene aurita (assembly GCA_947086415.1). Classification (NCBI taxonomy): domain Eukaryota; kingdom Metazoa; phylum Arthropoda; class Insecta; order Lepidoptera; family Tortricidae; genus Pammene; species Pammene aurita. The sequence continues at coordinate 19,683,556 of OX352316.1, forward strand.
GAAGTCGGTTAAAAATTACCCTAAAGCAGATGTAGTACCATTAAGTGGCAACACTTTTTGATTGACAATATTTTTTAGTTTTTTGCTAATTTCGTGCACTATTTGATGATATTTAGACGTAATTATACTTACAGATGAAAAGAAACGTTATCCTTATGTAAACTAGATAACTCAGATCTTTTCTTACATGAAAACACGCAGCAATTCGGCATTTTTACCTCAGATCGTTCCGGGCTGACTGACATTCATTGAATGGCGTTTGACGCGCGATAACTAGTTTTATATAACCGCTACGACCAGTGGTCTTGTACTTTTGGCAGAGGGGGACGCCTGACAATTACCACTCCATTGGTTTATTTCTCTGAGGTGAACATACATAAAAATAAAAAAATAAAATAGCATAAACAAAGATCCCGACGAATTGATAACCTTCTCCTTCGAAATCTTGAAGTCGGTTGAAAACAACCTATTGTGAAAAATTCAGCTCTCTAGGTTCAACGGTTCGGGCTGGGCGTTGATTTAAGTGAGTGAGTGAGTCAGTCAGTCAGTCAGTCAGTCAGTCAGGACTTTTACGTTTATATATATAGATGAAAGTAAAATGTTTATTGGTCCATAAAAATACCACTGGGCTTAATAAGGATCACGGCTATCGTTAATTCTGTTTTATGCCAAATGAATCTGACAAATATAATTTTCAAGGATTTAGCACATTTCTGCATCTTTTACATTTAGAAACGTTGTATAATACGTTAAATATACATTAATTTGTGTGTATAGCAGGGACCGGTCAACCTCTTCCCTGACGAAGGCCTTTGAAAGCCTTACCCATTCGTTGAATAGCCCAAACGACTTGCTCACCGTTTGAATTGATTTCTTATTCATTTTGCTGAGCTGTAGGAAGGGGTTTCCCTTACGCAGCTACATATCTAATTCCATGAAGGGGCTTCCCTTTCTATCCATAATCTCTAATAGGCGGCATATTATCAAAGGGACAGACATCGAGTATTAGACATCGAGTCACAATCAATTCAAAGTAAATTTTGAAATATTGCTCTTATTTTTAAGACTAGAAGGATAAAAATGTCATAACCGTTATAAGGAAAACCCCTTCAAGAGATAAGCAATTCGAAAGACTTTGAAACGCTTAGCAAAAATTATCGAGTATCCATTTAGTATACTGATATCCGTATAGAAAAGCGCTTAAAAAGCCGTATTAACGGGTAGAGGAGCGTCTTTGTTAGTAAAGTCGAACGAAAAAACCCTCAAAGGTGATACGAGACCGGTCCCTGGTTTTTAGAAGTAAGTCCATCGATACGAAATTGTAAAATGCGAGTATGTGTACTTACATGAGCAGCGATGAACGTGTCCAGGTGATGCCTGTGCTGTGGCGGAAGATCCGGCAGTGCCCGCAACTCTAGCGCATCCTGCGGCGTCGCCCGACGCACCAGCCTCTCCGCTAACGCCAATCTCGCTCCTTCCACTCTCAGACGCCACGCAGCCTCGTACAGTTTCCTGGCCGGTGAACCAGCGGAGGCAACCAGCCGACCCGTGTACGCCCATTCGACTAAAGCGCGTAGCGACGCCGCATCTACCCCCGCTACGCGGTGCAGCGGTTCTGCTAACGTTTCTAGAAGATAAGGCGACGCAGCGGCTAAGACTGCCTTGTGTGCAGGCGTTTCTTCGCCTCCAGCGACGAGTAGCACATCGAAGTGTTGTCGCGATTTGCGTAGAGCGTTGAGCGAGGCGAGAGCGCGGGCGGGCAGTTCTAAGTCTTCTGCCAGGAGTTCGACGGTTCCTTCTCCGCCTGAACCAGCGCTGGCCTCTTCCCCCTCGCAGTCGCTGGCCGACGCGTGCTCAGGGGACGCGCCGCCTGGAAAAGAACATGCGCATGTGTGAGAACTAGACTGTAAAAGGAACACTTGAAAATAACCATTGGTTAGGCTTTGTTTTATGTTTACGAGTTGTAATAGTATTTTCAACACACCTGCTCTTATTCTACCGCTTTTATGCTCATAATCCTAGATATTAAACACGTGGAATAATTTAACAATCCGATCAAGTGACGTCTGTACTCTAGTACCAAGTTGTGAAGCTCCAGGTGAAGCCTATCACTTTGTCAGCTTTGTACCCATCAATGGACATCTCTTTGAGCTGGATGGCTTGAAGCCCTTTCCTACAGACCATGGGCCCTGGGCCACAGATGAAGACTGGACCGACAACTTCCGGAGGGTCATGGCCGAGAGGTTAGGGAGAGATGCTGGAGAACAGGTCCATGATATCAGGTTAAAACGGTTGCTTTTATTTTACACCAAGGAAATTGTATATTGGTATGATTACGCAGACGAATCGTTGTAATTTAGTCGGGTATTACCTTCACTTTTTTGAAGTGAAAACTTCTTTAGCGGCGCTGTGCACTTTTTGTGATGGGGAAAAAATGTTAAACTCGCGTCAGGGTCACGTGACCGACAGATTCGACAGGTTCAGTGTTGCCAATTTAGCACTTATGGGGCTAAATTTAGCACTATTTAGACTGACTGAATGTGAATTTAAATGTTCGTCATGAAATATAGTGTCACATCACAAAGGGTTGCCACATGTACGTATTTTGAATTTGCCGCGCGTTTCTACTGACAGAAATGGTTTGCCAGACTATAGTTCTGAAGTGTTAAATTTTTAATGTAATATAAATTGTCATGTTTGTGTACGATAGCGCAATAAATGAATATTGTATTTTACCACATAAAATTTTTATACTGATAAATTAAAGCAAACCGTGCAAAATTATTCCGTAACCATTCCAAAATATCAAAACCGGCCAAGAGCGTGTCGGGCCACGCTCAGTGTAGGGTTCCGTAGTTTTCCGTCCGGCACAGTAAGTGACCCCACTTAAGAGTTAAAATAACACCGCCATGTAGGATAGCACATACACAGCGACATCTATCGGCAAATTAAGTAAACTATTGCACGCGAGCTTAAAGTATGGAAGATGATTTTTTGTGGGATAATTATTTATTGCGTGAACCGATTTTCACCGTTTTTATTTTATTTGAAAGAACGTCATTTCATTGTGATTTTGTAGAAATTACAGGTACAATAAACACCTGCTTATACGGTTAAATTACAAACTTAGTTCAGAAATTATTTTGTAATTTTTTTTCAAAAACTATTCAACCTATTAAGTTCAAAATAATTTTCCTAGAAAGTTTTTATAAAGTTCTACTTTTGAGATTTTTTTCATATTTTTTAAACTTATGGTTCAAAAGTTAGAGGGGGGGGGGGACACATTTTTTTTACTTCTGGAGCGATCATTTCCGAAAATATTTACATTATCAAAAAATTATTTTAGTAAACCCCTATTCATTTTTAAATACCTATCCAACAATATATCACACGTTAGGGTTGGAATGAAAAAAAAAATCACTCCCCACTTTACGTATAGGGGAGGTATCCTAATAAAACATTTTTTTCCACTTTTTATTTTACCACTTTGTCGGCGTGATTGATATACACATTAGTACCAAATTTCAGCTTTCTAGTGCTAACGGTCACTGAGATTATCCGCGGACGGACGGACGGACGGGCAGACATGGCGAAACTATAAGGGTTCCTAGTTGACTACGGAACCCTAAAAATACTATAATTTATTGCACAATAAATGTGAAGTCTTTAATTTTATGAAATGACTAGCTTTTTCCCGCGGCTTCGCCCGCGTACTATAAGTACTCAAAAAGGAGGTTCTCAGTTAGACTGGTATGTTTGTATGTACCACATTTTCCCCTTTTAGGGGTTGAATTTTCAAAAAAAATGAAACACGTGTTTACTCATTTATCGTTAGGAATACTCCTGTGAAGTTTCGAATAAAATAGTCTAACAAATCTTGTTTCGCTATACAAACTTTGGACCCCCATTTTACCCCCTTAGGGGTTGAATTTTGAAAAATCCTTTCTTAGTGCACCCCTAGACCATATAAGGAACCTACGTGCCAAATTTGGAATCTCTAGAACCAGCGGTTTGGGCTGTGCGTTGATATGTCAGTCAGTCAGTCAGTCAGTCAGTCAGTCAGTTTCTTCTTTTATATATTTAGATTGAAAAACAGTTCCAGATACTCAATAACATCACAAAAAAGGTTAGTTAAATTTAATTATCTTAGGTTCGTAAGTACCTCTATCCTGTAAACATTCTGACAATTAATGTATTTATCAAAATATTATACTATTCTGTTATATATATCTGTCATATATATACGAGGTTCTTATTCCACCGCTTTTATGCTCATAATCCTAGATATTAAACACCCGTGCATTTCACAATAATTATCGAACTAGTGCAATAATTTAATAATCCGATTGTCGCAGATAGCTTAAAATTACCGTTGTTTTTGTGTAACTAGATCTAAGTTAATCATTTTCTCGATTTATACCAATTTGTTTATTTTTGTAATTTAATAAAGTGTATAAATATTGTGTTTCTATGTCTAATTCCTAAGTACTGATCTATGTCTAATTTTATTGATATTATGTCGTAATACCCAAAAATGTCTAGATTATAAGAATTTTGTACTAATCTATGAAGAAATGTCCCATAATAATATCAATTTACACCCTCCTACAATCATGTAATAGTTTAAGATTATTGGCTAATAAAAGAACGACATACTCTGCACATACCAGCCACTAGTACGAGCACGCTAGAAATCCTATAAAATAGATGAGCACTCGTACTCGTCGCTCAGAAGTCGCAACTGCCACTGAAGACAGCTTTCCGCGGTCTTCCTGCAAGTACCACCACCCAGTCTATCACTGAGGGCTGTGCCGCCCTCGGATACAAGGTAGACCACGTAAAACTTATCTCATAGGTCGAGGACGAGGAGGCAGAGTGTTTTCGTGAAGCTGTTCGGGACGGAGAAGGAGAACCCGGGCTTCATGGACATCACCGTGCTCGGCCACATCACGGAGAAGATCCGGGTGGAGCCCTGGCGAGGCAAACGCGGGCTCCCGCAATGCCACCGCTGCCAGGGCTTCCGCCACTCATCACTCGGCTGCCACCGACCAACCGTCTGCGTAAGTTGCGCAGGCAGCCACTGGTCGCACGCCTGCACGCACCCCAAGGACGACCGGCACTCTGTGGTAACTGTTGGGGGGACCACCCAGCCAACCACAAACAGTGCCCGGTCTACCTACAGGAGCTGCGCAACTGGCAAGCGGGAACCAGGTCTCACTCCCGCCGCCAACGCCAGCGCCGCGGCCCTGCTACCAGAGCATCGGACACGCCGAACCAGGTAGAGGACTCAGCTCAGGGCTCTCTCATGGCGCCTGGGAACCCTCCCAGGCCCCGGACAAGAAGACAAAGGAGACAACAGCAGCAGCAGCAGCAACAACCACGCATCCAGAGGCCGCAGCGGCCCCGCAGTGAGCCTACACTCGCAACAAAGCCGGTAAACAACCAACAGGACGCGTTAGCTCAGCAGCTAACAAACATCACCGCCGCGCTCGCCGCGGCCATGGAGCAGTTCACAGAGGCCGTCTCAAAACTCTCCAAGTCTGGCTAGGTCCAAGCCGGCTCACCTTCACAGCAGCAACTGTAAGTAGTTTGCTCGCAAGCCACTCTCGATCTTTTACGGCCTAAAAGAGAAAGAGTTACGAATTGTATATTGGAACGCGAATTCCCTAACGGGCAAAACGAACGAGCTCCGTCATTTTCTCCACAGCCAGAACATCGATATCATTCTCATCTGCGAGACGATTCTGAAGCCCTCGCAGCACCTCAACATCAACGGATACCAGGTCTATCGCCTAGACCAGGCGAACCCTCTCAACGCACACACATGGAGAGGACTAGCCGTCCTAGTGAAGAGGACGATCGTCCACCAACTGGTGGACCCGCCGCCGCAGCCGACTACCCTCTCCGCCTATGGGGTAGATATCAAACTAGTCGGACATGATCTGCGTTTGTTTGCTATTTACAGAGCCTGCGGATACTGCGACGCCACCGACATCCGCAACGACCTCCAGGCGCTCATAGTGGACTCCCCCGTGCCGACCATCCTGGCCGGGGATTTCAACGCCGAGCATCCCGCTTGGAATTCCTCCGCCTGCTCGCAGCCGGGCAGGCGCATCCACGAAGCCGTGGAAGAGCTCGAACTAACAGCGGAGGGGCCCTACGAGCCCACACACTACCACTTCGACGACAGGTGGCGCAGGGGTACCACCATTGACTTTGCGATCTCTCGCGGAGTCAATGCTGTCATGCGCCACGAGGTATTGTATGATCTCACGTCAGATCACCGCCCGGTGCTGCTGACTATCGCCGACGTGCCAACTACGAGGCTCATCAGGGGTCCCAGCCGCCGCTACGATTGGGAAGCGTTCTCAGAAACACTGGTAAACACTCCCCGCACAGGTCCCATCTCTACCGCAGCAGAAGTCGACGCAGCAACCGACACAATCACCAAGGACATCAAGGCAGCCCTCAACGGAGCAGCGCACACGGTCCCATACACCGACCGGCGCAAACCTCTCCCCAGGCCACTACAGGCCCTCTTGGAGAAAAAGCGTTGGTACAGGAAACAGTGGCAAAGGCTAAGGGCTCAGTCGGTCAAGACAGAGCTCAACCGCCTAGAGCGACTGCTAAGGGAAAAACTTAGCGACTATCGCGCCCAAAGCTGGGAAGAACACATTGAAAGTATAACTGATAATGTACCCTCTATTCACAGGTTATGCAAGCAACTCAGCACTACACCGGAGCCGATACGACCGCTAGAGGGAGCGGACGGAAAGCTGAAATACGGAGCTCGTGACCGGGCAGAGATTCTCGCCCTCAGTCTCGAACACCAATTCAGACCGAACCCCGACTCAAACCCGCTACACTCGGACGACATCGTGGAGCGCGTGCAGGAATACCTCAGCACGCCAATCCAACGACACGATGACCCGATCTACTTTTCTCCTTCACAGGTCCAGACAACCATCAGGCGACACTGCAACCCAAGGAAGGCGCCGGGCCCGGACGACATTCCGAACATGGCGCTTCGTCACCTGCCGCTAAACACCTTAGCGGCGGTGGCACGCCTGTTCAATGGAATAATGCGTTCGGGTCACTTCCCGACCGCCTGGAAGACTGGACGAGTCATCGTCCTACCCAAACCTGGGAAGGACAGAAGAAAAGCCGAGAACTATCGGCCCATCACACTGCTCAGCAACCTCTCGAAAGTATTCGAGAGGTTGCTGCTCCGGCATCTCACACCGCACATCGCTCCTAGGCCGGAGCAACACGGGTTCAGAGCCCAGCACTCGACCACCACGCAGCTAACGCGAGTGCTACATCACATGGGACAAGCCACCAACAAAAAGGAACACACCGTGGCCGTGTTTCTAGACATGGAGAAAGCTTTCGACAGAGTCTGGCACGACGGTCTAATCTACAAACTTTCTCTGTCCACAGCTCCCCGACGCATCGTGAGAACATTGGCATCCTTCCTGGCAGACCGACGCTTCCACGTCCAAGTGGAGGGCGCCCACTCCCTTGAACGCCCCATCAGAGCGGGCGTTCCACAAGGGAGCTGCCTGTCACCGGCCTGCTACGCCCGCTACACCGATGACATACCAGTCGTTGGCGATGCCAAGCTCGCCCTCTTCGCGGACGATGCCGCCTACTACACGTCGTCATTCAAGATTGCACACGCAGTCCAGAAGATCCAGCCGACGCTCGACGCCCTTCCTGACTGGCTCTCCAAATGGAGACTATCAGTTAACGTGGGCAAGACGCAAGCCATTATTATTACTAATGCCATTAAACTGCCTCCACCTCCTTCTCTCTTAGGTCAGCCTCTTGTATGGTCGCCCACAGTGAAATATCTGGGGGTCACCATCGACAAAAGGCTCACGATGACGCAGCACGCCGCGGAAACACGCCGCCGAGCCCTGACCGCCCACGCGAAATTATACCCCGTGTTCAACAGTAAGCTCCCTGTACGGACCAAACTCGGACTGTACAAAGCTTACGTTCGAACACGACTTACCTACGCCGCACCTGCCTGGTATTCTTTCTGTTGCAGGACAAACAAGGAGAAGCTAAGACGGCAAGAGACGATGGCGCTACGCATCCTCACCAAGGCACCGAGACGCAAGAGGAACGCCACCATCGCCGAAGAACTACAGTGGGAGGGCCTGGAGCAGTTCGTAGTCAGACTCGCGCGGGTCATGTTTGACCGCGCGGACAACTCTGGCTACGAACACCTTCAGAACATCGCGCCCCACTACATCAGGCCTCCCGATCGCAGGGCCCGGGCTCTACCACGGGCCCTGCTACACCTCGGATAGCAGCAGACGCCAGCACCGCGGCTGGGCCATCGGGCCCGCCGCGGCCGGGCCATGAGGCCCGCCGCGGCTCACCGGGACTAGAAGCAGATGACATCACCGCGGCTGGGCCACCGGGCCCGCCGCGGACACCGCCGCCGCGGCAGGGCCATCGGGCCCGCCGCGGCACGCCGGGACTCGCGTCGAAGCAGATGACATCACCGCGGCTGGGCCACCGGGCCCGCCGCGGCACGCCAGGGCTAAGTCACGAAGCAGATGACATCACCGCGGCTGGGCCATCGGGCCCGCCGCGGACCGCACCTGACACCATCGCTGCGGCAGGGCCATAGGGCCCGCCGCAGCCACACCAGACGTCAAGTCGTCCACAAAAAGACGACGAGAGACCATCCCACCGCAGTGGGATGCGACATGACACAGGAGTCATAGCAGCAATGCGGGCACTCCAACCCCTGCCCCCCATCATAAGAGGAGCAGCGGACGACACCACACACACACACACTCGTCGCTCACTTCTACAACAACTCCCAGCGGGGAAACACCTGCAACTACACTGCTCAAATGTCTTAACAAAGCTAAATAAGTGTTTTATTCATCTCCCTACATGACCTGGGAAATCGTACAGCGGGTCAGAGCTGCTTGGTTCAACGTGGTAATCCGGTCTGCACACAACACCGATCAAGTGACGTTTGTACTCTAGTACCAAGTTGTATGTACGCAGATGACGCGTTGTAATTTAGTCGGGTATCTTTACTTTTTTTTTACTCTTTAGCAGTATTATTAATAAACATGGAGTAAAGTAGGCGTAACTTTAATTCGAGGTGTAACCCAAGATTAGTGTAATTCCGTATTAATAAATGCAGATTAAGCAGGGAGTATACTAATCAGGCTTTACACTCGGTGTAAAAGTTAAACCTAGGTACCACATAGTTTAACGACTGAGTAAGAGTAGAGTAGCTGTCTGTTTTGACGTTTTCTTTGAAATCTCACGTCATCACGTCAGACAAATTATTTTTCTCGGGCTATAAAATGGAACGGGATTATTTTATTGATGATTTGAGGGATATAGACGAATTAAATGAGGTGGAGAACGTGATGCCATTATTAAGGCATGTAAAATTTTATAAAACAAGGAAAAATCCTTTGGAAGAACTCCTAGAAAATGATTTTAAATCAAAATACAGATTTTTTCGATCTACGGCATGTTACATCATCGACATGGTGAAAAATGACCTAGCTGGTGATTCAAGAGGAGGCTTTATACCACCCCATTTGAAAGTTTTGGCAGCAATTAGAACATGGGCCCGCGAAGAGGTAAGTTAAGCAGACAGTCAATTTTTAAATTTGAACCATTTTCATCTTAGGTAAACGGCCTGTTGCCTCCTGGAACAGCCCAACCCACCCCAGTTGTTATTGATAGTAACACTGCCTGCGGCGCGGAAGTCCCGGGTTCAAATCCTGGCCAGAGCATTGGTTTATGTTTCCTATGTATTTATCTATTATATTATATATATCGTCGCCTAGTACCCACAACACAAGCCTTATTGAACTTACCGTCTACCTACTAGATCGAGTTGTGCAAGATTATTTAGTATATTGTGGTACAGTCACCGGCAGCAGTATCTTCCTACATGAAGGCTGCATAAAGATGTGACACGCTCTTCTGGCCGTACACATAAGAGCGTGTCACATCTTTTTACGGCCTTCGTATAAGAAGATACTTTTGCCGGTGACTGTACGTGTACAAGTATGTCCAGGGATGTGTTTTTATTAAACCTACATATTTTTAACTAAGCATCTTCATAAATCTTGTTAGTAATTTGTAACCCAGTGTATTTATGTCAACAGTTTCAAGATGATGCAGGAGATATTAGTGGAATGAGTCAGCCAACAATATCACTTATATGCAAACAAGTTGCCTTGGCTATAGTTGCTCATAGAGCTCAGTGGATTAGAATGCCACAAACAGATGCAGAGCAGAATAATGTGATTGCTGATTTTTATTCATTGTGTGGGTTTCGACAAGTGATAGGAGCTATAGACTGCACACATGCTCGAATTCTGAAAGTCGGTGGAGACGTTGGACAGTACTATATCAATAGGAAAGGATACAGTTCAATAAATGTGCAAGTAAGTTTTTGAATTTGAATTTAGTACAGTCACCGGCAATAGTATATTCCTAGACAAGGTCCGAAAAAGATGTGACACGCGCTGCTTTAGCCCTACAAACTAGAGCGTTTCACATATTTTTTGCGTAGGAAGATACTATGATACTATTGCCAGTGACTGTATCCAACCTAGTCAACAATATTTCCTAAATAAAACAACCTGTTACTGCTATTGCTATGATGTTGATGTATTAAGTAGGTATGTATATTGTTTCAGGTTGTGGCAAATGCTAATTTGGAGATAATGGATATAGTTGCTCATTGGCGAGGCAGTACACACGACTCCAGAATATTTAATGAAAGTCGTTTGAAACAAAGATTTGAGAGGTCAGAATTTAAGGGAAAACTATTAGGAGATTCGGGATATGCTTGTACCCCTTATTTATTTACTCCGGTGCTTCGACCTACCAGAGAAAAGGAAGAAAACTATAACAAGGCACACATAAGGACCCGTAATGTAGTAGAAAGATGCTTTGGAGTGTGGAAGCAAAGGTTTCAGTGTTTGTTGAGAGGATTTTCCACACGGTTGGAAAACACAAAATTGTATATTGTTGCTTTGGCTGTACTGCATAATATTGCAATGCATAGGCAAGATATAGAAGAAGTTGAAGACAGTGATGACACTGATGACACTGTTCCGGTAACTCCAGCAATCAGCGCCTGTCTTAGGGGAAATGCTGTACGAGCAGCCTTTATAAATAATAATTTTTAAACAGGAGGCAACTGGCTTGTTTTTATATTTTTTTTTCTTGTTTTTATATGTTTTTGATGTATTTTGTATTTTACTTTTATAAAATATTATGAAAACATAACTTAGGTCACTAAATAAATAAAAGTTTTAAATTTAATTATTTTTATTTATTTTGAAACATATCATTTAAAAATAGAAAAATTAACCTAACATATATATTACTGATCATTCAAAACTTCACGGGCCTTTTTCAATTCTAAAATTTCCCTCTCTAATATGGCACATTGTAATTTCTCTCTGTGAATTTCCATTTTAATTTTGTGCTCTTCTTCAGCCATTTCCATTTTTCTTACATGCTCATCATCTTTTAGCATTTTGCTATGTCCTATCATGTTGTTGACATAGTCCTCATGGTCCTGTAATGACAAATAAATAACTTTACTTCAACACAATTGTTGTAAACAAAATTAGCTCCAAATAAGCGACAGTTTACTTTTCTGGGTTTCTTACTGCTACGCATAATATTATTTGTTGTAATTTTTCGTTTTGCGTCCTGCAAAAAAAAGGTTCAAGTAAAAATTTTCAAGCAGCGATTTTAAATAGGTATTGAAATAGACAACTACTATCTGTAACATAATTTTAGCACTATTTAACAAAAAATATTAAAAAATATATACATAACATTAATATTTTGAAAAGGTACCTTCTTTGCTAATTTTGTGCTCACACACTTCTTGACTGGCGTGTCCACTATTATTTCGTCTTCAAAGTTCTGTAATTTAATCGTGATTAAATGTGTATGAATACAAAGTTACCAATAAATACATCACCTATATGTTTCATGTACATAGCAAATACCAATATCAAAATGTACTCAACACGGGAAGTAATAAAGAAAGCCCTTGATCGCATACTTGCGACCCTCGCTTGCAGCTTCTCAATCTCGGCTTTTCTTTATTTTACCGCCCTTGACTATTAATTTATTTACCTTTGCTGGAATTGAATCAACCTTTTCTGCAATTGGACGTACAGTGGCATCTTCATGAGATATCTGAAAAATCATGTGTTTATATCACTATCAAAAGCTAAATGTACATTTCACAATCATATGTATAACACAACAAAGAAACAAAAACCAACAAAATAGTAACCTGAGCTTTTATTCCAGCTGTGTCCGGTAGTGGGAGACTCTGCTCTTTTTCTGAATCCTAGAACACAAATAATATTAAAGCCACATTGGTAAATGTTGACTTGCCATGGCCTGACACTTTTCATTAACTAAACAGTAATTTATTTAATATAATCTCACTTACAATGAGTGTTGGTTCTAATTTTCCAATAGTAACTCCATCCGAGTCATAGATGTTATGGTCTATTAGTAGCTCGGCAGGGTTTAGGAGGTCTTTAATTTCAATTATGGCCTCATTGGGAGTAACCGGTCTTGCCCCACCACCTGTTTTGTTTACTTCTTTTTTGAAGGTGCAGCACGTCCTCCGTGCATTTATCTTCATTGTTTTCCATTGTGTTTTAAGTTGGTTGAGATCACGAGATCTGTTATTTAATTGATTAAACCTAAAACAGTAGGTATATCAGTTTTAGTAGCTAGGTACAGTCAACCAATTTTATTTCTAGGCCATTTCGTACCTAAATAGGGTACCGCTGTTTTTTGCAGTACCTACCTTAACCGTTTGAGGTTTTTGACTGTGCCATAGAGCGGCGTCAACCAATCAGCGCTTAGTTCTTGAGTGCGTGCCCTAACGCAGTAAGTCCCGTACGAAAAATATCAGTACCGAAATAATATTGGGTGGGTACCGTAATAATACCGCTACGGCTACCGCTTTGAAGATTACCGGTACGTAGCCGGTACACAAGGGTACTGAACTTATTTACGAAATGTCATTTGATATTTACCAGTCGCTTTTCGGTGAAGGAAAAGATCGTGAGGAAACCGAACTAATTCCTACTAGGTCTAGTTTACCCTCTGGGTTGAAAGGTCAGATAGCAGTCGCTTTCGTAAGTGCCTACGCCAAATCTTGTGATTAGTTGTCAAGCGGACCCCAGGCTTCCATGAGCCGTGGTAACATGCCGGGATAACGCAAGGAATGCATAGCACATGCGAACTGTACTTACTTAATATGAACTTGCTCCCATGCGTTAATTTTTAGTTTATTTGTGTTTGTATCAACGGATTTATTTTCAATTATTTGTGCATATTCTTTGAGCACGGAGCGAAATAATTGCTGAAATAATAAAAGGCACTATGTATAATAACAGCTACGAGAACAATAAACAACAACACTCAATAATCATCAACGTCCCTAATTTATTTACCTTTTCTTCTTCATCCCAGTTAATGGAACGCATGCGTTTTTGGCTCATTTTAAATAAGAATAATCATCCAAGCATTCCAACACCAACAATCAAACGTAACGAAAATGACAGCTTGCCGTTGAAATTTAAGACAATGTCAAGGTTTTATGTCATCTGTCGTTCATTTCATTCCGTAGATCACTCTTTTTACTTTTAAATTATGAGGAGTTGCCATAACATTCGTGTTAAACCCGGTGTAAGGAATGTATTGTTATTCCAAGGTTACTCTATGTTTATTAATAACGTTTTAGTTATAAAGTTAATACTTGATTACTCTCGGAGTAGCAAGTCCAAGTGTAACGGTAGATTAACTTTAGATTAGGCGGTTTTTATTAATAAGACTGTAGGAGTTTGCATTCTAAAAAACCGGCCAAGAGCGTGTCGGGCCACGCTCAGTGTAGGGTTCCGTTGTTTTCTGTCCGTCACAGTAAGTGTCCCCACTTAAGAGTTTTTGAAAGCACGTCATTTCATTGTGATTTTGTAGAAATTACAGGTACAATAAACACCTGCTTATACGGTTAAAACAAACTTAGTTCAGAAATTATTTTGTATTTTTTTTTCAAAAACTATTCAACCTATCAAGTTCAAAATAATTTTCCTAGAAAGATTTTATATAAAGTTCTACTTTTGAGATTTTTTTCATATTTTTAAAACTTATGGTTCAAAAGTTAGAGGGGGGGGGGGGCACATTTTTTTTTACTTCTGGAGCGATTATTTCCGAAAATATTTACATTATCAAAAAATGATCTTAGTAAACCCCTATTCATTTTTAAATACCTATCCAATAATAAATCACACGTTAGGGTTGAAATGAAAAAAAAATCACTCCCCACTTTACGTACAGGGGAGATACCCTAATAAAACATTTTATCTACACTCATACTGTAAGTACTCTAAAATGCGTTCAAAAACCGTAGCCAATGACAAGCATTACAACAAACGATTTAACTATGATAAGTTTCTTATCTGCGGCAGTAACGTAATTTTAACGTTGCATGCTCAAATATTGTTAAGCAATGAGTTTCAAATTTGGAACATCGAATTTGATAACATAATGTTACCGCCATGGCCAACTCGATTGGTCCCGCGCGAGCGCCGGCACAATCGAGTTGGCCATGACGGTACAATGGCGGTCATTCTATGGTTTCCGAACACTTAATTTAATATATATAATATGAGTGTAGATAAAGCAGTGTATGCAACTGTACGTAATTAGGCTTTAAAACACTCGTGTGATCTTATTATGAAATTCGCCTGCGGCTCATTTCATAAAACCACACTCATGTTTTAAGGACCCTTATTACGTAACAGTTACATAAACTACTATTATCTACACTCATACTGTAAGTACTCTAAAACGCGTTCAAAAACCGTAGACAATGACAAGCATTACAACAAACGATTTAACTATGATAAGTTTCTTATCTGCGGCAGTAACGTAATTTTAACTTTGCATGCTCAAATATTGTTGTGAAGTGCCATCTTCATCTTCCAAATTTTATAATTGCTCATTTACGTTCCAGGCCGTTCGTTTGTGGAATTCTCTCCCTCTCAACATTAAACGCGCGCAATCTATTGGTAGCTTTAAATCGCAACTTAAGGAATACTATTTATCTCTTCCTTAGGTTTTTAAGTTGACACTGTTGTTTCTTATTGTGTGTATTATATATGTATATATGTACGTATATGTATGTTTATTTTGTATTTATTTAAGTATGTATATTCATATGAATGTGCTGTGTTATCTATTTCGTCTCTTTTGTTTCTATGCACCACCTACTGCTTATTGTTTTTCTCTAGTCTCCACTACCCAAAGGTTGTCTGGAAGAAATCGCTCATTAGCGATAAGACCGCCTGTTGTTACCTCTACCTAAATGTATCTAATTGTAAAATTTGTGCTTGTAACTGTATGAGGTGTGCAATAAAGAGTATTTATTATTATTATTATTGTTAAGCACTGAGTTTCAAATTTGGAACATCGAATTTGATAACATAATGTTACCGCCATGGCCAACTCGATTGGTCCCGCGCGAGCCCCGACACAATCGAGTTGGCCACGCCGACACAATCGAGATGGCCGCGGCGGTGCAATGGCGGCCATTCTATGATTTCCGAATACGGCATTTATAATAAATAATATGAGTGTAGATAAAGCAGTGTATGCAACTGTACGTAATTAGGCCTTAAAACACTCGTGTGATCTTATTATGAAATTCGCCTGCGGCTCATTTCATAAAACCACACTCATATTTTAAGGACCCTTATTACGTAACAGTTACATAAACTACTATTATCTACACTCATATTGTAAGTTCTCTAAAACGTGTTCGAAAATGTAGGTAGGCAATGGCTAGCATTACCACGACCGATTTTACTATGATAAGCTTTTTATCCGTAGCAGCAACGTAATTTTGACTTTTCATGCTCAATTATTGATGTGCTATGAGTTTTGGTAACATAATGTACACCTGCACCCTCCCGGGGATCCGCCGACAGCCCGACACGCGCCCGCGCGACCGCCGGCACACGAGAGTGGGCCACGGTGGCGGTGCAATGGCGGCCATTCTATGATTTCCAAATAAGGCATTTAGAATAAATAATATGAGTGTAGATAAAGCAGTGTAAAGCTGTACGTAATTAGGCCTTAAAACACTCGTGTGATCTTATTATGAAATTCGCCTGCGGCTCATTTTATAAAACCACACTCATGTTTTAAGGACCCTTATTACGTAACAGTTACATAAACTACTATTTTTCCACTTTTTATCTCACCACTTTGTCGGCGTGATTGATATACATATTAGTACCAAATTTCAGCTTTCTAGTGCTAACGGTCACTGAGATTATCCGCGGACGGACGGACGGACGGGCAGACATGGCGAAACTATAAGGGTTCCTAGTTGACTACGGAACCCTAAAAAGGTTAGTTCAATTTTACTATCTTAGGTGCGTACATAGCCTGCGTAAGTACCTCTATCCTGTAAAAATTCTGACAATTGATGTCAAGTTTTGATAAAAAAGTTATTAAATACACTATTCTGTTATTTCCTCTCAAGTGTGTTGAAAAACGTCGTATGAAACGCGTGTGCTTGATCATTACATAAGCTCAGCTTCCTTATGTGCACTCGCATGCGTTCGTGCGCACAATATCGCTTCGTATGTAATGATCAACTTAGCACACTAGTATCATAATGTACTATAATAGGTAGTGAGGTCGACTGTACTTACAGATAGAGTGAGTCAAGAGGAAGGTTTATATGTATAATACATGCATAATATAGTAGAGAAACCCTGATAATTTTAGAGGTTTCTAATGTGATGTTGTAAATAAACACATTTTTTTGCGCTTATACATTGCAAACGCTGGTTGAACGCTACGAGATAGATCAAAACATTGTACTACAGTATTGTACACCTCTAAAATGTCTACAAAAAACCGGCCAAGTGCGTGTAGGACCAAGCATAGGAGGGTTCCGTACCTTCAATGGAATAAGAACCAAACTAATACCAAAAGGTCGTATCTGATGCCTATGCAAGAAGTTTTTTGGAGATAACTCAAAAATGGCAGAACCGATAATGTTCAAAACAATTTTCGTAGAAAGTATATGGATAAGGCGCATCTCTTTAAATTTTTTCATACTGTTTGAAGTTACGGTTCAAAAGTTACGCGGGGGGGGGGGGGCTACACAACTTTTCTGACTTTCGAAGCGATTATTTCAGAAAATAATCACTTAATCACAAAATAGTCAAAGAAACCTTAATGTTATT
The DNA here is from genome assembly GCA_947086415.1 of Pammene aurita. Taxonomy (NCBI): domain Eukaryota; kingdom Metazoa; phylum Arthropoda; class Insecta; order Lepidoptera; family Tortricidae; genus Pammene; species Pammene aurita. The sequence goes on from OX352316.1 coordinate 19,700,865, forward strand.
TTGAAAGACCTATCGATTGATGTGTCACATGTTCATATTTGGTTTTTTTTTAAATTTAGTTACCTGTATATGGAGCGCCCCCTTAAAAATATTTTTTTTTTCAAAAATAACTACATAACATAACTAAGTAGCTGCATACAAAATACACCTTATGTGTAAATTTTATTCAGATACGTCGTATAGTTTCCGAGTAAAATGCCTGTGACATGCGGACGGACAGACAGACAGACATGACGAATCCATAAGGGTTCCGTTTTTTGCCATTTGGCTACGGAACCCTAAAAAGTAGCGAGTATATATGTTTTCACACCACCTGCTCGACAATGCTAAATTATATATCACGCAAACCTGACCGAAAGCAAATCATTATAGCCCTTGGCTTTAGCCGGGTTATAATGTTGTACTAAATCTCATTATAACCCGCTGGTTAATAATGTGATTTCACTTCCCATAGTTCTTATTGTTATGTGCTTAAAGTCTAATTTCGTAAAGTCCGCACGGTGCACGGGCCCGCGCCGCCGCCGCGTCGTCGAACTGATTTGAAACTCGCGCTGGCCACCTCAATTTTAAATACCAAAAACAAATGCCGCGAGTGTCATATGAGCTGCAGTATAATCTATAATCTAACAAATCAGTAAAACTGCAGGTTCTATAAAAATAGAAGATAAAATTCGAATAAAATGGAATAATGTATCAAGAATCAATTTATACTTTTGATTTACTTCAAAAAACCGGCCAAGTGCGTGTCGGACCACGCATAGGAGGATTCCGTACATTCAATGGAATAAGAACCAAACTAATATCAAAAGGTCGTATCTGATGCCTATGGAGGAAGTTTCTTGGAGATAACTCAAAAATGGCTGAACCGATAACGTTCAAAACAATTTTCGTAGAAAGTATGATAAGGCGCATCTCCTCAAATTTCTTCATATTTTTTGGACTTACGGTTCAAAAGTTACAGGGGGGGGGGGACACAATTTTTCTAACTGTCGAAGCGATTATTTCAGAAAATATTCACTTAATCAAAAAATGGTCAAAGAAATCTCAATGTTATTTTTAAAGACCTATCGATTGATGTGTCACATGTTGATATTTGGTTAAATTTTTTTCATTTTTTATTTAGTTAGGTACATTTATTTATTTATTTATTGAAATTATATTTGCAACTTACAGCTAACACCATAGCGTCACAAACTCAGTATATATAGCTAATTAAATAACACATTCATTCCTCTCAAACATTCTCCTGCACTCATCTATCAAACTTGCCATCCCTGAGGCGAACAAATCGCACTGAGGAGCCGCGCTGAGCATGGAGTTTAGCACGTGAAGTGCGTGCCGCAGTGGCGAGTAGCGGTAGAGGCCGGTGCGCGCGTCCGCCGGCGCCAGCAAGCGCGGCTCTCGGAATCTGTTTCGAGAGTCGGGCACGAATAACCGCATCACTTCACGTACCAATTCAACGCTATCAACTTTGTTGCGTATAAGACCCAACACAAATTTGACTGTCGCCAGGGATCGTCTCGATTCTAGTGACCCGTGCCCCAAGTGGCCTAGGAGAAACTGAGTTGGGTACAAAAACGGGAAATATTTGAATTGTTTTTTATACAAATTCCTTAAAAACTTCTTTTGCACCTTTTCCAACATTAAGATGTACTTTTTCTCGCTGGGATTCCATACAACCGCATTGGTCTCAAGTATACTCCGAACCAACGCCGTGTATAGAGCCCCCGCCTAAAATTTTTGTTTTTTCAAATTTAACTACATAACTAAGTAGCGGCATACAAAATACACCTTATGTGTAATTTTTATTCAGATACGTCGTATAGTTTCCAAGTAAAATGGCTGTGACATACGGACGGACAGACAGACAGACAGACAGACATGACAAATACATAAGGGTTCCGTTTTTTGCCATTTGGCTACGGGACCCTAATAAAAATCCGTTTCTAGTAGTAGCCTTAACTATTTTATTGTCTCACAAGAAGTGAGAAAAGTAGAGTATACTCCTCGGGGATAAAGCTGTTTTTGTCACGGGCGCGCTTAAACCCCTCACTGCACTCAGGACTCAGTCTTAATTCCCTCGCTACGCTCGGGAATTAACTCATAAACCCCTCGCTGCGCTCAGGAGTAAAGTCTGGAGTCCTTCGTTCCGTTCGGGATTCAATATCGCGCCCGTGACATAAAACAGTGCTTTATCCCCTTGGTGTACAATCTACTATTATCTCTTGCTAACCTACAATAACCATTTTTTATCCCGTGCGAAGCTAAAGCAAAGTCAAATTAAGGCCATCTCTTAGGTATTTGTCCTTTTCATTGCAAATACTATTTTGTTTTGAAAGACAAGTTCTTGTTTAGGTACTGTTATAATATTAATACAGTCTGCAACTGGGATATAAAACCTTCAACTTCGGTTAACAACGGAATGATATGAAATATGCCATCCTATGTAAATGAAGTGAAGTTATGTATACAATACCACGTGCCCGCGGCACGCGCAACGCCGCGTGTATTAAATTGTAGAAGCTTCGCTAGCCTTAACTCGCGTGACAACGATAAGATCATACCTTAAACTGTATTGCGACGATAATATCGTCGCCTTATATTATAAGGCTATTAACTACTTCTAATCACTTGTGACCCGGGTAGGCTAGGGGTTAGGACGTCTGCCGCGAATGCATATGCTGGTCCGATCCCAGCCCTGGGCACCGGAGGTCTTGTGACTTCTTTCCTTTGTACAACTATTTAAAAACTAAATAACAAACATTTTTTACCCTAAAGGCATGATGTACCTACTGTCTCAGTTCAGTCGGGTAAAAACAACACATTACAGAGTATCTATCCTGAAATGACGGAAGTAGACCAGCCTTCACCATTAGATCTTAATGGTACCTATCATATACCATTCTCACCTTTGCTATGTGTTCTAAAATTCAGTTCAATCGGGTATTAGAAAAGTGAGTCTTTGGAAGGTTTGATTACAAACAGAGATGAAACAGGTGACACTAAATAAAAGCATGATAACTTGTTCAGATATCTTTGACCGCCTTGCTAGCTTCAATACATCTGATGATGGCAACTACACATTGAGCGGCGGATCGATAAGCGCGTACAATAAATACGTTCTATTGTACGTCTCTGACATTGTAAAAAATGCCCACTAACCGCAATAATCGTCTCAACCACCTGATATAACGAGACATCTAGATTACAAACTAATCCGCTTTATCAGAGGCCACACAAAACTGGCTAAGCTAGTTGTACTGCCTCGCTGTCTGTGCCCGCAAAAACCGAAAGAAAGCGGCGACTCGCTCGCACACACAGCTGATAACGAGACAGGTAGCTTCACGTCTAGTAACGGTCAAGGGCATCCCAATTGAACTCATTTCTTACTGAGCCTAAATATTTACGCTAATGTGAACCTTATTTTTCGGGTCATTAGTTCCATGTTGGACGGCTTTTATGTTAAATGAGGCTCTACCGGCAATTTGTCTGTCGCGGAAAACTATTAGTTACAGAACCAAATAACGATTTAAGCGACCATTTACACCAATTACGTATAAATATACGATTAGCAGCATTGCAGTAGTGGCAAAGCGGCCGATATGTTGAAAATGATCCTGACATAGTTCTGCTGACAATAAATCCTACTACTTTTGCTGCATATAGCTATAATTACACTCTGTAGACTCTAGAACGTACGAGTATATTTGTAAGAGTAGACATAGACGTTTTCACTTCTCTTATTCAAAAAAATGTCTTTTCTACCTCGTTTAGAGGGAGCAAAAACGAATTTTGCTCCCTCTACATTTTTTTAAAACTTTTATTTCTGCCCTGACAACAGGGAGCAAAATTCAATTTTGCTCCCTGCTGTTAACTTCCTTACTTGACAAAACCGCATAAACAAGAAACTTTAAAAGACGTCACAATCAATTCATCAGCTAGCCAGAGACACCATAGAAAAAAAAAATTATACAATTTTTAGTAGCGTGTTTAAGGAGACAGTTTCAGTAAGCGTTCAAAAACCATCCATTATTTCTGCATAAAACGTTTATGGCTTCATTAGTCGTCTCCTTCAACGCGCTACTGAATAACATATGATATACTTATTGCATCAAACTGAAGTTTAAAACGTGATTTTAATAATACACCTTATATTAATAAGTGTGAATAGGTCAACATTTTTCATTAATTAGTATTTATGATTATATTTTAAATAATAGTTACACTCATAAAATGTATTAAAAAAAAACACCATACATTATGAAGCGCGCGAACACGCGTACTTTTTTAAATTAAAAAAATACGTTCTGGAGAAAATATTGATATTGAATCTGTATTTTCGAGATATTTTCCTTGACTAATAATAACCGAATTATTCACAATGAATTCAACGAGTTCTTCCAGCGAAAACGAAATCTTAACACCTGAATCTGTGAAAATAGAAGCGAACAACGTAATTAACAATTTACTACCTACGAAGTCCAGAGGAAAATATATAAAAGCTTACGAACATTTTGCTATTTGGAAAAATGGTAAAGGTGTGAAGTCTTTCTCTGAGACAGTGTTTTAGCATACTTTCAAGAATTGGCTAAAACTAGGCAGCCTTCTACTCTTTGGAGTATTTACTCCATGTTAAAAGCTACCGTAAGTAACAACAATGACGTACAGATTAATACATATGCAAGATTAATGGCATTCCTGAAGAGGCAGTCTGAAGGTCATAAAGCGAAAAAATCTAAAGTATTGTCTGCCGAAAATATTAATACTTTTTTGAATGAGGCACCTGACTACAACTTTCTCGCCGTAAAAGTAAGTAAATATATAAATTAATAAACACTTTAAATTGATTGTTTTTCTGTCTACTAGCTATGAAAAGAAAACATGCTTTTATTTATATGGACATTGTTTTTTTTTCAGGTGGCGTTAATTTTCGGGGTCACTGGCGCTTGTCGCGGACAGGAGTTATTAAATATCACAATAGACGACGTACAAAAACACTCCGAATCATTAATACTAGTTAATTTAACAGATACGAAAACCAAAATAGACAGATATTTTGTGGTTCGAGATGATTACGTGAAAGTAGTAGAAAAATATCAGTCTTCACGGCCTTCTGGTATGAGTAATAAAAGATTTTTCGTTGCCTACCACAACGGTAAATGCACCAAGCAGGTTATTGGGAAAAATAAGATAAGTCAGATGCCAAAAGAAATCGCACGTTACTTAAACCTCTCAAGTCCGGAGCAATATACAGGACATTGCTTCAGAAGAACCTCTGCGACTATTTTGGCTGATTCTGGAGCCAATTTAACTAGTATTAAACGCCTAGGGGGCTGGAAATCGTCGACAGTGGCAGAAGGCTATATTGACGAGTCTGTAGAAAATAAAGCCGCATTGAGCCGACGCATAGCACAAACCATCCGCCGCCACCGTCCACTGTCACCGCAGCCCGGAACGTCTGCTCAGGCACGTACTGAACAGATAACCCAAAGGATGATGACTGATCAAGATACTGCTGTGGAGCCGAGCCCGACTTTTACAACACAAGATAATCAAACACATAATGAACCTGTTAATCCTGAAATAGTAGTTTATGCAACAGTTGTATAAGAGGGGTCAAAAAAGGTGAGTGGCGTGGGTAACAATTTGAGCCGTAGGCGAAAATTGTTAAGAAAAACGCCACGAACATTTTTTTACCTACTTATACGACGTTGCATACAATACTTTTTCTACGAATACACTTACTTTTACATAAAATGCGAAATTGAAAACTTCATGGATATCGCATTTATTTTGTCAACATAATCAACAATCATTTAAGTTTTACCTTTTAAAACACTATTTTTCAATAATACTAACATTACTAACACAAATACACACCGTCGTTATTTGATCAATTATTAAAGAGCTACAGAGATTAGTAAATATACCTAAATTACTTTCAAAGTTTGCAATTCGCCCCAACAAACGAACGGGAAACGTAAAAAACTACGAAGTAGGTCTGTGGTTCTTTTAATTTTTTCTTTTTTAAAGTTTTTTTTTCTAAAAACGCTGCGTTTATTTAGGTTTCTTAGGTTGGCAGTAATTTATTTTATATTAATAGTCGTGTTTGCACGCGATTACGCGATACTATTTTGGCGCTTTTATAGAACAAGTGTTATTTTGGGGAATAGACTAGATAGACTTTTCATCGAGTGTATTATCTATGTCCTTATAAAGGTGTTGACGAATGTATAAATGACAGATAAAAGTACAGGAGTAGAAAAACATTCATACTATCAGCCAAACTTTTTAAACTAGAACAACCTAATTTCGAAAAGTAAAGATTATAGGTGACTGGCTGGTGGTCATCTTGTAATGTAACTCTTCTTATGTCATCTTGAGGGTCTTATCTCATCTAGAAGGTTTCTTGTTTTGTTGTTCTCTATAAGTATCCATCACACGAGTAGAGTATCGCATGAAGAACTCGTTCAAAAAGACCAGATCATAGACCGCCAACCAGATGGAAGGACGACAGTAAAAAGATTGTAGGCCCCACTCTGGAGGACAGTAATCGCCAACCAGGCTTATTGGAGGAAAATTGGAGAGGCGTATGCTATGCCCAACAGTGGGTGGGCCCATACTCGCTGAAGAAGTATCTTTTAATACTTGATATTGTGATCAGAAATACATCACGTCTGAAAATATGGATACATTTAATGTGACAAAAATATGTACCCACGTCTTTATTACCAAGGCGTCCAAGGTATCCAAGACTTTAGTCTTGGATACATGTTTTTGTCACATTCAATGTATCCATATTTTCAGACGTGACCGTACAGTTACACGTCACGGAAGAACTAGTGACGTCAAGTGAGTCGCTTTACTTCAAACTCGGATAAATCCATGTGTCAGATTATGCGATTTTGCTATTAAGAAAAGTTAATAGGCCCGGGTAGATATTTGCTGAGAGGGTCGAATGGATTTATTCGAGTTTGAAGTTAGGCGTCACAAGTGACCTCGCCTCGACACATGCTTGTCTCCGCTCTGACAGTAAGTGCAAGACCGAATCACAACAAATCATACTACCGTGCCAATAAGTACCAGAGGCGGAAGAATTGAGTTCGACGAACGCCTTAAAATTACAAACTGCTGCCTGCCTGCTTATTTATACAACTAAATCTCTCGGTGGATTGTGCTGGACCCGAAAGTGTTTTAATATAGTATGAAAATCCATAACACCATCGTTAGCGATGCTCTTATTGAATAAAGTATTTTTGTTATTGAGATTATTTGCGACGAACCGACTACGACAAATCCACATGGAAATTAATGTTTGTGTCGTGTGTTACCTTAACATCTAGAAACTACTGAATCTAGTGTGATGAAACTGAAGAACGCGGTGTCAGACGATTCTTTCTGTGGTCCTATTTACAATATAACTCTGCGGTCCTAGCTCCTAGTTACAGAAGTACAGTCACAGGCAATAGTATCTTCCTACACGAAGGCCGCAAAAATATATGACACGCTCCTATGTCCCTACAAATAAAAGCGTGTCACATATTTTTGCGGCCATCGTGTAGGAAGATACTATTGCCGGTGACTGTACATTAGGCTACTTTATAACATACTTTCACGCAAAATAGGCACACTGGATGGCGACTTGCGGACAAAATTCCCAAGATAACTAACATACTTTTCGTAGTGTTTGTAAAATATGATTTATACCGAATCTCCAACAGTATTGGCCGCTGTTAAAATGTGACATAGAAAAACAAATGAATATAATTAGGCAGCTGTCAACCGGCCTCGCTCGCCACTATCAATTAAAAAAAACATTTTAATAAAGCTTGATTTTAGGGCCGAATGTACTTTTCTTGCAAAAGTCAACTACTGCTCTACGAGATGAGTCTACAAACAGGGAGCTTCCACTGTTTTATTATACAGTTATGACCACCTTCGGTGTCCATCATCAGACCAGATCGATTTGGTCAATATAATAATAATAGGTATAATCATCCAAGTTACGTAGGTAGGTATGCTAAATTTCAGCTCAATCGGTAATAAGGAACTGCTTTAAATCTGGCTTGCCAGATTCTATCTAAGCAACAAACTAACTGACATACTTATGCTATGAGTTAAACAATCCTCCTTTTTGTAAAGGGTCGGCAACGCGCATGTGACTCCTTTGGAGTTGCAGGCGTCCATAGGTTACGGTAGCTGCTTACCATCAGGCGGGCCGTATGCTTGTTTGCCACCGTCGTGGTATAAAATAAAAAAAAAAAAAAACAGAATCTTGTAACGCGGAAATTGTGTTTATCTACACTCATATTGTAAGTTCTCTAAAACGTGTTCGAAAACGGTACGCAATGGCTAGCATTACCACGACCGATTTTACTATGATAAGCTTTTTATCTGTGGCAGTAACGTAATTTTAACTTTTCATGCTCAAATTTTGATGTGCTATGAGTTTTGATAACATAATGTACACCTGCACCCTCCCGCGCATCCGCCGACAGCCCGACACGCGCCTCCCCGACACAATAGAGTTGGTCATGGCGGTGCAATGGCGGCCATTCTATGGTTTCTGAATACGGCATTTAGAATAAATAATATGAGTGTAGATAAAGCAGTGTATGCAACTGTACGTAATTAGGCCTTATTACGTAACAGTTACATAAACTACTAATTTGTACCATTGAGTAACAGGAGATGACATCCCTAAGATTTTTTTTGTCACAAAATTTGTAGTGAAAATCACTACAAGTGTATACTAGTCTTTGATTCAGTTACAGCTGTCAACCGCCAAACACGGCGCACAAAATTTGTTCTAGACGCTGTCACACCTAGTAGAATACATAATAAATCAATGATTTGTACGTAAAATAATGAGAAGTGTAGTGAACGTACCGAACGCTGCGTGTAATAAATTTGCCTATTATATCTATGCTATCATGCTATACCGGTATATCTTATTTATTACATTGAGGCTCGCCAAACGTAGCTCTTAAACTAATTGAACAACTGTATACGCCCTACCTACATGTAGGTGTTTATAGTACTTACTTATACACCGTGGGCCCTTATAACTAGAAAGATTTTAACAGTGAATTCCTGATGAAATGTAGATAATAAAATGTCCTATAAACTTTTCTGGAATACGCCTAGTTTCAGAGTTAATACCAATTTTTTTTAAATACACTTTTTATTATAACTCAGCACAAAACGCCTTTCTGATGGCGTTGTTGCCACTATTGGGCATAGTTTACACGTCCTTATTGACAGATATCAAAGTGACAAGGAAAACTATGCAGAAACTAAATTTTTCCAAAAAAAAATGGGCCACTTTGTTTTAGGTGATTATTTTATTAATAATAATAACATTTACTTTTCATGTGAAATAAACATTCACAAAATTGGAAAAAGAAAGGAAATATTTTTTTTTTGGCGAAAAAGGACAATGGGCAAATTTGTATGGACACTGTCCCCACCCACCAACAGAAACGAAACATGTCTCATTTAATAGATCTTGGCAACCTGATGATTTGTTATTATGACGAGGATTGCCCTTTGTATGGGGTTTTCTTGGAAAACCGTATTTTGTTTATATATATATACGTCACATACATATATTTAGGACAGACATCTTCAATTTTCTTTAAGAGTTTTGGCTAAAAATATTAATAATTTTAAGTTAACACTGATAATATGTATCATATGTTAAGTAGTATTGTAGATCTAATAATATATAGCTCTATAAGCGAATTTTTGTTTTCCTTTTTTTTAACCAACTTCAAAAATAAGAGGAGGTTCTCAAATCGTCTGTATTTTTTTTAAAGAAATGTTGTTGTTTATTATTGCTAGTAATATAATGTTTCTGTAACCTTCTACTTGTAACTTTCAAAGAATTTAACAAAATATATATGAAAACAAAATACGGTTTTCCAAGAAAACCCCATACATATGGTGATCCTCGTCATAGTAAAAAATCATCCGGTTGACACGATCTACTAAATGAGACATGTTTCGTTTCTGTTGGTGGGTGGGGACATTTTGCCCATGGTCCTTTACCTAAAGTCACATCACAAAATATTTTTTCATAATTTTGGTGTCAGAAATTCGTGGTTAAGATCTGTCGGGTTATACGTGCCCACGGTGTATAGCTACGTCCTAGGCTGTTACGCAAAAAGCTTATTCGTCAATGACCTTTATCTACACTCATATTGTAATTCCTCTAAAATGCGTTCAAAAACCGTAGGCAATGACCAGCATTACAACAAACAATTTGACTATGATAAGTTTCTTATCTGTGGCAGTAATGTAATTTTAACTTTACATGCTCAAATATTGTTAAGTTATGAGTTTCAAATTTGGAACAGCTGTCAAAACCAACACAATTTCAATGGGTTTCTATTCTAGTATCCATAGATTTTAAAATGTTGTCGATACGAAACGTCAGTACGATATATTTTTTGACATAAACCGCACGACATCTTGATCTCGGATGACATGAGAATAAGGACTACGTTCGTTGGCTAATATTAAAAAAAACTCGCAACAGCAGGTTGTACATATATATATTTCTCTATGGTTTGTACGGCCGCCATTTCTGTTATCAACTTGTCAGTTATTGTTTGTCGAAACATTTTTAATTGCGAAAATGTAAATGTTTACTATTAACTATATTATAATAAATAAATATACTTTCCTTATCAGTTCTAATTTATTTATTTTTATTAAGCTTACACCTGTGGGTATGTTTCAGCACTTGTATCTATCTACCTAGTAATGCAGGTCAATTGCCTTCGGCTTCTGAACCCATCTTTGAGTACTTGCAACATGTGTGTAGATAAAGTAATGTATGCAACTGTACATAATTAGGCCTTAAAACACTCGTGTGATCCTATAATGAAACTCGCTGCGCTCGTTTCATTAAACCCCACTCGTGTTTTAAGGCCCCTCATTATGTATCAGTTGCATAATAGTAGTTTATGTAACTGTTACGTAATAAGGCCTAATTACGTACAGTTGCATACACTCATATTATTTATCCAAAATGCCGTATTCGGAAACCATAGAATGGCCGCCATTGCACCGCCATGACCAACTCGATTGTGTCGGGGAGGCGCGTGTCGGGCTGTCGGAGGATGCGCGGGAGGGTGCAGTTGTACATTATGTTATCAAAACTCATAGCACATCAATATTTGAGCATGAAAAGTTAAAATTACGTTACTGCCACAGATAAAAAGCTTATTATAGTAAAATCGGTCGTGGTAGTGCTTGTGTGTTTTCGAGCACGTTTTAGAGAACTTACAATATGAGTGTAGATAAACTACTATTTCGACACAGGAGGCAATATTATTAACAGTAAGTGCTACCAGTCGATGTGGGAGACTACTCAGGACCGAGATACGTGGAAAAAGGAGAAAGACGCCTTTGCCCAGCAGTGGGACACTCCTGGCTCTTAAATAACAAAACAAGTCTACTAACTGAAGAAAAAAGAAATCGGGTCACTTTGCATAGATGTTGCTAAAGAGTGCCCTTAGTGGGATCGAGTCAGTAATTGAAAACGCCTTAAGGGGCTCCACAAGTTTTTCATCGGTTTTTGACAAGTCTTGAGTCCATATTCCCACATTTGTACTAGAGATATAATTATAAAACAAACGGTTATCGTTTCCTCAATCTTTTATCTCCATTCTGAAGAGCCGGATTTCGAACCTACTTTTTTTTTAAAGCAGTTTTTTCGATATTCGAATGTTATTATATGAAGGTAGGTACTTAAGTACATACATGAGATCTACGTATTTTTGTTCCTCATTGACGTCTCTAAAAACTGACGAGATTTTTAATTTTAAACTCATTAACACAAAGGTCACAGAGAATCGGTGAGGATCGGACTGCCAAGAGAGCGTTCTTGGGACGACTGACTGGTCGCTGTCCGGTGGGTCGGCCCAGGTATCGTTGGGGAGACAGGGTGGCGGCGGATCTGCTTCAGCTTCGCGTCAATAACTGGCAACAAGTTGCACAGGATCGGGACAGGTGGCGTGCTCTCGTTTCGGAGGTCTAGATCCTCTTTGGAACGTTGAGCCAAAATAGTTAACACAAAAGTTGTGCCCCGAAAACCGCCTAAATTGTTCGAATTGATGCCATTTATCTCGAACAACGGATTTTGAAGTAATTATACCATTTTGTTTAAAACCGCTGCTGTTAAAAAGGTACGCCTCAAAAACATAAGAATACTAACGGATTCAGATCGAAGGTCATTGGTGCCAGGGAGCCCCTTTATAACATTAGTAGTAATGTCAGCCAGGCGACCGCGACGATACATGAATGATTTGGTCATCTGACCCATTTGCCACAACAGAGGACAATCTAGCTTGTTAACTATCATGCTCAGCCAAGCCAAGGGCCACACAGTAGGTAACGAAATTGACGCCGGCCGCACTTTGTGATTTTATCAGGCATAAGTTACCACATTGCCGGTTGTCAAGTGCCTGGTCTATTAGACGGAGAGCTAGCCACGTCAGATATGACATAATAATGAGAGCGACGAAATCCCTCTCGTTAGTTTGCGATACTATGCTTATTTCTAGACCCGGACATCTGGCAGCTGTAAAGTGGTGGAGGTCAAAGAATGCAAACCACTTTAAGAATACAAATCCTAGAGTTCTGGTTTTGATATTTATATATGAAAAATTATATTAATAATTAGATCATATCATTGCCAAAAGTTTCTGATGGGGGAAAGTAGTCCAAAACGACGTATAATGTAATTCACAGTATGTCGCCTACTGTTTCCGTTTTCGAAATATAACGCAATGTTTTTTGTTCTAATGTTAAAATATAGGCCCCGTCCTCTATAAATAAGATAACTTCGGCCGTCTTTACCTATTTTGGTATTACTTTTTTCCAATTCAAAAACTTTGATAGTCTGTCACTCTGACATCCACCCATTAAAAGCTATGTATTACAGTAAAGGATAGTATTACAATCTTACTAGATGGGTTTCATTGCTCATTATTATGTGTAGGACCCGGAGTATGTCCTAAAACTACGGCTAAGACCACCGGGGGATGGGCAGCAGCATCCTCGGAGTGCGGTGGAGATACTGCGATCGCCAACCCGCATGCCAAGCGTGGCGATTACGGCATTCACCGCCCATGGAAAGAAGACAAAAACCACGGCCCCGAGTGTCCGGCGACCCCCGGTGCCCTGGTTATGGTAGCGGCCAGGGTACTAGCGGGGTCAGGGGTGCTAAAAATCTCCGGCGAAGATCCGGCTACCACCACCGACAATTTCTGGCCCTGGCAACTTATAACACGCGTTACACTGCGGACCGACAAAAAGATAGTGGAACTGGAGGAAGGATTGAGCAAGTGCGTTGGGATGTCATAGGGTTATCTGAAGTCGGAAGAGAGGTGGAGGAAACGATAATCCTAAAGTCCGGCAACTTGCTTTCTTTCCGGGAGGGCGACCAACAGTCCCAGGGAGGTGTCGGGTTCATCGTCCATAAGTCCCTTGTGAACAACGTGGTGAAGATCGAGAGTGTGTAGACTAGGGTGGCGTACCTTATACTTAGAGTATCCAAGAGGTACTCGTTGAAGGTCATACAGGTGTATGCGCCGACTTCGGCACACTCCGATGACGAGGTGGAGGCTATGTATGAGGATATATCGAAGGCCATGCATAGCTCCAAAACCTACTTCACCGTTGTTATGGGGGACTTCAACGCGAAACTGGGCAAGAGAGATGGTGAAGAGCTGAGAGTGGGGCAATTTGGATTTGGAAGTCGGAACCACCGGGGCCAACTACTGGCTGGCTTCTTGGAGAAGGAGGGACTCTACATGATGAACTCCTTCTTCAAGAAACGTGAGCACAGGAAGTGGACCTGGATGAGTCCCGACGGTGCAACTAAAAACGAGATTGACTTCATCATGTCAACGAAGACGCATATATTCAATGATGTCTCTGTGATCAATACGGTTAAAACCGGAAGTGATCACCGTCTGGTGAGAGGCACATTGAATACATGTGTTAAGCTAGAGCGCTCTCGACTGATGAAGTCTACGTCTATGCTTCCAGCTGGAACTCCAAAACCGTTTCGATTGTCTAGGCGGCGATGTGGACGAATTCAACAACGGGTTTGTGGAAGCTGTCCATAGCACTGGGTCTAAGTTTTTTAAGGCCCAGCGGAGCAACAGAACCAAAAGGCTCTCTGACTCCACTCAGAAACTCATCGAGGAAAGGAGAGAAATGGTTCTGCAATCCTCAGGAGATGCGTCATTATACCGGCAGCTCAATTAACGGATCTCTAAGTCCCTTACCCGTGATTTGCGCCAATTCAATACAAATCGTATTGAAGAGGCCATTGAGCAGAATAAGGGCTCTAAAGTTTTCGCAAGGGATCTGTCTATTGGGCAGAGCCAGCTCGCCAAATTAAAAACTGAGGATGGTAGAATCGTTTCATCCAGACCCGAGCTTCTGAGGGAGATATAGGACTTTTATGGACAGCTGTACACATCAACTAGCAGACCTGAAGTTGATCTGGCGGAAGACCTTAGAGCTAGACTGACCCGACATTATACCGAAGACATCCCGGACATCAGCCTGTACGAGATTAGAATGGCTCTTAAACAGCTCAAAAACAATAAGGCACCTGGTGAAGACGGAATTACAGCCGAACTTCTGAAGGCGGGTGGTAAACCGGTCCTTATGGCCCTTCAGAAGTTGTTCGACTCCGTTTTACTAGAAGGGAGAACGCCTAAGGCATGGAACAGAGGTGTGGTGGTATTGTTCTTCAAAAAGGGCGATAACGCATTACTGAAGAACTACCGACCCATTTCACTTCTGAGCCATGTCTATAAGCTGTTTTCAAGAGTCATTTCAAACCGTATCGCATGCAGGCTAGATGACTTCCAGCCTCCCGAACAAGCCGGTTTCAGAAGAGGCTTTAGTACCGTAGACCACATCCATACGCTCCGTCAGGTTATACAGAAGACTGAGGAGTATAACCTGCCCCTCTGCTTAGCGTTCGTGGACTACGAGAAAGCCTTCGACACGATCGAAACCTGGGCTGTACTACAATCTCTCCAGAGGTGCCAAGTGGACTATCGCTATATCGAAGTGCTGAAGTGTTTGTACGAGAACGCCACTATGTCAGTCCGACTCCAGGACCAGAACTCGAAGCCTATTCCGTTGCAGCGGGGAGTCAGGCAAGGAGAAGTTATTTCTCTTAAACTGTTTACCGCTGCACTGGAGGATGTTTTCAAGACTCTGGACTGGAGAAGGCTAGGCATCAACATAAACGGCGAGTACATCACTCACCTTCGGTTTGCTGACGATATAGTAGTCTTGGCTGAGACCATGGAGGATTTGAGTACGATGCTCGATGACCTCAGTAAAGCCTCCGAGCGAGTTGGTCTAAAGATGAACATGGATAAGACGAAGATCATGTCAAATACCCATGTAGCACCAACTCCCGTTGCATTCGGAGACTTTACACTCGAAGTTGTGGACGATTATATATACTTAGGACAAACTGTCCAGTTAGGTAGATCCAACTTCGAGAAAGAGGTCAATCGACGAATCCGACTCGGTTGGGCAGCGTTCGGGAAGCTACCGCACATCTTTTTGTCCAATATTCCGCAGTGTCTCAAGACGAAAGTCTTTGACCAGTGTGTGTTGCTAGTGATGACATATGGAACTGAAACGTGGTCGCTTACAATGGGCCTCATAAGAAGGCTCAAAGTCACCCAAAGGGCAATGGAGAGGGCTATGGTTGGAGTCTCTTTGCGTGATCGCATCAGAAATGAGGCCATCCGCAGCAGAACCAAAGTAACCGATATAGCCCCCCGAATCGCTAAACTAAAGTGGCAGTGGGCGGGGCACATTGCTCGTAGAACATTGGCCGTTGGGGCGGAAAGGTTCTCGAGTGGCGACCACGAACCGGAAGGCGCAGCGTGGGTAGACCCCCCGCAAGGTGGACTGATGACCTGGTGAAGGTCGCGGGAGTCCGCTGGATGCGGGTGGCGCAGGACCGGTCATTGTGGCACTCTTTGGGGGAGGCCTATGTTCAGCAGTGGACGTCTTTCGGCTGATATGATGATGATGATTATTATTGTGTCATATCTGACGTGGCCAACTCTTAGACCATATAGGTACTTATCTTATCAGCAGCATGCTAATTACTTATTCTCGTACATAATACTTTTACGATAACTTCGCCTTTATTATTAAACATCAAATATAATTACCTAAGGAAAATACCCTGACAGATACTGTTTCTATACACTTTTACTTTAATTTAGTACTCTACATTTCATCACTTCCTGGTATCAGATTGAGCTGAAATTTGGCAAAACATTTTAGATTTAGATTTGTTTTATTTCACGAAAGACAATTACACTGTAAGTTTACATCAACAAGCAATATTGCATTATTCAATCAGAGGATTGAGCAGAAATTTGATATACTTCCGTAATTTACATGTCAATGTAAATGTAATACTGATCATTCGATGCAACGTAATAATGAATTAACATGGAGCTGAACTGACAGGACGGGAGGTACAGTCAGCGATAAAAGTGAGTACCTGCAGTCGACGTCAAAGATATGTTTATTACATCAAACACTACATACTTAGATATTTAGGGTTCCGTACCCAAAGGGCAAAAACGGGACCCTATAGTACTAAGACTCCGCTGTCCGTCTGTCACCAGGCTGTATCTCATGAACCGTGACAGTTAGACAGTATCCCATCAAAAACATAAATGTGAAAGGCTGCCAAGTTCGATACTATGGGAACGCTTCGCCTATAAAAGAAGTGAGATCTGAATAAGTACCAAGTTCCATAAAAATACCTCAAATAATAAATAGTTATAGGAATGCACACTTGATTTCCAGCAATTTTTAAGGTACATTTTGAATAAGTAACACGTTACATAGAAATACCTAAAATTATAATAGTCAGAGAAACGCACACCGGTTTTTTTAGCAGTTTCCTGATAACATTTATTATTTTCAGTCCTTTTTATGATGTTACTTGGCAAGTTTTCACACACCACACACCTTTTCAATGCAATGAATCGACACCTTTGGACTGCAATGTGTCAAGTATATAATTTTCTATTAAAACTTTTATGTTTTTGATGGGATTTCATTTATTTTTGTTAGGTGTAGGTTCTTTATTATTTTTTTATCACTTTTGCTTTAGGAAATGTCTCATTCCACTTAGGTATGTACTTTATACTATAACCCTTTATACTAAGCGTCTAATTCTATTTTACTATTTATTTATAGGTGATTTTTACAAATAAACTGGCTCCCTACACCTATAAAATGTACCTACTTACATATAATTACATACATCAATAACGTACTTTATTCTGTTTGTAAGTACGCTACCTACATAGATAATTAATAACTTGGTAATACCTACCTACCAGTAGGTATTATAATTGGTGGCCTATTATGTAGCCCTAGAAGTGCACCATCCCATCTCATCCCGTGGCGTGTCGGAGGGTGAGATGGGCAGTAGTATATATAATTCCACCTTGGAGTATATATGATTTCCATGTTCTTGAATCTGCGATTTTATTAGTTGTAAAATTAGAAATTATTTAGACTATGCGAGAAAAAATAGTCTTTTCATTTTTGTTTGACTGATTTAGCGCACCTAGTGTACCTAGTGACCTGCTTTGCACTTCGTAAATCGTGGGTTCGGTTCCCGCAACAGACACACACAGAGTGGTGAACAATTTTATTGTTCTTGTCTTTAAGACAAACATGTATTGTCTTAAATTGGTATGTATCTAAATTTAAATAAGTCTTATCTCATTTCCACTCCATACCTACTTATAGTAGAACAAAATTACACATTCGTTGTTTTCAAAACTGACTCACACTTGGCCGTTTTCAGATTTTTACTTTATTTCGACCTAAAGACAAACCTTCGAGCCAAATTTCAGGTCGGTACGACCATTGGAAGATAGACCCATTTAGTTCATTATGACTTCATAGTAGAACAAAGTTACACCTTCGCTATTTTTAAAACCGACTCACACTTGGCCGTTTTCAGATTTTTCCCTTTACTTTGACCTTAAGACCTATCTCCATGCCAAATTTCAAGTCAGTACGACCATTGGAAGTGGTCTAGGTTTTTGATGAGTCAGTGAGTCAGTGAGTGAGTGTATAGTAAAAATAGCGATTTTCTGACGTCAATATCTCAAGAACTGCTATAGGTAGAATAATGACATTTTGTATTCTAGACAATTAAGGGGATGTCAACAGACACTAGAAATTTCATATGCGTAGATAAAATATGTTTTGAGTTATAGGGTGGTCGAAATTGGCCCGAAATGGTTCGTGTAATATAACCCACGGCCGGTGGGTCGCTTTTTGCTCGAACTTGGCGGACACACTGCCGTGTGTCTAGATAAACTTTCACAGATGATGTATTTCTGTTGCCGCTATAACAACAAATAGTTACAGTGTCCGAGAGGCAACCGGATGGCTCGTAAGGTGCTTAAATACCGCGAGCCCTCCGGTTGCCTCGCGGACTCTGAAACTACGCGTCATTGCTCTGAGTAAAATACTAAAAAACAGAATAAAATAAATATTTAAGGTGGCTCCCATACAACGGACATCTTTTTAGGGTTCCGTAGTCAACTAGAAACCCTCATAGTTTCGCCATGTCTGCGCGTCCGTCCGTCCGTCCGCGTATAATCTCAGTGACCGTTAGCACTAGAAAGCTGAAATTTTGTACTAATATGTATATCAATCACGCCAACAAAGTAGTAAAATAAAAAGTGGAAAAAAATGTTTTATTAGGGTACCTCCTCCCCTATACGCAAAGTGGGGAGTGATTTTTTTTTAATTTCAACCCTAACGTGTGATATATTGTTGGATAGGTATTTAAAAATGAATAGGGGTTTACTAAAATCATTTTTTGATAATGTAAATATTTTCGGAAATAATCGCTCCAGAAGTAAAAAAAAATGTGCCACCCCCTCTAACTTTAGAACCATATGTTTTAAAAATATGAAAAAAATCTCAAAAGTAGAACTTTATAAAAACTTTCTAGGAAAATTATTTTGAACTTGATGGGTTGAATAGTTTTTGAAAAAAAATTACAAAATAATTTCTGAACTAAGTTTGTAATTTAACCGTATAAGCAAGTGTTTATTGTACCTGTAATTTCTACAAAATCACAATGAAATGACGTGCTTTCAAATAAAAAAACCGGCCAAGAGCGTGTCGGGCCACGCTCAGTGTAGGGTTCCGTAGTTTTCTGTCCGTCACAGTAAGTGTCCCCACTTAAGAGTTAATAACACCGCCATGTAGGATATGATATGAGAGTTCCACGTACAGCGACATCTATCGGCAAATTAAGTAAACTATTGCGCGCGAGCTTAAAGTATGGAAGATGATTTTTATGGAATAATTCTTTATTGCGTGAACCGATTTTCACCGTTTTTACTTTATTTGAAAGCACGTCATTTCATTGTAATTTTGTAGAAATTACAGGTACAATAAACACCTGCTTATACGGTTAAATTACAAACTTAGTTCAGAAATAATTTTGATATTTTTTTTCAAAAACTATTCATCCTATCAAGTTCAAAATAATTTTCCTAGAAAGTTTTTATAAAGTTCTACTTTTGAGATTTTTTTCATATTTTTAAAACTTATGGTTCAAAAGTTAGAGGGGGGGGGACGCATATTTTTTTACTTCTGGAGCGATTATTTCCGAAAATATTTACATTATCGAAAAATGATTTTAGTAAACCCCTATTCATTTTTAAATACCTATCCAACAATATATCACACGTTAGGGTTGAAATGAAAAAAAAAATCACTCCCCACTTTACGTATAGGGGAGGTACCCTAATAAATAAAAAAAATCCTTTTTTTATTTTACCACTTTGTCGGCGTGATTGATATACATATTAGTACCAAATTTCAGCTTTCTAGTGCTAACGGTCACTGAGATTATCCGCGGACGGACGGACGGACGGACGGGCAGACATGGCGAAACTATAAGGGTTCCTAGTTGACTACGGAACCCTAATAAAAACGGTGAAAATCGGTTCACGCAATAAAGAATTATCCCATAAAAATCATCTTCCATACTTTAAGCTCGCGTGCAATAGTTTACTTAATTTGCCGATAGATGTCGCTGTACGTGGAACGCTCATATCATATCCTACATTGCGGTGTTATTTTAACTCTTTTAAGTGGGGACACTTACTGTGACGGACGGAAAACTACGGAACCCTACACTGAGCGTGGCCCGACACGCTCTTGGCCGGTTTTTTTTTGCCGTTTTTATAGTTTTTAGAGCTCAAAGAGGACCCAGTGTGTTGACGATGAGAGACCTTCTTGTTGCTTTAGTCGTCAACACAGTGAATCCTCCTTTTTGTAAAGGGTCGGTAATAGCAATACCGAATGGGCGGGCACTGACTACCCGAGACAATTACCTCAATTGGACCTGGTTTGCTCAATCAAAACTAACACACAAACACTTCAGTATATCAAATAACCTTTGTGGCTGTGGTTACACTTTACATACAGTATTTCGCATTTATATTGGAAACAAACTAACAAAAATCTGTAATAAGCGCACTTAATAAACGTGAAAAATTTTAGGAGTTGGAATTTATTCAATTTTATTTGATTCATCGCTACAAATTTGCTACTTGTTTTATCACTACAAAGTATAAAACCAAAGTCGCTTTCCGCTGTTTGTCCCTATTATGTATGCTTAGATCTTTAAAACTAAGCAACGGATTTTGATGCGGTTTTTTTAATAGATAGAGTGATTCAAGAGGAAGGTTTATCCATACTTCCATACTAATATTATAAATAGGAAAGTGTATGTGTGTGTTTGTTTGTCCGTCTTTCACGGCAAAACGGGGCGACGAATTGACGTGATTTTTTAAGTGGAGATAGTTGAAGGGATGGAGAGTGACATAGGCTACTTTTTGTCTCTTTCTAACCCCCCACTTCCCTAAAATGGGGGGTGGAAATTTGTATGGAGCATTACGAGGGGCAATCAGGAAAGGGGAACCGTGTTACCCCGAATTTAACGCGAGCGAAGCCGCGGGCAAAAGCTAGTATGTATAATACATGCATAATATAGTAGAGAAACACTGATGTTTTAGAGGTTTCTAATGTGATGTCGTAAATAAACCCATTTTTGGCGCTTACATTGCAAACGCTGGCCGAGTCCTAAGAGATAGATAAAAATAATACATTATTGTAGCACTATTGTAGTACACTACAGTATTGTACATCTTAAAAAGGTCTACAAAAAAGTCCGCAATGGTATATGTGTATCTCTTAGGGATAACTCACAATAACCATTTTTTATCCCGTGCGAAGCCGGGGCGGGTCGCTAGTAAGAAATAAAGGCGTGTAAAAGATGAATGATTCTTCTTACAGGGTTATATGTGACACTTTTTTGTAAAGGTACCATTTTTGCTAACGGCACTCACGTTTTACAGATTCAAATATTGTATTCAAGCAATAGAGGGGTAGTTAGTAATTTAACATCTGCGGCCAAACGGTAACTTTTGGTCTTCTAGACTGTCACAGTTAGAGGAATATTTCCCGTTACACATCTGGCTTCCCATGGCACAACGGGCAAAACCTCTCCAACCAATTAACTAATTGCTCCTGTTGCCACTCGTGAATTAACAATTAAGTACCTAACTATTACTTAAATTTAAGATATCTTAAACATTACTGAAATTTATGTTAAATTAATAACTAGGTAGCATTCAACACATCGACAGTCAACACCTATGATTGATTACCTGTGTCGAGGTACCCCATGCGCGCTTGCGGAAAAAATATGGTAGAGCAGCATTGAGCGGCACAGCCTTTCATGTGCTTACAAGAAGACCGCCCGTTTAAGTTATCGTCACGGATACCGTTGTTACATGAGTAGGATCGCGGCTCTGTGTCTACAATTTTTGAACCCATGGGCATGACGAGGGACGATGGAAAGTGCCCCGCACAACGAGCTGCAGCTAAACAGGCCTAGATCGTCTTTGCTTAAGAACTATCAGTTTGCAGCACTTGCAGTAGAAACACTTAGCCCCTGATCGGCCGACATTTAGACTTTTGTAAGAGCTCTCTAGGCGTAGCTGGTCGACATTACGGGAGACCCCATAACTGGACTTATCTCTCACAACGTATCGCCCTAGCGGTACAGACAGGTAACGCCGCCAGCGTTCTTAGCTTTGTACTCAGCGTAGGTCGACCTTTTTCCTGGGGTATTCTATCTATAGGTAATAGGTAGTGAGTTATTATTACATATATTCGTATTCATTTCATTCATCAAGTCATCCAGCCAACAGGTACCAACTGTCCAACTTACAACTTATTAATACGGTATTAATTATTTTTTAAGTTAATTTTAGTTATACGTATTATAATTTAATATTTTTCTCTAATGCATAGTTTCATTAGAATAATGTGAACATCTTGCTAGCTTTGAAGATTTGACTTTAATGATATACAATAGATTGTCAAAGGCTTCTTTGACGAAAATATTCAAGCCTAAGGGTAGCCAAAAATATATTCGTCATGTGTGCAGAGCAGTGGAAAAAGGTGGCCCTTGGTACCCGGCTCACGTACTAAGGTACGGTTGGTATAAACTCCAACCAATTAGCTAGCATTAAATAATTGTGTTTAATGCATTTCATTTCAATTGTTTTCCTTAGTACGGTCACGTCTGACAATATTGATACATTTAAGGTGACACTATAGTATTTTGTGCAACAGGTACATAATAAGGGTTCTTAAGATTCGAGGGTCGAAGTTACAAAATGAGGCGAAGCTGAATTTTGTAATGACAGACCCAAGAATTTTAAGACCTAATTATGTACCGTTGCACACGAAACTTTTTCTACGACAGTAGCAAAAACGTAATTAATAAATAATTTTAAAGTTCTTAAGTATCACGAGTACATAAATCAATTTTGTTTTAAGATTTTTCTATCAACTAATAACTTACTTTTGTGCCGAAGTCTTCGGATATTCACTGTGAAGTTTTCTTGTCACTTATTTTATGAAAATTAACAAAAACTTCTTGATATTAACATAATATACGAGTTTAAATACAAAAATTAAGCCGTACATTGTGTTGAAACTTTTTAAATATTAACTTTTTGACTAAATGTCATAGACAGACCCCGAGTTGGTTTTCATTACAAAAAATATGGCTTCGTTCAAGTAACTCTCAATGCAAAAGTTTACATTAAAGTACTATTATGCTTTTCATAAATATGAAAACTAAATTATTTAAGATATTAATACTTTAAAAAAGACATGATATTGTTTTTATCATAGTTTGTGCAAAAATAATTTCAAGTAAGTATATATCAATTTGAAAATATAATTTATATTGTAAACAAGAACGAACCCTTTTTAGACATGGCACCTGGAAGTCAGTGTATTAAAAAAACAAAAACAGTTGCACAATATGTTTTGTGTGACTGCTAGCAGTTATAGAAAGTACCTATAGACAAATAGACTTTAGCGCCTTCAATTAAATGATGTAGTTTTAGATACCACTATCAGTCATTTAATTGGCATATTGAAGTGCTGGAGTAGAAAAAGATTATTATTATTATTATTATTTACGTGTATCCAAGACTTTACGCCTTGGTAATAGAGTTGATGCTACATATTTTTGTCACATTAAATGTATCCATATTTTCAAACGTGACTGTTATTGTACTAATTATGTATTCAATTTATTATGTACTAGCTGTGCCCGCGGCTCCGCCTGCGTGGAATTCGGTCTGTGTCAGTAAGCGGCTAATTCACCCCTAATTTATCTCTGGCTACCCTGGAGGCGGAACTTGAAGTAAATTTGACAGATGATGTTAGAGGACAGTAGTCCTAATAATAATAAAATATTTTACAATTACCACTAAATGAAACTACACTCAAAAATGAATACTTTTTTTATCATATTTTTTTTTTTTGGCATAATTTAAACGACATAGAGTAGTAGGTGTATATCGGACGATACAGGACCACTTTTGTATTTATAGGTTCATGTCCACGGCAAATATCATCCAAATCGATCCTCCCGTCAAATCAGTCTAAGCATGAAAGGTAAGAACAGGCGCAGTTGAAATTGGGGAGGGGGGGGTGTCACAAATGCAGAAATGATTTTTTTCTATTTGAGGTGCACTTGGAGGGAGGACGGGGTCCATGACCCATGCAAATTTAACTCAATCGAGTGTAGTGGCTACCCCTCCCCCCCTTTTAGACGTTGAATTTGAGCATGATGAGATGAGAACCGGCCAAGAGCATGTCGGGCGATGCTCAGTGTAGAGTTTCGTACAGGCCGCCCTGTTACAAAACATCCGTTCAAAATGTCGTTTATTAAGGGATATTTGGCGGCGCTTACGTCATTTTACTATTCGGCACTTCCTTTCACAATGCGGTTTTGACTGATAATTCAAAAACGGCTGAACCGCTTTTATTCAATATAGTTTTTATTGAAAGTTATCAAAATTCAGCTTTCTAGTGCGAACGGTAACTTAGCTAGACCGCGGACAGACGGACGGACATGGCGAAACTATAAGGGTTCCTAGTTGACTACGGAACCCTAAAAAGAGATAAATAGTAGTTTATGTAACTGTTACGTAATAAGGCCTAATTATGTAGAGAAGCATACACTGCTTTACCTACACACATATTAAAAATCCAGGGGGGGGGGGGAGTGCCGGCGGTCGGGGG
This sequence comes from Pammene aurita, assembly GCA_947086415.1. Classification (NCBI taxonomy): domain Eukaryota; kingdom Metazoa; phylum Arthropoda; class Insecta; order Lepidoptera; family Tortricidae; genus Pammene; species Pammene aurita. The sequence continues at coordinate 19,725,603 of OX352316.1, forward strand.
TAATGAATTTTCATACGTTTTTACCACACTGTCACAGATAAATCAAGATATTTATTCTTCAATGTAAGCACATTACAATGCACTAATGAACGTCAGAGAAAAATAAAATACGTGAGTGTCGTGGAACACGCGATTGGAACGAAGTTATGTTATTTAATTTTATTTCATTTTTGAAGTTTTTTTTTGGAAATTTAATTTGATTTTGTATTTTTTTTTAATTTTTGAAATCGTTGAAATTGTTGAAATTATTGAACTTTTTGAAATTTTTTTTAATTCTTTAATTTTTTTAAATTTTTTAAATTTTTCAAAATCATGCCAGTTTTAGGGTTCCGTAGCCAAATGGCAAAAAACGGAACCCTTATGGATTCGTCATGTCTGTCTGTCTGTCTGTCTGTCTGTCTGTCTGTCCGTCCGTATGTCACGGTCACGTGACTTTTTTTCGCCTAGCCTCCCATCCGCGATCCGTCTGATAAGGAACTTCGTTCCAAAACCACCACTGGTTCTAACCCTACACCTCTGGCCCAAGAATTATTATGACATTTATGACCGGAAAGAAACTCGACGGGACTTATTTTTTTCAAAACAGTAAGTAATACATTATTATATCTTAAAGATACAAAATAATGCGTAGTTCTTCAAGAAGACATATATTATCAAAACAGCTTGAGAGACAGATAATGTACCCATTGTTTAATTATAAAGAAAAATAAATACTAATCTGACTGCTTCACAAAACGTTTGATATGTTTTCCCACCTAAACGGTGTCCTATAAAGGTTAGATGATTTTGTAGTAGTTTTTTGGTTTGGGCCATGCATCTTTGTCCGTTATATATAGTCCTCAAACCTGGAATAACCCTTTGACATTCATGACATTTTCAAATATTTCTTAAGAGCGGGTAAAGGTAAATTTAAAGCATCGACGGGTAACATGTTATAAATATGAACACCTTGATCAAAAAATTACAAATTATTTCAATACGGAATTTCATCTAAATACGTACAGCGGTTATTGGTTGTTTCTTCCCCATGTAAACTTCCACACCTTTTGCATCCGCTTAAGGGATAATTTCCGAGATAAAACTATTTCATTTCCTTTTCCAGAGCTCAAATTATCTCCATACCAGATCTTATCTAAATCGATTCTGCGGTTAATAATTCCCTATACAAATTTCCAATTCCCTTTTCACCCCTTTAGGGTTGATTTTGGGGTAAAAACTATCCTTTGTCCTTTCTCGAGACCCATACTATCTCTATACACATTTCCATCTAAATCAGTTCAGCGGTAAAAAAATCCTCATACCAACTTCCAACCCCCTTTTCACCCCCACAATGGTTTGAAAACTATCCTTTGACGTTTCTCGAGACTCAAATTATCTCCATACTCATTTCTATCTAAATCGTTTCAGCAGTTAAAAATTCTCCATACAAACTTTCAACCCCATTTTCACCCCCACCAGGGTTGATTTTCAGGATTAAAACTATATATTATCCTTTCCCGGGACTCAAATTATCTCTTTACAAAATTTCATTAAAATCTGTTCAGCCATTTTCACGTGATGCGCGGTCAAATAAACAGACAAACAGATAAACAGACAAACAGACAAAAATTCTAAAAATTGTTGTAACGTGTTCTGTTATCGATTCTAAGTATCCCCAGCCAATTTTTTTTCGATTATCTTCCATGTACAGACTTTTGACCCTCTTCAGCTTTATTATATGTATAGATTGCATATCGCAACACAGCTATCTAAACATAAAAGTACTTATTATGAGTTTTCCTCATAATACATTAATGTTTACAGAACAATCCTTACAAGTGTTTTTATAAAACCATAATTTAAATAAAAAATAATTTTAAACAAAAAAGAACCGACTTCACTAAGCTTCCACCTTTCCAACACCAAATGCTCGATCTGCTGTAAAAAATACTCAAATCACCATAGGTGTGCCTATAATAGTTGAAGAGTTCCCTCGATTTCTCCAAGATCCCATCATCAGATCCTGACATGGTTACAATGGGACCAACTATGAAGTATACGCTTTCAAACAAAAAAATAATTTTCCAAATCGGTCCAGCCGTCTTTGAATAATCGGTGAACATACGTAAAAAAAAAAAAAAAATAGCAAAAGCAAAGATCCCGACGAATTGATAACCTCCTCCTTCGAAATCTTGAAGTCGGTTGATAAATATTATGGGACTATCTTACACAAATCAACCTAGTCCCACAGTAAGCTCAATAAGGCTTGTGTTGTGGGTACTAGGCGACAATATATATAGATAAACACTTAAATACATAGAAAATGCCGGACTATTGGGTATTTTATGATTTCGTGCCCAGGCCGCACTACCCGACAGTCGGGATTGTGGTACTATAGCTATACATGACTAAAGGCCACACCGGAGGACCCGATATCGTGTACTGTTTTTGACGAACAGGGTTGTCGCTAAAATGTTAGTGGTAACAGACATACTCGGAAAAAAATGCTAAATGCTGCTTGGCTATTAGATATTGATGTGTATTATCTATCAGATTCCGGAGATAGATGTTGGACTAACTTTCCGGTAAAAGTGAACAAACCAACATAACATCAATGTTTTTAGCGCAACCCTATCCTGTACCCAACAGTCGGGTTCTTGGCGTATAGTGTCAATTTGTTTGATAAGTGTGCAACTGTACCTGAGTATCAGGTCGTATATATTTTTTGCGGCTTGGCGCGGATGTTTTGTTTGGCTGGGTGGCAATTAATGTGTTAATAATTTCACGATAATAATTTTTTGTATAGTTTTTTATGATTAAACTGTTAACTTAATATACAGCATGTTAGTAATTTAAATTGGTATACTACTAACCCCTAGATTAGGCTATCTAAGCAATATAGGAAGTTCAAAATAAAACATAAGTACCTAAGACATATTTCTTTGCATCATTTGATACATGCAGGGGCAGAGAGAAACAATGTGTTACAGAAAGTATTGTCATTCTACAATGGAAAATTGAGACGCTAACAGGCTTGCTTTCCTAGAATACCTTGACTTTGAGCTTATAACTCAATTACACTGAACTGTGCCTCAATCTTAATACAGTTTAGCAAAGGTCAGTTCTATTAGGGCAATTATTTATCAATATACTGTTGCCTTACGCAATTTATACTTTCGAGGGTCTTGTAGTGTAAACATATATTTACCTGTTGCGTTTGCGTGTCAGAAATGTTTCAAAACAAGAAACCATGTAAGCGTGATTAAAATAATCGTGTTGCTCTACGCTACGCAACTAAACGTCTAGCAACTACGCAAACAATGAGATGTACAGAATAGCGCACTCACCATATCCGTTGGTGGATTCCGCTCCTCGCATGGTGCAGGATCCTGCAACAGAGAGAGCGTCAGTGCGATCCACCGGCCTCTAACTGGATTAAAACGCGAGGCCGCGGCGCAGTTCGCTTCGAAGTCACATGGCATGGCCGACGTAAACAAACCCACCTTATGCGTGTGTTGCCACGAGCCTCGCCCGCGAGAGAGACTCCACTGTCACGCGTTACTCATGCCGTGTTCCAGCCTTGCTGCCGCGGTATGATGTGCTCGCACTAAGCCAACGCCATCAGCCATCAACCGCACCTCGCGTACTTGTTTTGACAGGTGACGCGAACATGACAGATTCGCTTTTTAAATTCGGCCGTCATTAATTCGGCTTCTGAACGCTATTTAAGTCATGTCAAAAAACGCGGCAATATGTGACGATAAAGTGTACGTGACAGTATAATGCTTGCACAATACGGACCGTTTGTTATGGCCAAGGACTAAAGAAATATACGAACTTAATCCCATGCAAATAATATTGTGACCTTGGACGAATAAATTAATAATCTATGATTGTGACTCCATATTTAATAGGTAATTCCTCGTGTTTACGCACGACACGCACACAAAATAAAATAGTTTGGCGAGCGATGATTCGTACTAACCCAACAAATAAGTGTGTGTGCACGTGATCGCGGTTTATCATGTAAGCTGTGTGAAACTTTGTTCGTATATTTTCGAGATCCACGGTATCACAAATGTCAAGCACTTCAAGCAGCATCAAACGAGTCCATGTTATGCACGACCACGGAAAGAACGACCATGCAATTGGCGTCCACTTTTTGGACACGAATTATTTGGACGTTCATTCTCGCCCTGTACAAAAAGTGGCTTCGGATTATTGCCGCGTACCGAGCTTGTTCAGACCGATAATGCTCAACCTAATAATGCACGACCTAAGAATCCGCGTCCACTAGATGGATGCCGATTATTGGGTCGTGCATTATCGGCCCGTACCAATATTGCTCGACTCCGGATTGCTCAACCCAAGAAGGAACGACCATATAATCGGCGTCCACTTTTCACAGCACGCCACAGATTAAAAATACTTGGCAAATAGAGTGATTTCGTAGGGATGGGAAACAACTTTTAGTTTACGATTCAATAATGTTGTCATGCGCAATAAATCTTTGTAACCAGTAGAAAAATAGAAAATATTGCTGATTTATTTGTTTCTTGGAGCATTCGCTTGTTGTTGATTCAAATTTAGACATTTGATAAATTACTGAGCGTTGAACCGAGATCTATCTCTATCCTATCCATATTCTGTTCAAAGCAAGTAATACGCGTACGCCCAAGAAGGACAGAATACACACAACGCGACTAATTTGGAAACGCATTTCGAGATAGCTGATAGAATTAATTAATTTTGATTAAAACCCACAGATTATGGATGGTGCTTTATACCGGTGCTTTTTTAATACCGGTATTACACTTGCCTACATCGGGTCCTAAAGCGATTATCTATCACACTGGCGCCGTAACCGGATGCGGCGACAGTGTGCAAGCGTGACAGCGCTATACACATGCAGAGCCCTATCTCGTTTGCGCGCTGACGCCGCATGCGGGAACTGCAGCAGTGTGAAAGCCGCCTAAAACCTGTATTAGACATTGAAATTTGTAGGGCCCAATCTGTCAGATTGGGAGGTGTAATAAGAGCTAGGGCCCTTAGGGAGCTGAAGGAGGGATAGGAGGGGGCAGGGTACACGACAAATTGGGCCTTACAAATTGCAATGTCTAATACCGGTTTTAAGACAAGGACGCCGCATACGTTTGCGATTGCGACGCCATCTGCGTATACTTTTGCGATTTTATACTTATTTAAGTCTTTAGGCTGCTGACTTAAGTAGTATCATACTTAATAGCAATATTTTTCTTTATATTACGAGGGAGGCAAACAAAACATAGCATATGGATGCCTGTGACTCCAGAGTATTCACATGCGTCTTGCCTAGCTAAAAACCTAGTCCTTTTTTAGGGTTCCGTAGCCAAATGGCAAAAAACGGAACCCTTATGGATTCGTCATGTCTGTCTGTCTGTGTGTCCGTCCGTATGTCACAGGCATTTTACTCGGAAACTATACGACGTATCTGAATAAAATTTACACATAAGGTGTATTTTGTATGCAGCTACTTAGTTATGTAGTTAAATTTGAAAAATAAAATTTTTTAGGGGGGCGCTCCATACAGGTAACTAAATTAAAAAAATTACCAAATATCAACATGTGACACATCAATCGATAGGTCTTTCAAAATAACATTGAGGTTTCTTTGACTTTTTTGTGATTAAGTGAATATTTTCTGAAATAATCGCTTCGAAAGTCAGAAAAGTTGTGTATCCCCCCCCGTAACTTTTGAACCGTAAATTCAAGAAATATGAAAAAATTTGAAGAGATGCGCCTTATCATATACTTTCAACCAAAATTGTTTTGAACATTATCGGTTCAGCCATTTTTGAGTCCAAAAAACTTCTTCCATAGGCATCCGATACGACCTTTTGGTATTAGTTTGGTTCTTATTCCATTGAAGGTACGGAACCCTCCTATGCGTGGTCCGACACGCACTTGGCCGGTTTTTTTTTAACTTACTCGTAAACCTTACCTAGTACATTCTAAAAGCTTATTAGTATAAATTTAGTAACAGCTCGTAAGTAAGTTACCGTCAACTGCTACAACTTTGCCTGGGTTGAGAAACATGGTTTTCACACCACCTAATCGTATACGGGCTTTTTCTTCCCTGCTAGGAGGGAAGAAAGTAGCACTTTTCTGTTCTAAGACATTAGCTTTTTTTCAGCTAGTCCGTCATTAAAAACATATTTCTTATTAAATTAATCGATTAACTATAATCAGGAAGCACATTAGAAGCACATATAAAGTTAAAATAAATATGATTCAACAATAAAAAAAATATTTTCTCTAAGGTGGTGTGAAAAGCAGTATGTGTTACATAGGAGCAAAACTATTTTCACCTTGGGCGTTAACACTTGAATCCCTCACTACGCTCAGGAGTCTACTTTAGAATCCCTCGCTGCGCTCGGGATTCTATAATAGACTCCATCGCTTCGTTTGGGATTCAATACACGCCCTCGCCGTAAATATTTCATTTTGCTCCCTTGTTACACAATCTACTATTTCTTCACCAAACAGCTATTTATATCTTTTTCCTGAGATGGCTCCTAAGGAAAAAGATATAAATAGCTGTTTGGTGAAGAAAATTATGATTTTGAACCCAGGTAAAGTTGTAGCAGTTGACGGTACGCTCTGAAGTTTGGTATTATAGGTGGAATGGAAGGCGACGGTGTGGCATTGGCAAAAACGTGAAATAAAGTTAGTGGTGGCTGTGCAAGTTATTTAATTATAGTCCGTGAGCACTTAAAACCTTCATGTATTACCGTCGATTTCCAAAGGTTTTTCTTAATGCTCATGGACTGTATATAGGATGTTCTGGAGAAACATGTAGTAAGGTTTCATGTCAGCTGAATGGTTGTAGATTAACATCTCGATTTCAGGTTTTTTGCCGATTCCAGCTTTGAGAAGGAAAAAATTTAAATTAATAAAATACAATTTAATAGAACATCTATTTACATTATTAAATTACAGCTATTGAATGGAATTTAATATTAACTTATGAAAGACATAAATTATAATTAAGCTTTTCAATCTCGACTGAAAAGCTTTTCGTACCTTAGGTTTGACTACTTTCACTGTCATATGGAGTCAAGTAGGTAAGTATTCTCACTACAAATATAGCTTGGGTTTCATTAAACCTAAATCGCATGATTGCCGAAATTTCAAATTGCCATGTAGCTGTAAAACCTTAATAACAAATTACCTCACTGTTAAAATGATCGAAAATCATAATGACTGACTTATAGCTACCATTTCCCGAAATGCCCAAATTTTGCTATGTATATATTCCTTTCAAATACCAAATGTCAAATACGACCAAAATGCAAAATACCTTAGTCTCAAAATGCCAAAAATATTTTTACATGAACTTTGGCGACGACACTTGGCGAGCATGGGGTCCGCTCGGCAACTTACCCCCAAGAATAAACTAAAATATAGCTTACAAATTAGGTCTACTGTCTGAGCGTTAACGAAACTTAGAATTTTAGGTACCTATTTCAGTATTTGGTTATTTTGAAAATGTTTAATTAAAGGTGTTGTAGTTGTGTTGAAGTTTTAGTCATTATGATACAAAGACATTTCCGTCATTTGAGAAAAAAAATAGGCATTCTGGGATTCAGGTATTTTGACAGCGAGTCATTTTGAAAAGTAGGGTTTTAGTAACTGGGTAAAATAAACTTAGGGCGCAATGAAACCAAAGCCAAATGTGCTACAAATATTACGTCCGCAGTCAAAAAGTATCTAGAATAATCTAGATTACCAAGAAGTCGCAGGCGGCGCTCAGGTACATGTTCTTCCAGGCGCGGAGTAGGTATAGCTGTAATCACAGAAAATCAAAGCTTATAATATTTGACTTACTAGTGCTTTAAAGACGGCAGGTATATTGTGACTATCGTGTTATAATAGTGCAGTGCGAAAAAGTAAAGTATCTTTCGTCTCAGTAATGGTAGGATCGTCGCTATAATGACACCTTGTTTTATCACGCTTTGGTAGGTCACAGCACTGCGTAGTGTGAATAACATGCTTGGCCCGGTCTGGAGCCCCACTAAGGAAGAAGATACCTCCGCCTTACAGTAAACCGCAGTAACGACCGTATTAGATGCTAATCAGTGTTTTCCTGCTGGTAAGCAAGGAAACTAGAGCTCAAAGATGATATGCTGTGAAGACTAGAGACGCTTGTCCCTTAGCACCGTAAATCCTTTTTATAACGGGTCGGTAATGTAAATGTAGAAAGTTAGGTACTTGAGAACGCGTATCATGGTTGTCATTTTATCGCTTATCACATCATACATCATTTTCGCACTTACATACTTGTTATCGTGACAGCTATGGTGACAGGCCATAAAAATCCGACCATATTAGGCTAGCAGATGGTTAAATCGTGCGGTTTATACAAATATATATATATTTTACCTCTTCTTGGCTAGTGGAGGGCGCAGAGTGACTCGCTTCCGTACTGTACAGGGCCAGAACACGCCGCGTCTGTATTGGCTTGTCCTTGCTTATGGTTGGCAGATGGTCGGGGTCGGTGGGTGGGGTGCAAACGCTAAAAGCTTCTAGTTGCTGGTCATCATCGTTCATCATCACCGTATCCTGCAAAATAACAGGAAATAAGATAATACATATTAACCTCCAGGGCCCTGGGCCCTATACCACGAAGGTTACAATTACATATTACAAGTGACAATTTACAACTATGTATATAATACAAGCGGGCGTAGCACAAATTTTACAAGTCACAAAATTGTATCGGAAAATTTGTACAAATATGTAAATTGTTGTGACAATTCTACAATTCAGCGTATCACAAAAATTTACATACTATAAGTATTTTTCCGGAAAATTTGACAAATATGTAGTTTACAATTGTATGTAAACGGTTCGTGTTACAATACATTGTAGTAATAAGTGCACATATTTGTGGAATTGTGATTACAAGATGACAATCCTCTAGGCGTGTGTAGAAAAGCATGTATTTAATAAGTACAATTTTCAAAAGTCCTTCTACAGCAATAGTTTTTATTATTTTGCTAAAATGTTTAAATCTCAAGGGCCGAAAATGTAACTCGTTAATGGGTGTAACGTAAAAATTAGCTTTAAACTATATTAACTTAGTCATATGTACAACAAAAGTTAACATGTGTATTGCAGATTCACTTATAGACTAAGAGCTGGAAACTTCAGATACAGCCTTGGCCAGAAGTGTTGAGCACCCTTGCGATTTTCATACAAAACTCGAAACTTTAGTCCAGCGTTTCTATCTTTTTTGAAGTTATTTTATATATATATATAATATAATACCTATAATAATTTTATTGGCGTTGGCATAAAGAGTGGACTCTTCGTAGAAGTCTCTTCTGTGTTTTCTAGAGGGATTTCTGTTGAAACTGGAGCGCTAGTGCCAGAAGACTCTGCGGTAGCAATTCCGTTTAAAACTGGAGACTCCTTACCAATATTTTTAAAATTATTTTGTCTACTATATCAAATCTCATGCCTTTCCTAACTTCTGAACCCGTTTTTAGGGTAATACATAATACATATTTGTGAATTGTTAAATAGCATAACATAATTGTAATATGTACAATTCCACATACCTATCTAACAATTATGTAAATTATCGTGACACACCATCCATGCTTTGTGTTACGGTCTCACAAATGCGAATTACTTGTAGATTTAACACTTGTAGCCATGACATATATGTAAAGATTGTGGTACATGTGTTTTTTCACAATTTAACAAATTTGTTGAATTTTACACTTGTAAACCTTTGTGGTATAGGGCCCAGGGGTACGGCTAGGGTTGCCATACGTCCCGTATATTATGGCCATCTCTATACACGCTATATACGATGTTCTTGTATCAACTTAATTGATCGGCTTTTTTATAATGTATGTTACCTATTATACATTTAAAATAAATAAATAAAACATCTCTTTGGATATTGCGATTAATGGTTATGATATGACGTACCAAAATAAAAACCTATTTGTTATGAGTAGGAACCATCGTTTGAGAGGTCGCAGCTTACAAATTATTTGATCACACAGCGCAATTACTATTTAAGCGTGTTGTGCGTAAGAAACAAAATACTATAATAGGCAGTAACCGTTTATCTATTTAGGTACATATGTGCTAAAAGCAAAAATGTGTTGTATAAAAACGTTACACTATATTAATATATAATGAGTACGAGTATTTAACGAGTTTTTTTTATATTTTATGCTCATAGTATGCAGATGTAAATAGTCAAGAATTATAAGACATGGATTGACAATGTCTATATAAAATCGCGTGAAGTCGTACATATGTTTGCATCTGCAGGCTGTTGGAATCAAATTATGTATATACTAAAATTTAACTTACTATGATTTTTCTTTGATTATCTGTTAAATTTCTTTTTACAGCCTGCCTCAGCATCTTTCTGTCAGCAATGGTAGGTTCAGGGGTTAGCTTGAAATTCTCGTTTGTGTAGATCTCCTCGGTGACTGCGGCCGTCTGCGATATCTAAATGAACGTATAACCTGTAAGAAATATTTCCCCAATATTAAAGCAAAGTAATATAGCGGATTTCACTCGTGTCAGGATATTAGCAGCATCGGTAAGCAATCAGCCGCTCACATCGCAGGATTATTTACTGTTGCCCCCGGGGAGCACCGGCCCACTCCCATCCCCTGCAGATCACGGCAGACCGGACCAGGAGGAACTGGAAGAGTTTGGGCTCTCTAGGAGGTTTCCTGACGTGCCCCCCCCCCCCTCCAGCCCTCCCACATTTAATATTTATTATATTACGTGTATTTAATTATTGTTGTGTTAAACACATGCAAAAACTTTGATGATGAAATATAATTTTCTCAAAAATGGTATGTAATGTTGCCATAATATCCCTAAAATGTATCCAGAAAGTGAACTCTACCGGAGACATATTCACAACTATCCAGTAAGAAGCGAGATTTTAAATTTGGAATCTCCTACTGTCCAGTAAGTAAGTATGTCATTTACCTACTGGACAGTAGGTCATCCTCTTTAGATCTGCTTAGAAAAAAAAACATAGTACCAGACACAGATTAGAGTGTAGCCATATAACATGGTTATAGGAGGGAGGCTCCAAATATATATCTATCTCTCTTTTCGGTATGTCATTTTATGAGATAGATATATTTTTGGAGTCTTAAACAGCCATTTTATAGTCTGTGACACTTAACGCGACGCAGAAAAAGTATGCACGTTGCGTTTTGTTCTTAGTAATGTTGTAGAAGTATAGTGGGATTTTATGTTTGTATTTAGTAATTTCAGTTTATAAATCATGTTGGATTAAAACTTTCCATTCTAAAATTAACATGGAGTTTCAAAAACAATAATTTACATTTTTTTACTAAAACATTCATGTAAGTAATGTAAAAATAGAACAATGTTCCAAACTAAACGCAAACTTTTTAGTAAAAAAAAAACAACGACTGGCGGGATTTCACATTCAATTGCGACAATTGTGTTTTATTTTACCGCGTGAACATAAATAATCCCAAAAAATGAGTTCAAGCGAATCCGATTCGGAAATAGATGGCACTCCTCCTGATTTAAAAGCTGAGGCCGAATTAGCAAAAAACAATTTACTTCCTCCAAAATCCAAGGAGCGATATATGAAAACTTATGAAAAATTTATGAAGTGGAAGTCAGAAAAACAAGCCAACAGTTGGTCTGAAAATGTATTCTTGGCATATTTCAGCTTTCTTCGCCAAACAATGCAGCCGACAAGTTTATGGGCTGTGTATTCTATGCTTCGATGTGTAGTGCAAAATAAACACGATGTAAACATTAAGAATTATTCCAATTTAATCACTTGGTTGAAAAGACAATCGACTGGCTACAAAGGAAAAAAATCGAGTGTATTTACCAGCCAAAACATACAGAAGTTTTTAAATGAAGCACCCGATGATGTTTATCTAGCAGCGAAGGTAATATTTATTTTATTTACTTATTTCATTTAAATTGTTGTGATGTAAGTTGTCTGTTAGTCGGTTGCAATAATATAATTATGCTATTAAATCTGGTTCCAATTAACAGATACTTATTTTTATATTCTCGATTTAAAACAGTTTTTTTTTTGTTTTTAGGTTATTACTATAATGGGAGTTAATGGCGCCTGCCGAAGTATAGAGCTCTGTAATATTAAAAACAGTGACGTGGAATACCATAATGAAATAATTTTGGTAAAAGTACGAGAAACAAAAACAAAAATTGATCGCTCTTTTGTTATACACAAGGAGTCAGCTCATATTGTAAGGAAATACCATGACCTGCGCCCTGAAAATACGAAAAGCGATCGTTTTTTTATCAATTATAGAAGCGGGACATGCTTGCGGCAAAACATCGGTCGTCATAAGATTGCCGCAATGCCTAAACAAATAGCAGAATATTTGAATTTACCAAATCCAGAGAGCTATACTGGCCATTGTTTCCGGAGGTCGTCTGCTACCCTTCTGGCTGACTCTGGAGCCAATCTCACGACAATAAAACGACACGGGGGGTGGAAATCGGACCGAGTTGCAGAAGGATATATAGAAGAGTCATTAGAAAATAAAAGTGAAATTACAAGCAATATAAATAAAAAAATTAAATTGAATACTCAAAAAACACCATCTTTCACCTCCCCGCAGCCGTCTACATCGCGTCAACAGCCGCTAAGCCTGACTCCGCAGCCATCTACCTCTCGCCAAGAACCGACCACTATTCCCCTGACCGTAACATCATCGCAACCATCCACCTTCCCAAACAACCAAATTAATGTTTCACAGACATTTACTGTCAGCCAAGAGTCCATCAATCCAGATGTACAAGAAACAAACATAAATGCCCCCGGTAAATCGATAAAAATATCTATCAGTAATTGCCCGTATATGAATGTAACCTTCAATATTAATTAAACGAATTTGTTGTTAAACTTTCTTTCATTTTTGAGAAAAGCACTATACAAGCCTCAACCAGTAAGAAAGCCATCCTGGCCTCGTATATAACCGGACCTCACCTGCGGTTCGGTCCGGTTAACTCATCCTTGGCCAGGAAGGCTTACTTACTGGATTCTGCAGTAATGTACTATAATTACATAAGCCGGTTATTGTGAAATTTTATTTTTAACCAAGCTTAAAGAAAATATGTTGTGATACATATGACACACATATACAGATTAAGCTAATTTTGTGAAAGAAATATGAATAGACACAAAAAGCGCACGGTTATTGTTATATTTTTTTTTAACCGGGCTTTAATTTAAAATTTAATGAAAATATTACAAAAAAACCAAAGAAGTATAAATAATTGTAACTATAAAACTTTCGTGAGACTCTAACATATTAAAAATATTTATAACGGGTTACTCACGTAATTTAAGTCGACTTAAATTACGTGAGTAACCCGTTATAAATATTTTTGAAGTATAAATAAACATGAAAAAAAAACCATACTTATTAATTTGTGGAGATCTTCACGACGGAGTCGCCGAAGCATGCTGGCGATACCTGTAAAAACACACACACATTAATCAAAATCACTTTTAAGAGCCGTATGGCTTTTACAAGAATTGTTATATAGATTGTCAGATTCTTAATTCTACGGAGATCCATTTCGTTGACTCATCGATGTCTGCGACTCGTCAGCGCGGCACCTGCAAAAACAAAATACATTAATCAATTAAGTCTAGCGATCATCCATGTGTAAACACTTTTCGGAGTCATATGACTCGGAGAAGTATAAACATATGGAAGATGGTCACAGTAATAAATGCACGGAGATCCTGTACGATGGTCGATGACACATCCGATGTCAGCTACTCAGCGAGGCGCCTGAAAAGAAAAACACATTACTTGACATTCAGCCCGTTAAATTAAACAATCAATATTGCTAAAATCACAAAGCGTGATTTAGTTCTGAATTTTTGATGTTGTTGGGATTAGTTAAGGCTATTTACATCCTTATTTGCTACAACTAGTTACTTGTGCTGGCTGAGCAATACAATAAAAACCACAGATTTTTATTTTATTTTCCTTTTTTTTTACAAATTATAAGTTTTATTAATGTGGTCGAATTGGCGATTTTGAAAGCCCTTTAATTTGAAACAATTTAAATCTAAATTCGATTGTCTACCTTCAATATTTTACAAGATACGGCTTCTTATATATTTGAAAAACTAAAAATATTACAATCAACTTGCGCGCATTAAAAGTTTACAATCAACTCCCAAAAAAAACTGCAGAAACATATTGACGAGAGACTACAGAAAAATTAAATTTCTGTTCCATCTTTTCACAAACAAAGGAAGGTGACCCAAGAAACATAACGCTATTCCGAATCTCGAAGTGAATGTCGGCATATAAGTTGTGTCTGTCTTACGTAAGGTATATTAAACTAGATAAATAGGTGTAGGTAGTATAGAAATAAATTAGGATTAGAAATGTTCAATTTAGTTCAAATACTTGCAACTGTTTCGAGAACCCAACGGCGTAAACCTTAATAAACTATATGTAAGTATATAATAAGTGTTTTATTTTATGAATGGCACCTATCTCAGAAGCTATAAAAGATAGAGATTTGAATGTGGACATAAATGATGGTTAATTAAATGCTCTTTAAAACTCCAATAGCAACCTTTATCAATAAATGAACAGTTTTTGTGTTTATACAGGAAATATCACAAAATTGACAGTCTTTCACGAATTTCTCGGCTACCTCAAGACACTTGTTGTAGAAAATATCATCAGATACTGTCCTGTGTAACTATCCTTAACAACATACTAAATAATTTTTAAGAAAAAAAAACCGACTTCAATCGGGGTAGCCGGTGAAGGATTATTGTAGATGGTGCACTTAGATTCCATACAATGAAATAACTTGCTTAAAAAACGCAGCGGAGAGGACAAATCGCCAAACGTGAACTATGCGTCGTTGAAGAGTTCCGTTCTGATTATCATCAGCAGTTCCACTTCATCAAATGTCACTCTTTTGAATGAAAATGCTTGATTTGTTGATAAAAATACAAAAGTCACTTTATGTATGCCTTTAAGATTTGAGGAATTCCCTCGATTCCTCGTGGAACTCATCATCAGAACTTGAGCTTGACGAAAATTGGTCCTGACAATCTAACTTGCTTAACAAACATAGCGAAGAGGAAGAATCGCCAAACATGAACTATGCGTCGTTGAAGAGTTCCGTTCTGTTCATCATCAGCAGTTCCACTTCATCAAATGTCACTCTTTTGAATGAAAATGCTTGATTTGTTTATAAAAATACAAAAATCACTATGTGTAAGCCCTTAAGATTTGAGGAGTTCCCTCGATTCTTCATGGATCCCATCATCAGAACTTGAGCTTGACGAACATTTGTTCTGACAATTAAACTTGCTAAACAAACTCAGCGAAGAGGACGAATCGCCAAACGTGAACTATGCGTCGTTGAAGAGTTCCGTTCTGATCATCATCAGCAGTTCTACTTCATCAAATGTCACTGTTTTGAATGAAAATGATGGTTTTGTTGATAAAAATATAAAAATCACTATATGTATGCCTTTAAGATTTGAGGAGTTCCCTCGATTCCTCATGGATCCCATCATCAGAACTGCGTTTTGACAAAAACGGGACCAATCTGTATATATATACTTACAATTAAAAAAAGAATTTTCAAAATCGGTTCAGACATGACAGAGTTATGGAGTGACAAACATAAAAAAAAAAAAAAAAAAAAAAAAAAAAAAAAAAAAAAAAAAAACATACACGCCGAATTGAGAACCTCCTCTTTTCAAATCTTGAAGTCGGTTAAAAATATCAATTACATCACTGATTTACATGGGTTATTATTTTACTACTGAAATGTTATTATTTTGACCTCATGTTAAATACTTAAGGAAAAGTAGGTACCTAAAGCATTTGTATAAAAGTAGAAACATTCCTAACTTAAGTTATTGTTATGGGTTTTGTAGATGCCCATCTGTCACAAACAGGCGAACCATAATTTTTAAGAAAAAAAAACCGACTTCAATAGGGTAGCCGGTGAAGGATTATTGTAGATGGTGCACTTAGATTCCATACAATGAAATAACTTGCTTAAAAAACGCAGCGGAGAGGACAAATCGCCAAACGTGATCTATGCGTCGTTGAAGAGTTCCGTTCTGATTATCATCAGCAGTTCCACTTCATCAAATGTCACTCTTTTGAATGAAAATGCTTGATTTGTTGATAAAAATACAAAAGTCACTTTATGTATGCCTTTAAGATTTGAGGAATTCCCTCGATTCCTCGTGGAACTCATCATCAGAACTTGAGCTTGACGAAAATTGGTCCTGACAATCTAACTTGCTTAACAAACATAGCGAAGAGGAAGAATCGCCAAACATGAACTATGCGTCGTTGAAGAGTTCCGTTCTGTTCATCATCAGCAGTTCCACTTCATCAAATGTCACTCTTTTGAATGAAAATGCTTGATTTCTTGATAAAAATACAAAAATCACTATGTGTAAGCCCTTAAGATTTGAGGAGTTCCCTCGATTCTTCATGGATCCCATCATCAGAACTTGAGCTTGACGAAAATTGGTCCTGACAATTAAACTTGCTAAACAAACACAGCGAAGAGGACGAATCGCCAAACGTGAACTATGCGTCGTTGAAGAGTTCCGTTCTGATCATCATCAGCAGTTCTACTACATCAAATGTCACTGTTTTGAATGAAAATGATGGTTTTGTTGATAAAAATATAAAAATCACTATATGTATGCCTTTAAGATTTGAGGAGTTCCCTCAATTCCTCATGGATCCCATCATCAGAACTGCGTTTTGACAAAAACGGGACCAATCTGTGTATATATACTTACAATCAAAAAAAGAATTTTCAAAATCGGTTCAGACATGACGGAGTTATGGAGTAACAAACATAAAAAAAAAAAAAAAAAAAAAAAAAAAAAAAAACATACACGCCGAATTGAGAACCTCCTCTTTTCAAATCTTGAAGTCGGTTAAAAAGGAGGCGTTTTATAGATAGGTATGGACAATTTGACATGTTAAGCAAATATATATACTTTCTACCTCTTTTTAACCGACTTCAAGATTTGAAAAGAGGAGGTTCTCAATTCGGCGTGTGTTTTTTTTTTTTTTTTTTTTTTTTTTTTTTATGTTTGTTACTCCATAACTCCGTCATGTCTGAACCGATTTTGAAAATTCTTTTTTTGATTGTAAGTATATATATACAGATTGGTCCCGTTTTTGTCAAAACGCAGTTCTGATGATGGGATCCATGAGGAATCGAGGGAACTCCTCAAATCTTAAAGGCATACATATAGTGATTTTTATATTTTTATCAACAAAACCATCATTTTCATTCAAAACAGTGACATTGGATGAAGTAGAACTGCTGATGATGATCAGAACGGAACTCTTCAACGACGCATAGTTCACGTTTGGCGATTCGTCCTCTTCGCTGTGTTTGTTTAGCAAGTTTAATTGTCAGAACAAATGTTCGTCCAGCTCAAGTTCTGATGATGGGATCCATGAAGAATCGAGGGAACTCCTCAAATCTTAAGGGCTTACACATAGTGACTTTTGTATTTTTATCAACAAATCAAGCATTTTCATTCAAAAGAGTGACATTTGATGAAGTGGAACTGCTGATGATGAACAGAACGGAACTCTTCAACGACGCATAGTTCATGTTTGGCGATTCTTCCTCTTCGCTATGTTTGTTAAGCAAGTTAGATTGTCAGGACCAATTTTCGTCAAGCTCAAGTTCTGATGATGAGTTCCACGAGGAATCGAGGGAATTCCTCAAATCTTAAAGGCATACATAAAGTGACTTTTGTATTTTTATCAACAAATCAAGCATTTTCATTCAAAAGAGTGACATTTGATGAAGTGGAACTGTTGATGATAATCAGAACGGAACTCTTCAACGACGCATAGTTCACGTTTGGCGATTGGTCCTCTCCGCTGCGTTTTTAAGCAAGTTATTTCATTGTATGGAATCTAAGTGCACCATCTATCTACAATAATCCTTCACCGGCTACCCCCATTGAAGTCGGTTTTTTTTTCTTAAAAATTATAGAGTATAATATCGTAAAAATGTATAATAAAAATGTAAGTCGTAAAAATGTGTCGATAATTAAATAGTTCAAAGGAAGTGGAAAATAGAACTTTAAGATATAGGGTAACTGCTAATAACGTGACATCTTTTAAAAGGACTAGGTTGTAATTAATTTAGCCTGGTGCCGTATTCTAATTTTAAAATACATAAACAATACATTAAAACACAATCTATTTTCAACATAACTCCAACACACAACAAATAATCAACCAACATTGAAGTTGTATTGGAGTTGCATCAGAATAATTTTCAAGCAAATTCTGTATTTCTGATTCAGACGTTTAGGCATTAGCTGTATTGTGTAGTTAATGCATTGGAGTTGTATAGAAGGAGGATGGTGTCTAAACGTGTTTTAAAGTTATAATACGGCCCCTGGTCAAGTAGGGGTGTCAATTGAAAGTCTTTCGATTTTTTTCCAGTTTTTTTTTTAAGAAATACGTGCTTATTAAATAAACTTATATCACCGGCAAAAACTAATTTACACTAATTTGTTTTAAAATATTCTGAAAATAATATAGGAGCTGATCACATTACGGTTACTCTATTTCAGATATTTGTAGTAAATGCTTATCGAGAAATATAAGCATAATTTACGAACTTAAATTTCCACTTTTTCATTAGTCATGTAGTCGATTTAACCCTCACTATATTCTCAGTCAGGAAGTACCCGCCATACATGAGAGTAAATATTTGCACTGTAACCTAATCTAGTGAGCGTGTTTAATTAAGATTAGTATGAGCGCATCGCTATCAAACTGCTAGTTCGGCTTAACCTTATTTTAAATTTAGCTCGCCTGACTTAATAAAATGGAGCAAATTTGCCTTCTCTACAGATATTTAACTGGTAAATGTAATTGCATCTCACCCCTATCCATCTTTTGATAATTAGAAGGGACTATGTATTTAGTTTTGATTAAAATTTAATTCAAGACAAAACGTATTGCCACGATAAGTACCTAGTTTTCTTTTTTAACCGACTTCAAGATTTGAAAAGAGGAGGTTCTCAATTCGGCGTGTATGTTTTTTTTTTTTTTTTTTTCGTTTTTTATTTTTTATGTTTGTTACTCCATAACTCCGTCATGTCTGAACCGATTTTGAAAATTCTTTTTTTGATTGTAAGTATATATATACAGATTGGTTCCGTTTTTGTCAAAACGCAGTTCTGATGATGGGATCCATGAGGAATCGAGAGAACTCCTCAAATCTTAAAGGCATACATATAGTGATTTTTATATTTTTATCAACAAAACCATCATTTTCATTCAAAACAGTGACATTTGATGAAGTAGAACTGCTGATGATGATCAGAACGGAACTCTTCAACGACGCATAGTTCACGTTTGGCGATTCGTCCTCTTCGCTGTGTTTGTTTAGCAAGTTTAATTGTCAGAACAAATGTTCGTCAAGCTCAAGTTCTGATGATGGGATCCATGAAGAATCGAGGGAACTCCTCAAATCTTAAGGGCTTACACATAGTGATTTTTGTATTTTTATCAACAAATCAAGCATTTTCATTCAAAAGAGTGACATTTGATGAAGTGGAACTGCTGATGATGAACAGAACGGAACTCTTCAACGACGCATAGTTCATGTTTGGCGATTCTTCCTCTTCGCTATGTTTGTTAAGCAAGTTAGATTGTCAGGACCAATTTTCGGCAAGCTCAAGTTCTGATGATGAGTTCCACGAGGAATCGAGGGAATTCCTCAAATCTTAAAGGCATACATAAAGTGACTTTTGTATTTTTATCAACAAATCAAGCATTTTCATTCAAAAGAGTGACATTTGGTGAAGTAGAACTGCTGATGATAATCAGAACGGAACTCTTCAACGACGCATAGTTCACGTTTGGCGATTTGTCCTCTCCGCTGCGTTTTTTAAGCAAGTTATTTCATTGTATGGAATCTAAGTGCACCATGTACAATAATCCTTCACCGGCTACCCCCATTGAAGTCGGTTTTTTTTTCTTAAAAATTATTCTGTGTCATTTTTGCATGCTCAGCTGACTGTTTATGTAGGGCAATGTACGGTGAAGTTATATAATTTAGTACTTGATAGCCTGAGCCAACTTATATATAAAGTTTATTATTACAAAATCTACTTTAACGAGTAGCAAATTGAACCTTATGCCTAACCCTAGACAGGCCAAATCCTGCTACTCGATGAAGTAGGGCTGCTTACAGCTTACTCTAAGTCTACGATAACGTCGATAACTCAAAAGAGTTCAACAGATTTTGTTTGTGAAGATACGTATTATTTTTAAAAGACCTATCCAACGACATTTTAATACACAATAGGGTTGGAACGAAATGAAAATTTACGCCTCATTTGATGTGTAAGTGAGTACGAGAGGCACTTATCATACTAACGATCACTGGGTTTGACCGCGGACAGAACGACGTGGCGAAACAATTAGGGTACTTAGTTGACTACGGAACCCTAAAAAACAGTTGGTTATAATTGAACACTTACCCTTCGCCATTGGGATATAAGTCTGCTAGTTAGGCTTGATGTGATGATATTGATGTTCTTCATGTAGGCTGCCATCTCCTGCTGCATCTAACATTTTTAAAGAATGAAATACCTGTACCTTCGAAGTAAAGTTTGGGACAGATGTGATATTCTACTGTAACTTAAAAAGTCAATATTCAAAATACTTGTAGACGTTATTTGATTACTCGTATTTATTCATGGTGACATTGGTTGCTAAAATTGAAGACTAGAAGATATTGTTTTCAAGCGAAGTATGGATATTAGATTACGTACCGATATGTAGACTCCGTCAAACAATTAGGCTTTTGAGCCCTGGGCTCGACGGTCAGCCTATAGCCGTCGCTTGGTGAAACCTGAAAACAATTTACAGATTAGGGTCAATATTCGCGGTTAATTTTAAATGATGGATTTGTAGACTAGAAAAAACATTGTCTTACCCAAATTTGGGACGGATAAGTTATAAGCTTTTGAGCCCGTGGCTCGACGGCGCCTAAACCGTCGCCGACCCCCTTTGCCTCTGAAAGTGGTTAAAAATATATTATTTTGAAAATTCCGATAGCCGTGTGTAGCCAATAATCTAATGACGAATATTCATTTTGACGACTCACCTTATAAATATATGACTATGCAGGAACCTATATGTGTCCTGCAGTAGGGACACCGGTCCCGCATGTCCAGGCCGGACTCCTGGATGCCCACAAGGCAAGTGTCGCACAGCGTGTGCCCGCACGGTATGAGCACGCGCGTGGGGGGCTCCTCCAGGCACACGCCGCAGCGCGGGGGCGGGGGCGGGGGCCGCGGGCAGCGGGATCTCCACCTCGGCGTCTGAGGCTTCCTCCTCGTCCGCCACCTCTATTTCCTCGGCCACCTCGGGGACGTCAGCTGCTGCGACCACATTGTCTATTACTCTGACAAGGCGGTTGCTGACCCCGACAAGGAATTCTTGTAATGTCATTGTGCCAGCAAGCAAGTCTCGCGCGTTTGTCGCTATCGAGGCCGCATACCTCATATTTTTCTCACGGTTGCGCTTCGAAAGAGGTCGCCCGATTTGTTGGGCGTGGCGTCGTGCTTTACAGTAAGCGAACGACTCTGACATGCTTTCTGTGAATCAAAAATGTTTATTGTACATAACAACATTTTACGACAGTTATAATATAGTATTTTATACAATCGTGACATAATTAAGAGCTTTTCAAGTCGAGTACCGTCTTCCTAAGTAAGCTTGATTATGTCACTATTGTATACAATACTTTTTTTACGAGTGCACAATACAGGCAAGCCGGTAAGAATTAAGTTCGGCGAAAGACCTGCTGCCTCTATACAATTGAGTAACTTCAATCTTCCTTTGGATTGTGCCGGTCCCCCCCGGCCGGGTGGGGTCGGGCAACAGTGTTACAATATTGTATAAAAATCCTTTATCTACACATTGTAAGTTCTCTAAAACGTGTTCGAAAACGGTAGGCAATGACTAGCATTACCACAACTGATTTTACTATGATAAGCTTTTTATCTGTGGCAGTAACGTAATTCTAACTTTACATGCTCAAATATTGATAGGTTATGTTATGAGTTTTGATAACATAATGCACACCGGCACGCGCCCGCGCGACCGTCGGCACACAAGAGTAGGCCATGGCGTTGCAATGGCGGTCATTCTATGGTTTCCGAACACGGCATTTAGGATAAATAATATGAGTGTAGATACAGCAGTGTATGCAACTGTACGTAATTAGGCCTTATTACGAAACAGTTACATAAACTACTATTGTACCATCGTTGGCGATGCTACAATATGCGACCATAAAAGCTAAGCATAAGCGCTAGTAGTTAGGTCTACACCCTGTCCAATAAGTTCGAATATACATATTTTTGCGTTGACCCTGAAGGCATACAGGCTGCAGGCCATCCATTTATTATATTAATCTAAAGAATAAGTTAACTTGAATATAATGTAATAGTAAAAAACGCCAAGGACTTGAAAATTGTCTTCACTCTTCAATGAAGTACTTTCGATTAACAATTTAGTACAAAATTTCGTAATGGCGACTGCAAAGGTATTTTTTCAAGGCAGTAAAACTTTTTGGAATCAAACGCAATCTGGTTTACACAACAATGAGAAGGTCTTAAAATAGCTCCTCTTTAGAAGACAGGAAAAAATCTGGTCAGCTACGCAGCTAGAACCATTAAAATACTAAATATCGTGAGAGTGCGAGTTTAGAGGACAAAAGCCGCTTTATCCAAAAATCAACTTCCGATCTGAAATTTTTGAGGAGATCCTTACGTGGTATTTTGGAGGTGGATCCTGGATATCATAGCTACAATAAACGTGAAGTTCATCGTTTTTCCGTAGCAATCGAGAAAATTAGAGTACATAATCCAACTCAATACATTCCTGGCACGCAGGAAGGAGTTGATTTTCTGACGAGAAACTCATTGAATTAAAATAGCCTTACAATGCTCAAAACGGTCGTTTGTGAGCAGCAAGTATAAAAAACAGCCTAAACCATGAGGTTAATGTTCCCAGACTCCAGAGGGAACCATTGGTGGTAGTGTGGGGTTCAGTTAAATATGTGGGGCCAAATTTCGTTATATTTGCCGATAAAGTCGCACATTAATAATGAAAATTACAAATCAGAGGTTTTCGTCGAAATACGCTCCTGAAAAATTTGAGAACTGTGTTTAGGAATAAAAATTTAATTATTTTCTCACAAAATTGTGCTCAAAACAGTGCAAACGTTGTTCAAGCTTTGAGAAAAGCTAATTTCGATGATTATATTGCCGAAAGTAAACGACCACTCCATTCTCCAGATTTGCGTTTATTACATTGATTTGGTATGTTTTTACATGCCTTGTACGCACTTGTAGGTCACATTATTATAAAATAGCAAATATGGACAGTGAAAAAAAAAGATATCGAGCATATTTGGGACGAAATAACCTTGAAAGTGGTGCGTGCCGCGTGAGATTGAGTTGAAAAATGTAGTCAGCTAGTAAAATAGGTAAGAGGTGGAGTTAGTCCAAAATATTTGCAGCATATTTTGTATATTAGTATAGCTTTAATAAAATACAGATTTCACTACAATAACTATTCGTACAAAAAAGTTATAAGACCTCCAGAGTGTATTCGAACTTTTTGGACACGGTGTATATACACAACCTCAATTCAAGCATTACAGTCGTAGAAAAATATATTTACATACGCGCAAAGCTAAAACAATATAGGTACTTATAACATTTGAAAAGTTTTAAGAATAATAATAAAAGACGTTCATTCAATAAGTACATAATAAGACTACAGTAGATGATGCTTAAACACATTGAAATGGAAAGTAATTCAGCTTGCCTATATTTTGTGTAAGTTTGTATATATATATTTTTTTTATACTACGACGGTGGCAAACAAGCATACGGCCCACCTGATGGTAAGCAGTTACCGTAGCCTATGTACGCCTGCAACCCCAGAGGATTCACATGCGCGTTGCCTACCCTTTAGGTACCTATTCACTCCTTTTTTGAAGAACCTCATACTGTAGCCCGCTGGGAAAACCTCGGCAAAAGTCGTTAATAAAACATTAAATACAAATTCTTAAGGACTTTTTCTTGTATATTCATCATTAACAATTTTATTTATCGAAGAACACGAGAATGTTGAATGCAATTGCTGGATTTGTTGATGAAAATACAAAAATTGCAATATAATAAGATTGAAACATTTCCTTAATTCCAAATGGATATCTGGCGGCTTAGCCCGACAATGTAAGTCATGCTAGCAGGCTGGTCAAGTATGTAATGTATAAACCGAACCTGACAAATAATAGAACCATTCTAAAAAAAATCTAAAAATATGTATTTATCTACACTCATACTGTAAGTACTCTAAAATGCGTTCAAAAACCGTAGACAATGACAAGCATTACAACAAACGATTTAACTATGATAAGTTTCTTATCTGCGGCAGTAACGTAATTTTAACTATGCATGCTCAAATATTGTTAAGCAATGAGTTTCTAATTTGGAACATCGAATTTGATAACATAATGTTACCGCCATGGCCAACTCGATTGGTCCCGCGCGAGCGCCGGCACAATCGAGTAGGCCATGACGGTACAATGGCGGTCATTCTATGGTTTCCGAACAATTAATTTAATATATATAATATGAGTGTAGATAAAGCAGTGTATGCAACTGTACGTAATTAGGCCTTAAAACACTCGTGTGATCTTATTATGAAATTCGCCTGCGGCTCATTTCATAAAACCACACTCATGTTTTAAGGACCCTTATTACGTAACAGTTACATAAACTACTATTATCTACACTCATATTGTAAGTTCTCTAAAACGTGTTCGAAAACGATAGGCAATGGCTAGCCATTAATGCTAGCATTACCACGACCGATTTTACTATGATAAGCTTTTTATCCGTGGCAGTACCGTAATTTTAACTTTTCATGCTCAATTATTGATGTGCTATGAGTTTTGATAACATAATGTACACCTGCACGCGCCCGCGGCCGGCGACACGCGCCCGCGCGACCGCCGGCACACGAGAGTTGGCCATGGCGGGTGCAATGGCGGCCATTCTATGGTTTCGGAATACGGCATTTTGGATAAATAATATAAGTGTAGATAAAGCAGTGTATGCAACGTAATTAGGCCTTAAAACACTCGTGTGATCTTATTATGAAATTCGCCTGCGGCTCATTTCATAAAACTACACTCATGTTTTAAGGACCCTTATTACGTAACAGTTACATAAACTACTATTTTATACTTATAATAAAAGACAACAAATTAAATAACAGTGCAATCTGGAAGTAACTTTATGTAATACCTAACTAACTACTCATTTTAATATTTATTCTTACATGCAACTACAAATACTTAGCTTTATATAACTTACCGTAAATGTGTTCAGTAGAAAATGAACACTCCTGCAATTTGTAAAACAGCAACTGTGAAAAAAAGAGTGCTATCTTTAGTACACAATCATCTACTTACTATTTAATACTAACCTAGCAATAATCTACGTTACTAACTAAACTATTGAGATTTACATGGAACTATCTACAAAATGTGATTTAGTTGGTACTTACCACCATCAGTTTATGAAATCTCAAAAGAAAATTTAAGACACATGTTCATATACCTATAATTTTTAAGAATAAAAACCAGACTGAAATGGGGGAAGCCGGTAAAGGATTATTGTAGACGGTGCACTCTTAGACTCCATACAATGAAATTACTTGCTTAACAAACACAGCGAAGACAAATCGTCAAACGTGAACCATGCGTCGTTGAAAAGTTCCGTTATGATCATCATCAGCAGTTCCACTTCATCAAATGTCACTCTTTTGAATGAAAATACTTGATTTGTTAATAAAAATACAAAAACCACTTTATGTATGCCTTTTAAGATTTGAGGAGTTCCATCGATTCCTCATGGATCCTCATCATCAGAACTGTGTTTTGACAAAAACGGGACCAATCTGTATATATATACTTACAATCAAAAAAAGAATTTTCAAAATCGGTTCAGACATGACGGAGTTATGGAGAGAAAACAACATACACGCCGAATTGAGAATTTCCTCTTTTGAAATCTTGAACTCAGTTAAAAATACAGTTATTATATTACCTACACACATAGGTAGTAGCTTTTTATGGGGACCCATCTTGCGTAGGGCCAGTCACCGTCTGCCGGAAATAAAATTGAATACAGTTCTATTAGGCAGGCGTCCGGTTCTTCATCCAATAGCCCAGAAGTTAGTAATAAAATTACTTCTCTATTTTATATTCTTGAGTACTAGCTTTTGCCCGCGACTTCGTCTGCTTGGAATTGGTATGTAATCCACCCCTTTTTACCCCGTTAAGGGACGATTTCTGAGATAAAAACTATTCTATATCTCAATATATCGGTTCGTTACATCACTATGCGTATTATAATTATTAAAAACAAAATAAAACTATTACCTTTTTGCAGTCTATGAACATTTTATATTGACATTTTTAGGGGGGTGGATAATTCTTATGAAACTGTACGGGAGAGCCTGCGTCCGCTGTACTGCATTCAAGCGCGGATCGCTCCCCGCTAACAAAACTATAGCCTTTATAGTTTCAGAGTAAAATGGCTGTGACATACAGACGGACGGACAGACTGACATGACGAACCTAGAATTCCGTTTTTGCTATTCTGGCCACGGAACACTAAAAAAATCGGCCAAGAGCATGTCGGGCCATGCTCAGTGTAGGGTTCCGTAGTTGCCTGCCTGTTAGAATACATCCGTTCAAAAGGTCGTTTATTAGACGTGTCCACACGGCACTTATGTCCTTTCCATACTATGTTTTAACTCAAAAACGGCTCAACCGATTTTAATGAATATTGCAATATAGTTTTCATTGAAAGTACTTATGAAGCTTCACTTCCATGAAATTTTCGAATTTTAGGACCCATGGTTCAAAAGTTAGATGAGGGGGGCGCCGTGTTTTGATCTTTCGGAGCTATTATTTACGAAACTATTAGTCGTCTAAAAATTGTTTTAAAAGATCTCTGTTTTTTTGGAAAGACCTATCCAACGTTACCCCACACGATATGGTTGGAGCGACAAAAAATATCATCCCCCACTTCATGTGTACGGGAGGTATCCTAAAAAAAAATTTTTTTCCAGTTTTTATTATACCACTTTGTCGGCGTGATCTACACACACTCATACCAAATTTCAGCTTTCTAGTGCTAACGATCACTGAGCTAAACCGTGGACGGACAGACAGACGGACATGGTGTAACTTTATAGTTACATGAAATTTGGAACCCTTATGGGTTCCTAGTTTATTACGGAACCCTAAAAACTAAGTATACATACCTAAAAGTCAGCGTTTACTAGGAAGACTGTCCAGATAGAAGAGTGTCCAGATAAAAGGGCAACAAAACTACGATGATAACTAATATAACTAGCTACGGACTACTATTAGCTACATCAGTAGTAGTAAGTATAAACTTTTGGTATTTACTTACTTGTAAATGTCCACACATTGGGGTTTGCGCCGCCCATGACTTTGGAGAGAGTACTGTGGTAACTCTCAGCAATGTTGGTGGTCCGGTGTGGACGACCATGCGCGGTAAAGCCCTCTGGTGTAATCTGAAATTAATAGTACATTACTGCAGAATCCAGTAAGTAAGCCTTCCTGGCCAAGGATGAGTTAACCGGACCGAACCGCAGGTGAGGTCCGGTTATATACGAGGCCAGGATGGCTTTCTTACTGGTTGAGGCTTGTATAGTGCTTTTCTCAAAAATGAAAGAAAGTTTAACAACAAATTCGTTTAATTAATATTGAAGGTTACATTCATATACGGGCAATTACTGATAGATATTTTTATCGATTTACCGGGGGCATTTATGTTTGTTTCTTGTACATCTGGATTAATGGACTCTTGGCTGACAGTAAATGTCTGTGAAACATTAATTTGGTTGTTTGGGAAGGTGGATGGTTGCGATGATGTTACGGTCAGGGGAATAGTGGTCGGTTCTTGGCGAGAGGTAGATGGCTGCGGAGTCAGGCTTAGCGGCTGTTGACGCGATGTAGACGGCTGCGGGGAGGTGAAAGATGGTGTTTTTTGAGTATTCAATTTAATTTTTTTATTTATATTGCTTGTAATTTCACTTTTATTTTCTAATGACTCTTCTATATATCCTTCTGCAACTCGGTCCGATTTCCACCCCCCGTGTCGTTTTATTGTCGTGAGATTGGCTCCAGAGTCAGCCAGAAGGGTAGCAGACGACCTCCGGAAACAATGGCCAGTATAGCTCTCTGGATTTGGTAAATTCAAATATTCTGCTATTTGTTTAGGCATTGCGGCAATCTTATGACGACCGATGTTTTGCCGCAAGCATGTCCCGCTTCTATAATTGATAAAAAAACGATCGCTTTTCGTATTTTCAGGGCGCAGGTCATGGTATTTCCTTACAATATGAGCTGACTCCTTGTGTATAACAAAAGAGCGATCAATTTTTGTTTTTGTTTCTCGTACTTTTACCAAAATTATTTCATTATGGTATTCCACGTCACTGTTTTTAATATTACAGAGCTCCATACTTCGGCAGGCGCCATTAACTCCCATTATAGTAATAACCTAAAAACAAAAAAAAAACTGTTTTAAATCGAGAATATAAAAATAAGTATCTGTTAATTGGAACCAGATTTAATAGCATAATTATATTATTGCAACCGACTAACAGACAACTTACATCACAACAATTTAAATGAAATAAGTAAATAAAATAAATATTACCTTCGCTGCTAGATAAACATCATCGGGTGCTTCATTTAAAAACTTCTGTATGTTTTGGCTGGTAAATACACTCGATTTTTTTCCTTTGTAGCCAGTCGATTGTCTTTTCAACCAAGTGATTAAATTGGAATAATTCTTAATGTTTACATCGTGTTTATTTTGCACTACACATCGAAGCATAGAATACACAGCCCATAAACTTGTCGGCTGCATTGTTTGGCGAAGAAAGCTGAAATATGCCAAGAATACATTTTCAGACCAACTGTTGGCTTGTTTTTCTGACTTCCACTTCATAAATTTTTCATAAGTTTTCATATATCGCTCCTTGGATTTTGGAGGAAGTAAATTGTTTTTTGCTAATTCGGCCTCAGCTTTTAAATCAGGAGGAGTGCCATCTATTTCCGAATCGGATTCGCTTGAACTCATTTTTTGGGATTATTTATGTTCACGCGGTAAAATAAAACACAATTGTCGCAATTGAATGTGAAATCCCGCCAGTCGTTGTTTTTTTTTTACTAAAAAGTTTGCGTTTAGTTTGGAACATTGTTCTATTTTTACATTACTTACATGAATGTTTTAGTAAAAAAATGTAAATTATTGTTTTTGAAACTCCATGTTAATTTTAGAATGGAAAGTTTTAATCCAACATGATTTATAAACTGAAATTACTAAATACAAACATAAAATCCCACTATACTTCTACAACATTACTAAGAACAAAACGCAACGTGCATACTTTTTCTGCGTCGCGTTAAGTGTCACAGACTATAAAATGGCTGTTTAAGGCTCCAAAAATATATCTATCTCATAAAATGACATACCGAAAAGAGAGATAGATATATATTTGGAGCCTCCCTCCTATAACCATGTTATATGGCTACACTCTAATCTGTGTCTGGTACTATGTTTTTTTTTCTAAGCAGATCTAAAGAGGATGACCTACTGTCCAGTAGGTAAATGACATACTTACTTACTGGACAGTAGGAGATTCCAAATTTAAAATCTCGCTTCTTACTGGATAGTTGTGAATATGTCTCCGGTAGAGTTCACTTTCTGGATACATTTTAGGGATATTATGGCAACATTACATACCATTTTTGAGAAAATATAATTACATTATAATGGTAACAGTCTAGAAAATAATGAGACAAATTTTATGGCGAAAATGTTCAATTTATTCGTTTCGCAGATGATATCGACGCATTGGCATAATAATCATCATAAACAACTAGAAGATCATGTATCTGCAATCTCGGATTTTTGAAACGGTTAGGAAAAATCGGAGATTGCATATACATGAGAAAATTTGTCAAGTTCCGCCGTGACCGGGTGGTCTAGTGGTCAGGGCGTCAGTCGCGAAAGCTGAAGACGCCAGGTCAAATCTGGCCTCGGATACCGGAGGACTTGGTCACTTTTTATGAAGTAGGTATATAACATCTAATTCAGTTTATAAAAGCCAATCAAATTAAATAAGCCACAGTATAAGGAAGGTGGTCTGTTAGACCAGGGGCCCATTTCTCAAAAGCTTGTAACTTGTAATACAAGCGGAAGTCCCTGTCTAGCAAAAGATGTCGAAAAGTGACATCCGCTTGTATTACAAGTTACAAGCTTTTGAGAAACTGGCCCCAGTAACCCATCTTCGAACAAATAAAAATTCACGTTCGAAATTCAAATTCTGGACCCAGGGCTGTACCAAGGATGTCTTTATTAGATTTTTGATAATCTTAAATATATAAAAGAAGAAACTGACTGACTGACTGACTGACATATCAACGCACAGCCCAAACCGCTGGCTCTAGAGATTCCAAATTTGGCAGGTAGGTTCCTTATAAGGTCTAGGGGTGCACTAAGAAAGGATTTTTCAAAATTCACCCCCTAAGGGGGTAAAATGGGGGTCCAAAGTTTGTATGGCGATTCAAGATTTGTTAGACTATTTTATTCGAAACTTCACAGAAGTATTCCTAACGATAAATGAGTAAACACGTGTTTCAGGTTTTTTTGAAAATTCAACCCCTAAAAGGAGCAAATGTGGCCACAAAGCCTGAAAATTAACATGCGTATCGTATCCTTTTTGAGTACTTATAGTACGCGGGCGAAGCCGCGGGAAAAGGCTAGTCTATGATAATTTTTATTCCATTTACCAAAAAAACTTTCATAATGTTTTACAAGGTGTAAAGTAATCAATGGGTGTTTATTTATACAAGGTTTTTTATTTCATTTCTTAAGTCAGGCTCACGCTTGGCCGTATACTTCTCGAAGGTTTTCCTGTAATTACGCTGGCAAGTATTTTTTCCGCATTAATTTCGAAATTTTAGGTCAAGTTATTTCGGATTCAATTTTTGACCTCTCTGTCTAAATATATAAAAGAAGAAACTGACTGACTGACTGATTGACTGACTGACTAACTGACTGACTGACATATCAACGCACAGCACAAACCGCTGGTTCTAGAGATTCCAAATTTGGCACGTATGTTCCTTATAAGGTCTAGGGGTGCACTAAGAATGGATTTTTCAAAATTCACCCCCTAAGGGGGTAAAATGGGGGTCCAAAGTTTGTATCGCGAATCAAGATTTGTTAGACTATTTTATTCGAAACTTCACAGGAGTATTCCTAACGATAAATGAGTAAACACGTGTTTCAGGTTTTTTGAAAATTCAAATCCGCGGGAAAAGGCTAGTGTTAAAAAAAGGTTCATTCACAATTACGTCACACTTGTCACACTTGGTTACGTGAAGTATAACCACCCCCCCCCCCCCCTAAATATATTTCATACACCCGATTGCAGCGCCACCTGTTGGGTCTAATTGAAATTTTACCATTCAGTAAGTTGCTCAAACATGCATTGGATTTTTTATTAAAATCAAACCAATCGTTTAGGAGGGCACGAAATCTCCGAAATTGCCATTGCAGAGGCACCTACCGGATCCAATTGTAAATTAAAATAATTTATTAAATTACCCACGTATTCACAGATTTATTTTTATCAATAATAAATATTTAGCTCGCGCAACGGTAGCTCCACGGTAGCACGCCGCTTATTTCGTCATGTCTAATTAATTAATTTTTCGTTATGCATGCGTCATAGTGCTTTCAAGAGCGCACGTGAGGCATGCCCGTAACGCATGCCTCTTTAATAGTTGCAAGCGTAGCGTATTTTGATGCCCGCAACAGTTGAATGCGCTAGACGAAATTGATATTGAAAAATGAAGATGAAAGTTGAAAAAGAAAAGGGCACAGTGTGGATTTAGGTTTAAGTATAGAACAAGTTCCACTAAAAATGCATTAAAAAAAAACACGTATTGTGTTTTTAAATAAAAACCATTTAAGTCAGACGCCAGTGGTGATTTTAGCCTGATCCTTGGGGTAGTCAATAAATATTAGCAAAACTACTAACTTGAATCATCCAGAAGTCCACGAAGTAATCATGGAAGACCGCATTAAATGGCAAGCCTTGCGATCGTGCTATTTGAGGAATCTGTGCCACAGCATCAGGCACGCGGTCGGGCGGCAGCAGCGCCAGGGCACAGTACAGGCGCATCAGCATGAGCCCTGGGGAATTGCTCCTTGTTTACAGCAATTTTAAAGTAGTCTTATCGCTCAAAGCGATCTCTTCGATACACCCTTTGAGTAGTGGAAATTCATTAAATAATATATTTCAGTAGGCGTTGCAAAGCAGTAAAAAAAATCCTAACAAAAAAACTATTGTAACTAATAAAAACTAACAAACAAAAACTTACCTGTGTGAAATGGAAAAAACACCCATTTACAGGCAAGCCAGAAACTAGAGTGAGTGCTGACTGTAAAGCCCTTTCAAAGTCAGTTATAATGTGTGCGGGCTGAGGATAACCAGCGAGATCCCACACTCGCTGAAACACTTGCATATATAGGTCTCTTCGTCGGTGCTCCATCAGAGCGATGACCGGGTGAAAATAGTGTCCATTGATACTGCAATGGATGGTTAAGATCTGTATGGCCGGGATGCTAGCGGGCAAAGTTTTGAATGTCCCGTATGCCAGGATTGTTTGTGCTGATTGCAGCATGTCCACAAATCCGGGAGTGCCCAGTATGACAGCTGTGCCTCCGCCCGGCGCGTGCACCATGTCAAGGAACAAAGTGTGGTATTGTGGGTGGTCTTGTAAAGAGTTGGCATATTCGGCCAAACTATGCGGCAAAGGTGGTTGTGCTGCCTTCTTGATAAGCGACATGGTAGACAGAACATTCTCATACAGTAAATAAGGGGCGGCATCTGGATATCTGAAACCAACATAATTACTTACTTTCATCAAATTGTTGTTTTTTCCTAAACTCAGGCACATTTTAATTAAAACACAAGTGCTTTGATAATATAAGTATAATGATGAAGTCTATACTGCCCTACTCATTGAAAAATATAATTGATTTAGAGCGTAGGCGCTTTTCGGCTTAGTAGGGCAGTATATTTTCTAAAACTGAATGCAAAAACAAGCACAAAAAGATTTAAAAGCACAACTGTGATACAAGTTTGCAAAGTATTTTATTTACTTGTGCAAAAGTTCACCATTAATTTCTTTACCATTTTTAGGGTTCCGTAGTTAACTAGGAACCCTTATAGTTTCGCCATGTCTGCCCGTCCGTCCGTCCGTCCGTCCGTCCGCGGATAATCTCAGTGACCGTTACCACTAGAAAGCTGAAATTTGGTACTAATATGTATATCAATCACGCCGACAAAGTGGTAAAATAAAAAGTGGGGAAAAATGTTTTCTTAGGGTACCTCCCCTATACGTAAAGTGGGGAGTGATTTTTTTTTTCATTTCAACCCTAACGTGTGACATATTGTTGGATAGGTATTTAAAAATGAATAGGGGTTTACTAAAATCATTTTTTGATAATGTCTATATTTTCGGAAATAATCGCTCTAGAAGTAAAAAAAAATGTGTCCCCCCCCCCTCTAACTTTTGAACCATAAGTTTTAAAAATATGAAAAAAATCTCAAAAGTAGAACTTTATAAAAACTTTCTAGGAAAATTATTTTGAACTTGATAGGTTGAATAGTTTTTGAAAAAAAAATACATAATAATTTCTGAACTAAGTTTGTAATTTAACCGTATAAGCAGATGTTTATTGTACCTGTAATTTCTACAAAATCACAATGAAATGACGTGCTTTCAAATAAAGTAAAAACGGTCAAAATCGGTTCACGCAATAAATAATTATCCCATAAAAATCATCTTCCATACTTTAAGCTCGCGCGCAATAGTTTACTTAATTTGCCGATAGATGTCGCTGTAGGTGGAACGCTCATATCATATCCTACATGGCGGTGTTATTTTAACTCTTAAGTGGGGACACTTACTGTGACGGACGGAAAACTACGGAACCCTACACTGAGCGTGGCCCGACACGCTCTTGGCCGGTTTTTTTTAAATACCCCTTACGTTACTTCTAGAACCACAACAAATACAAATATAATGACACCTCACACAACAATTGTTCAACAATGTAGAGAGTGCCAAAGAATATAGATACTAGAGAAAAAATAAAAGCTTGTAAAAAAGACAGCTTTCCCTGAACAGTTTGGGTCAATGACCATTTGTGTCACAACTAAACACCTGGTAAAATTAATTAAAATAAATATTACCTTGCCGCCTCCTGTCTATAAATTGTGGATGTCGAGAGACCTTCATCACGACAGCGTCGTTTCAAATTTTGAAACAATTGGTTTCTGAAAAAAATAAAAACATATTTAGTTATATTTTAGCTTCTAGAGTCCATAAATATAAATAAATATTATGGGACAATCTTACACAAATCGACCACCTAGTAAGTTCAATAAGGCTTGGGTAATAGGTGACAATAAAAAATAGGCCTCATCCTGTTGAACAAGGCTTGAGTATTATGGGCTAAAGGTAATATTTTAAAGTGGGGCATGACATGCAACTGACGCACCTTTGATTTTGAAGAAGTAGGTACTAATGGTACTATCACTTCTGTCAGGCTATCAGACGACGCATGCGACCGGTGGCGCTACGTGCGGCAAGACGAGGGGGTCACCTTGTCCAATACAAGTTATTATAGATGTCTACATTTTGATCAGGTTGCGCAAAGCGCCAAGCGTGCCTGAATGTTATGAACGTGTTTTTGA
Source organism: Pammene aurita (assembly GCA_947086415.1). NCBI lineage: Eukaryota > Metazoa > Arthropoda > Insecta > Lepidoptera > Tortricidae > Pammene > Pammene aurita. The sequence goes on from OX352316.1 coordinate 19,760,612, forward strand.
CGACTCCAGTGACCGTCGAGCCGAGCTGTGCGCGAGCCACTAATGCTGCAACCGCGCGGAACGCCAAATAAGCAGCTTCCATCGCTCGCCGCCGTGTTAAACAATACTTACAGCCGAGCTGTTCGCGAGCCACTAATGCTGCAACCGCGCGGAACGCCAAATAAGCGGCTTTCATCGCTCGCCGCCGTGTTAAACAATACTTACCGGTTTGGAACCCAAGGTTCTAGATCGTGGTCATGAACTTTCTTGATCTCTCCAAGAACTCCTCGCCGCACGTTGAAGTACGCCTGGCAGGCCGTGGCGCTGCATTTGTAGGTCGTCGTTTCTCCCCGCTTACGACTAGCTGTGTAAAAAAAATCACCCCTTTGAACCCATTCAGTATTACCGTGAAATTTGCTAATAACTTCCATTATCAGGTCAGAGGTAATGAAATAAATTAGCAAATATAACAAGTAACTATTATCAACAATAATTTAACACAAGGAAAATGTCCTTTGATGCAACCAGGTAGCCGTCGTCAAATCGCAAGGAATCTGAAAATAGAAAATAATGAATTAGCAAATCGTATATCCTTTGGTACAACGAGGAATCCTTCGATAGCGCAAAGCAGAAGAGAGAGAGAAATGGTGGCGCCGTTATATTTATAAGGAGTATCACAGATTAGATCTCATCGTGGCCTAATAGGGTCAGACTACGCATACAATAGTGGCTGCTTTTGTTTATGGCATTTACAGCCAACATAAAAACAGGTGCGGTAGCAAGTCACTATACTAATGCAAAAAAGATTTATTTTTGAAGGGGTCAATAATAAATTCTTCAATTTGATATGTACCATTTGGGGGGGGTCACGTCCCCTGTGCCTCCCTTCCCGGACCGCGCCTGCATAAAAAAATACACCTAACCATGAAGCTTTGTAATTCAATTCAATTTATTTAATTCAGACATCTCCATAGAGGGTTAGTAGGTAACAAAGCATAAATCTTACATCCTAGGTTAGATACTTAAAACTAATTTTCTAATAACTACAAAGGTACTTAAAACATCCCATAAACATTGCCTCTAGATTTCATATGGATCGAGTTCCAATGCTTCCATATTGGACCAGCCCGGGTACTCCGCCACCAGGTTCAGGAGACTGTTAGTACTCTCTTGCACGCGGCGCATCAGGGAGGCTGTACTCTTGCGTATTATAGATGTGAAGCTATCGACGCGTGCCTCTGCGAACATACCTGACGCGCTACAAAAGCGTGGGAGTCCCAACAGTAGCCTGAACCCGTTGTTGTATTGTACGCTCAGAGCATTGAATGTCCTCTTTGTATAGTCAGGCCACAGGCTGCACGTGTAAAAGGTTTGGCAAAATGACTTAAATAACGTTACTTTGACATCCCCATTACACCGTGCAAACCTACGGGCCAACATATTGCAGCCCGTGTAATGGGGAAGGCCGGTGAAAACTTATTATAGAGGGCGCAGTTCCAGATTCCATAGAATGAGAGAAAGATACCAAAAGTCGAATGGTCCTTAAGAATCTACTAAAACTATATAATTGCAGGTGTGTAAAAAAAACCATAAAAGTGAAGAGGGACACTAAATGTCATTGCATCCGTATGCTTATAAAACCTCCTGTAGTGAGTAGTGACCACCATTGTAACAGCTGATACACAGCTGATAGATACTTGATACTATATTCCATCTGTATGTTATTACTTAACAGAACATTCATTTAACTATCTATTCTATTAAGGTAAATGTACGTTTCCACGAACGCTTAAGACCTGGATGTACGTTTCATTTTTTAATAAGGTCTGGCATTTTCATACGGCTATTGTCAATACTATACATGTAACTTAAATACATTTGTAATCATTTTATTTCACTTAGAAATTATTTGTAAACTGAGACATATTTAAAAAATATTTTTAAAGTTTTTTATACCGCCTAACTTGATTTGTACCATTAAGCGAACTAAGAAACATGATTTGCATATATTAACGAATCCGGTGACCACTTTACCGAACTAGAAGAAAAATGTATGGGAATAAGGTGTTGAACGATTCTCAAACTTAAACTGTCTCGTTGTTTAGATAATGTCATCTAACTGCGCAAGATTTGCGTCTCCATACATACTGAATTACTTCATACAAAACAAAAGTAACCTTTATTTTTTTTTATCATTTGTCAAACAAAATACCTAACCATTATCCATACTAATATTATAAATGGGAAAGTGTGTGTGTTTGTTTGTTTGTCCGTCTTTCACGGCAAAACGGGGCGACGAATTGACGTGATTTTTTAAGTGGAGATAGTTGAAGGGATGGAGAGTGACATAGGCTACTTTTTGTCTCTTTCTAACCCCCCACTTCCCTAAAATGGGGGGTGGAAGTTTGTATGGAGCATTACGGGGGGCAAAAGGAAACCGTGTTACCCCGAATTTAACGCGAGCGAAGCCGCGGGCAAAAGCTAGTTTTTATATAAAATAAAAAATAAATATATAACATAAACATCATTATCGTTTTTTGGGGTATTTACGTAATAGAAGTTTTTACAATATGAATTTAATAGTTAAATTTTATCTAAAAATTAAAAAAAAACACAATTTAATATTTTATTTTATTATTATAAAATTTATCTTTATACAAAATGACCTATCAACAGCAGGCCCTTGAACATGTTTAAATGTTTAGAAGCGCTGGACTTTATAAAAAGGCAGAAAAAATAATACATTTTAATGTCGACCTTGCTGTGAGAGAAACAAGGATGACATTTTAATGTCTATCGAATACAAACGAGGCCAAGGCAGATACGAATTCGGTAGCAGAGACTATGGGCACGATTTACCGAACGCGCGTTCGGTAAATAAACCATGCAAAATATGTGGAACCTAATACGCGAGCAAATTTTGAAAATAGTGCCTAAGTTGCAACGATTGTGACATAACCACAAATTTAACATTGAAACTAATAATTAGAAGGATTACGAATCCGTTCATGTATTTAGTCTTTACTAATATTGCCGTAAAATAACTATAAAAAATTGTTAAAGATAGCTTTGTCGAAAGGCTTATTTTGAACTCAAAAAGTCGTAAAACTATAAGATTTCAAACGCGGATTTACTATAGTCTTTGCTGTCTACAGATGTTCGGTAAATGCTCATAAAATTACAAATACTTTTCATTATTTGAAAAGTAAAGAAGTTTATATTAATAGTTTATAATAAATAAGTAAAAAAATAATTTCAAAGACATACGCTTTCCCTGATTCCGTACGCTGTTCGGTGAAACCATCCAGTCAAAAAGTTGGGTCACACATCACCGGATTCACATTTATCTCAAATTATGAGAATATAACTGCACTAAAATCACTTCAAATAATAAAATACATAAACTTATTAAATAACAACACTCTAAATCCACAATTTGGAACCCACATATAGTTTTAAACGATTCTATGATCTTAAGAAGTGCACGCGATTTCTTAACGATTTTGTTAAGGGCGCCCATACAAAGTGGCACTCAACCGACAAGATCAGTTGTCATGTCGCAACTGAGCACCAAAATGGCCGTCTCTGACGCGTATTCGTAGGGGTAGGTATGTAGCTCACAGAAAAAAATATCACAAAGTAGTATCTGCTGTAAGTAATCGACTTATAGCTTAAAATGGAATATATTCGGCGATACGGCACGTTCGCTGAAGCGTACATTTACCTTACATTACATTAGTAATTCGATATAGAATGCTTTTACGACCATTGTCATAACGTCCACCTCATAATTAAACCTATTAAAACCTTAGTATATAAGTAAACCGAGTCTTTTCTCGATAAATAAACAGTAATTCCTCGACTCCTGAGTTGTTGTTATAACCCCTTAACGCCCTTCACCCCCTATTGTTTTACCATTTTGCCGGCGTGATTAATAACAGACATACTCATACCAAATCTCAGTTTTCTAGTAAATACTTTCACTGAGATAGATCGCGGATAGACGAACATGGCGAAACTATAAGAGTTCTTACTGGACTACGAAACCCTAAAAAGAGATGAATAAAGCTGCATTATTGGTTTTCCATGGTTTATGTAATACAAAACACGTTGATAATTTATTTTGCTCAGTTGGTCATTAAGCATACCTATTTAAACTCTTACGACTAAAATACAAGGACATTGTCTCTTAAAACCTTACGGTCACATAATCTGTGGTCTTGTCATCTTGTAACTAAAATTTTTAAAGTAGATTGACGGTTATTTCCCGTAACTGCCATAACAGCGGAAATCATATATGTAACATAATATTATGAAGTAATTTATTATGTAAAGTAACTATTGAATTAAAATATCATATTTAATATGCGGTAATTATATTATTAGGCGTGTAACACACTTAGTCATAAAAGTCATAATCATAATTTGCAAAAAGGATAGAAACCGGACGAATTGGGTCGAATCTGACGCTCAGTATTGCCAGTCAATAATATATATCTTAACGAGTGTACTGACGTAAGCGACTAGTCAACTGAAAAGAGTTTATTTGTTTATTCCTAAAATCAATTGTGTACCATCGCCATCACGGTTCACTGAGCATTGGTAATCTCGATTGCAACGGCATAAAGTCTGCCGATGGTCAGTTAAGGGTGCTGCTGTTTATAACACTACCCGAACACAGAACGGGACCAGGCTGAAAATCAGCGCTGGATAATACCACAAATCCAGCATAGTCTGAGACTGGTACCCATTGCCTACACTACCAATGTGAATTACGATTGTCTGTTTTGTTTTTTTGTTACTAAAAGCCCTGTTACACTTGTCCTAATTAGTTTCCTAAATTTAGTCAAGTGTATTTGGCAAGTAAATTTGCTATTGAAAACAGTTAGGACTCTAAAAAAAGTAAAGTGTAACAGGGCTTTAAGTAAGAATGTACAAGTCAGAGAGTTCTAAATGTTTCACAAACCGGGCCAACGAACGTGAAGCACTTATGCGGCAGCTATTTGTTAGAATGAGATAGATTGAAAACATCACATGCGTGCTATCTCGCCTCCCTCAGATTTTGGCAGACTTTTTTGTTTGGAAAGATGAGGCGAAGCCGGCGAAGCGTACTCCATTTATACATAGAGCTTTATGGTACAAGTGAATAAGGTCGTGGCAATATTTTTTTTTCTTTCTTTCTTTCAATTTATAGTCTAGATCCAGAGAGTTCTAAACCAGGAGAGGCCTTAGGTATCATTTCCCCTCTGTCAAAAGTATTGGCAGGAAAATCTAGTACATCTATAAAAACTATTTCAATAATCGATGTCACGCACTTTCGTCATCGCTATCGATGGATAACAGCTCCGTGAAATGAAAATGCCCTTATGCGCTGTTTTAGGATGTAAAAAATGTTATATTTCGTCTAGTTTACAAAAAGATGAAATACCATTTCAGATGTAAGTAAAGTTTTACTTTATTTATCATTACTTTCGTAATAAAAGATTTAACCTAAATCGAAAATCAAGCTTCGTTTACAGAATCGATTCAAAGTCTTCAAAGACAATCGTTTTCTTTCTGACGGGCAGTAACTATTTGACGTTTGACATTTCTCTATATTTAACGCGCTTAAGGATTGCTGTCTTCTATATTTTGTTTGAAAATACAATCAAAAATGATCCTTGGCTTTTTTGTTTGACATTTGCAAAGACTGCATCCAATAATAAACCATATGTTAAAGTTCGTACAGTCGACTATCTATTGCTCCATTTAGTGTTATGAAGTATGAAAGGAATATGTCAAATATGTTTGGTGTTTTCAAGTCAAAGGTACATCTTTGTCGGTTGTCAATAAAGCGTTGCTGCCATAAAAATTCATTTAGAAATAAACTGTATTAACAACCGACAATGATGTACCTTTGATTAGAAAACATCACATGCGTGCTACCTCGCCCCCCTCAGATTTTGGCAGACTTTTTTGTTTGGAAAGACGAGGCGAAGCGTACTCCATTTATAGAGCTTTACACCCTAGGCCAATAGTATGGAAACAAAGATATTTTTCTTCATTTTTGTTATTTCCATTGTTATTATTGTGTATTGGTAACGCAAAAACTACTTTAGGCAATTTATTAACATTAAAACAGCACCCAAAGTATTAAAACATCCTAATATATGGCAATAAAATATAAATTTGAGAGAACATACAAATCAACCTTCTTAATTGTCTTTCTATGAAAAGTTGAATTTACAGTTTTACTAAAGAAAATTATAAGTTATTTTCTTTTAAAACGTTCTATTGTGCAGATTGCAGAACGCGAGCTATCAGAGGCCAAAAACTCTCTGCCCGATAGTCTCAAACAATTTATGACCGAACGACGCATGATCTGGAAGAAGATCCCGCCTGGCAACCCCTCCGCCGGCGGGGCTTGGGAGCGTCTAGTCGGAAGCGTGAAAGCAGCTCTGAAAGTCACGCTAAAAGACAGAGCACCCCATGAAGAAGTTCTCCATACGCTACTGCTGGAAGCTGAACACCTGGTAAACTCCAGACCGCTGACCCCAGTGGATCCTGACTTAGAGGCTGAAGCGCTCACGCCGAACCACTTTCTCATCGGCCGATCGAACGCTATGTCCCCGCTGGGAGTCTTCTCCGACGAAAATATGAGCCTTTCGTCCTGGAAAACAGCTCAAGCACTAGCTGACAACTTCTGGAAACGCTGGCTGAAAGAATATCGTCCAAACCTGATGCCACGATCCAGTGCACACCAGAACGCGACGAAACTACACGTAGGAGATGTAGTAATTATAGCCGACGGTACGATGCCACGAGGTACTTGGCCTAGAGGCGTGATCGCACAGCTCTTTCCAGGTCCTGATGGCCACATAAGAGTAGCCATTGTACGTACTCGCGCAGGAGAAGTCCGCCGCCCGGTTTCCAGACTCATTCTCATCTGCTCCACACCAATCGACGGTGCTGACGCACGTGGGGGAGAATTGTCGCAGATAGCTTAAAATTACTGTTGTTTTTGTGTAACTATATCTAAGTTAATCATTTTCTCGATTTATACCAATTTGTTTATTTTTGTAATTTAATAAAGTGTATAAATTCGTGTTTACATGTCTAGTTCTTAAGTACTGATTTATGTCTTAATTTTATTGATATCATGTCATAATACGCAAAATGTCTAGATTATAAGAATTTTGTACTAATTTATGAAGAAATGTCCCATATAAATATCAATTTTAACCCTCCTACCAACATGTAATACTGTAAGCTTATTGGTGAATAAATATCTAATTTACACGGCACATACCAGCCACTAGTACGAGCACGCTAAAAAACCCATAAAAGAGGCCAGCACTCGTACTCGTTGCTCATTCACTTCTCACCGCTCACTTCTACAACTACTCCCAGCGGGGAAACACCTGCAACTACACTGCTCAAATGTTTTACAATTCTAAATAAGTGTTTTTATTCATCTCCCTACATGACCTGGTAAATGGTACAGCGGGTCAGCGCTGCTTGGTTCGACGTGGTAATCTGGTCTACACACAACAACTCCCTACCGCTCGAGTAGGTATCATCCCCCTATATCTATTAGTACTGCATCCTCCAACTACAGACGGAACAGTTTCTTGATTCGCGCGAGTCGTAAACTAAACGAGTTAACGAAAGACATGGATATAGATATATTCAACTGCAGAGTTCCTAATGTGAGACAAAGTCTGGTTAAGCGTTGTTTCATGTGAGTGTACCTAACTACTTCTTGTTTAAATAATGATTCCAAATATATATATTTTCCTCTTCTGTAGGAATTTATACTTGCAAAACATATTACATTTTAGAACTAATGTTTTCATACTTTTATATTAAAATTAGTATGTTATCGAATTTTCTCTTCTTGTTCGCATGTGTGTATGCGTTAGTAGCCTAGCATTAGTTTAATTTAGACTATATTGTTATTACCTGTGAGTTCCTTTAATTGGCTTTCTGTGTTTATTTAATTGTATAACTGTGACTTAAAAGCTGTTGGTTCTCCTTAACATAAATAAATAAATAAATAAATTTCCATTTTCATTTTCATTTCCATTTTCATTTCCATTTTCATTTCCATCTTCATTTCCATCTTCATTTCCATCTTCATTTCCATCTTCATTTCCATTTTCATTTCCATTTTCATTTCCATTTTCATTTCCATTTTCATTTCCATTTTCATTTCCATTTTCATTTCCATTTCCATTTCCATTTCCATTTTCATTTCCATTTTCATTTCCATTTTCATTTCCATTTTCATTTCCATTTTCATTTCCATTTTCATTTCCATTTTCATTTCCATTTTCATTTCCATTTTCATTTCCATTTTCATTTCCATTTTCATTTCCATTTTCATTTCCATATCCATTTCCATTTTCATTCCCATTTTCATTCCCATTTTCATTCCCATTTTCATTCCCATTCCCGTTCTCGTTCCCGTTCCCATTCCCATTTCCATTTCCATTCCCATTTCCATTTTCATTTCCATTTCCATTTTCATTTCCATTTTTATTTCCATTTTATTTAGAAGAACTTTGTTCATTCTGATAGACGGTTGGACGAAATCATTTCCATTTTCATTTCCATTTCCATTTTCATTTCCATTTTCATTTCTATTTTCATTTCCATTTTCATTTCCATTTCCATTTTCATTTCCATTTTCATTTCCATTCCCATTTTCATTCCCATTTTCATTCCCATTTTCATTCCCGTTCCCGTTCCCATGACCATTCCCATTTCCATTTCCATTTTCATTCCCATTTCCATTTTCATTTCCATTTTCATTTCTATTTTTATTTCTATTTTATTCCTATTTTATTTCTATTTCATTTCTATTTCATTTTTATTTCATTTTTATTTTTTATTTTTATTTTTTATTAATTGTTATTTAATTCTTATTCAATTTTTATTTAATGTTTATTCACGTTAAACACATTACAATCAGTCACATACTTTTTAAATGAAAATCAAATCAAGCCATCCCCGGCGGAAAGATGCCCATCACGCTCGCCGCGTTGCCGCGCTGAATCGCGATGGACAGACGCACACTGGAACCCGCCCATATATAGCTGTACTCAAAACAACAATAAGTAAAATTAAGCAAAAAAAAGTACTATTTCACATTCGTAATGTCAAGTAGTGTTTATAATAATTATTGTTTACATTATATTACAATATAAAATATTCCTATGATGACGATGACGTTACATATTCATCGATAAACATGTCAACAGCTTCCGGGTGAAATATTTTTGTATTAATAATTGGCAGAGGTCGTGTGCAGGTGATGATGGGAACTGAAGAAACCAAGAGTCTCTGTCATGTTGTCGATTCTAGAAGTTTTACGACTAAATCTCTCTCGATAGTTTTTAAAGTCCTTATTCATCGCTTCCTGGGCCTCTTCACTTAATTGCCTATAGGGATCAAGTGCTCAGATATTATTGCTTCTCCTTGAATAAGGACTTTATGAACAGTAGGTGTCATGCGACACCACGGGTACAGTTTTACATATAACTTTGCTTTGTAAGTATGTTTTGAATTTACACGTATCGATCTTGTAGCCACTGGAAATTGTTTGTAAAATTATGTAAAAGCGACGTATGAGTCCTTCATCTATTTTAGTAATTTCGGCTGATATTTCGTAGTTTTGGAAAAAAATTCAAGCCACATTACCATTATTAGTATTGCCAAAACATGGTTTTGGTTGAATTTTTATTTATTAAAGTTTTTCTTTAAACTCTTTGTGGATCCCTTTTTTGTTTTAATCAACTTTTGATTTATGCATTTTGTTAACACTCCAAGATCGTATCTCTAATTTATATGCAATGTGTAACAAAGCTTCGGAAAGTCGAATCCAAGCATGTAAAACCGATATAGCAAATGATAAATATTCTGATCTAACAGGTTTCTGTAGTACTTTGTCTAAGTAATTAAATTCACTGGAAGTAACTTCGCATAAAAAACATTTCAAAGTAGATTTAGTATCTGATAACGCGTTATAGACCTTTTGTATTTACTTTTAAATATCGTGTTGCACAATTCTCGGCGTTGAATAAAAAAATTATCACTTTTTTCATCTGAAACAGTCGAAATGTATAGAAATAACCTTAAGGTAAAAATGGTAAAATATTACGCACTAAACCATTGTTTTAGTGAGAAAAAGTTACATTTTCGCTAAAGTAAAAACGCCTGATCAAATAGTCAGAGCAAAAAATTTGGTCTGTATTCGGAAACTGGACAACATCTTTTACTTTCGAATAAATAATCCTAATAATGATCACTTTTTTAGCTATCATGCCTAAAAATTATCAAAAGATGGTGTCCATTATCGGAAATATGACCATTTTTATTAAATTACAATATAAGTTACTATTTGTCGGACTATCACAAACAAATAAGTGCTTTTAGGACTTAAAATACGTAAAACATAATCTACATACCTTGATCAAGATAAGACAATTCGGATTTTGAGTTATACCAACTACAATTACTTGAAATAACTCTATTTTGTTAATCAATACTAATTACCACTGACGTGACATACAAAATCCTAGACCTTTGACATAATGCAACTACGTAATGATAACTGATAATGAAGGTATTTTTCTGCAATGAGGTGCAATATTTCCCTGTTTATGCATATATTTCAATTTGAGTACAAAATACCCACAATTGCAAAGTTGAGTTTTGAGCACTGCGATGTATGGGCGGGTTCCAGTGTGAGACGTTGCGCCAGGAATGACCCGGAACGGGGGTCATGACCCCTCTCCACCAGACGACGCCCGATCTCCTTAACAAATTTTATGGCCTCCAAACCCCAGCAACCGGTCGTTTCTACCGCGAGCGGGACAAATAAATAATTCTGCAATGCAGAATATTTGTCCCGCTTCCTAAGAGCCGCCGTCTCAGCAGCTGCTCCAGCCGTGCACGTGGTGCGACCGAGGTGCGAAGCCGCAAAAGTGCTGACGCACGTAGCATCCCAGAGAAGGCACTTCCCACTATGCCACGGCACCAGGGTCAAACCATCAGGTCTTTTACCGTCCGTGCGACTAATGCCTGATGGCTCCAACACACACGGAATATTTGCCGAGACTAGCGCTCGCCGGACGATTTCATTGAGAGCGTGGTGACGCGGGAATCGGCCAACACATCGACCACAACTCAAATTTTTATTTAATTTTTATTTATTTTTTATTTAATTTTTATTTAATTTTTATATAAATATTATTCTATTTTTTATTAATTTTTTATTTTATTTTATTTTACTTTTATTTTATTTCATGCTTCAGCAACGCGACTACGACCAGAGCTATATACGAGTAGCTAGCTAGTTTAAATTTAGTAAAACACCAAACAACCCACTGATAATAAGGTTAAAATAACCCAAAGAAAACCCTTAAAAACCCTATCGCGATAGGGTATTGAGCTTAACCGTATTAAATGTTATGGTTTCCGCTTCAATGAGGTTACCGTTATTATTGGGTAACCTTATGATGCGGTTACCTTATCATGAGGTTACCGCACCGCACTGATTGGGTTACCGAATCGATAGGATTAAGCCTAAAGAGGGGTTTTCCGGTCCCTGGGTAGAGGTATCGTAACGGAAAATAGCTCTATTGTAATTTTATAACGGTAGCGTACTGTTATATTTCAACCGGTATAGCTCTACCTTTAAAACATTACGATATCGTAATTCTATAGCGCTACCGTACCGTTTATACCGTTTATCACTCCACGTGGTACTTGGTTAAATGCAAGTATTTATTACGATACACATTTTGACGTGATTAAAAATGTTGTAATGCAATTGAACAGTAAAGAAGCTATTGCTATCAGAAAAGCCCAAGAGTTGTTTAAAAATGACAATTTAAAAAACAAGTTCAGCTTTACAAAACGTTTTTTTAACGGCCCCCTAGCCTAGTCGGTAGTGACCCTGCCTATGCAGTAGGAGGTCCCGGGTTCGAATCCTGGTCAGGGCATTTATTTGCGTGTTTATCACGGATATTTGTTCCTGGGTTATGGATGTTTTCTATGTATTTAAGTATTTATTTGTATATATTTATTACATATATCGCCGCCTAGTACCCACAACACAAGCCTTATTGAGCTTACTGTGGGACTAGGTTGATTTGTGTAAGATTGTCCCATAATATTTATATATTTATTTATAAACTAGCTGTGCCCGCGGCTCCGCCCGCGTGGAATTCTGTCTGTGTCAGTAAGCGGCTAATTTACCCCTAATTTCTCTCCCGCTACCCTGGAGGCGAAACTTGAAGTAAAGTTGACAGATGGATACGCTAGAGGACAGTAGTCCTAATAAAATATTTTACAATTACCACTAAATGAAACTATACACTCATAAATGAATCCTTTTTTTTATTAATTTTTTTTGGCATGATTTAAACGACATAGAGAGTATAGTAGGTGTATATCGGACGATACAGGACCACTTTTGTTTTTATACGTTTATGTCTACTGCAAATATCATCCAAATCGATCCTCCCGTCAAATCAGTCAAAGCATGAAAGGTAAGAACAGGCGCGGTTGAAATTTGGAAAGGTGCACTTGGAGGAGGGAGTTCCATGACCCATGCAAATTTAACTCAATCGAGTGTAGTGGCTACCCCCCCCCCCCCTCCCGTTTAGACGTTGAATTTTTATAGGCTACGTATAACCTGGCTGGGGATTATCTGGAATTGGAATTCGTAATCCTTAAGGGGTGATTTCCGGGATAACAATGCAAAAAAAAACCGGCTAAGAGCATGTCGGGCGATGCTCCGTGTAGAGTTTTGTAGATGCCGCCCTGTTACAAAACATCCGTTCAAAAGGTCCTTTATTTGGCGGCGCTTACGTCATTTTACTATTCGGCACTTCCTTTCACTATGCGTTTTTGACTAATAATTCAAAAACGGCTGGACCGATTTTATTCAATATAGTTTTTATTGAAAGTTCTTATCAGGCCTCACCAAATTTCAGCTTTCTAGTGCGAACGGTAACTGAGCTAGACCGCGGACAGACGGACGGACATGGCGATAGGTATAACTGTCACGTAATAAGGCCTAATTATGTACAGAAGCATACACTGCTTTACCTACACACATATTAAAAATCCATTGAAACAATTAGAATGACCGCCATTACACCGCCATGACCAACATTATTGCGCCGGCGGTCGGGGGGGGGGCGAATTTTCATTACGTTACCGTAGGTAATGAATTTTCATACGTTTTTACCACACTGTCACAGATAATACACTGATGTTACGTTCCTGGTTGCAATAATGTTGGTAATTAATTACATACGGTTCTGAACGCGGAATAGAGGATTTCTGATATTAGTGTAGATAAAGATATTTACGTCACACCTGGCCATAATGTGAGTTTTACCGCTCGCTACGCTTACGGTAAAACTCGCATTATGGCCAGGTGGGGACGTAAAATTGTGTACTCACCACGGGCAGTAAAAAAGAAAGCCCTCTATCGCATATTTACAACCCTCGCCTGCGGCTCGGGTCCCAAATACCTGCGATTTCGGGCTTTCTTTTTTTTACAGCCCTAGGTAAGTAATGTACTATTATTCGTCAATGTAAGCACATTACAATGCACTAATGAACGTCAGAGAAAAATAAAATACGTGAGTGTCGTGGAAAGTATGCGAGTCGAGTGCGATTGGAAATTGGAACGAAGTTATGTTATTTAATTTTATTTAATTTTGACTTTTTCGTAAATTTTGTGGTTTTAATTTTGCATTTTTTTGAAATTTTAGAAATTTTGGATGATTTGGAAATTTTGGAAATTTTGGTAATTTTAGAAATTTTGGAAATTTTGGTAATTTTGGTAATTTTGGAAATCTTGGAAATCTTGGAAATTTTGGAAATTTTGGAAATTTTGGAAATTTTGACATTTTTGACATTTTTGACATTTTTAAAATTCTTGACTTTTAAGGTTCTCGACTTTTTTCACTTTTTCACTTCTCAATTTCACTACACTTCCCTTCACTTTATTCTATTTTATATATTTTTTATTCCATTCCATTTTACATGTTTCTCAATCGTATAGGTGTCGCGTTTTCGTGACGTGACGCTTTTTCGTGACTGTCACGTGACTTTTTTTCGCCTTGGCCGGATCCGCGAACCGTCCGATAAGGAACTTCGTTCCAAAACTACCACCGGTTCTAACCCTACACCTCTGGCCCAAGAAGTATTATGACCAAAAAGAAATTCGACGGGACTTATTTTTTTCAAAACAGTAATACATTATTCGATCTTAAAGATACAAAATAAGGCGTAGTTCTTCAAGAAGACATATCAAAACAGGTTGAGAGACAGATAATGTACCTATTGTTTAATTATAAAGAAAAATAAATCCTAATCTGACTGCTTCACAAAACGTTTGATATGTTTATCTACACTCACATTGTAAGTTCTCTAAAACGTGTTCGAAAACGGTAGGCAATGCTAGCATTACCACAACTGATTTTACTATGATAAGCTTTTTATCTGTATCAGTAACGTAATTTTAACTTTACATGCTCAAATATTGATGTGTTATGAGTTTTGATAACATAATGTACACCTGCACGCTCCCGCGCGGCCGCCGATACGCGCCCGCGCGACCGCCGGCACAATCGAGTTGGCCATGGCGGTGCAATGGCGGCCATTCTATGGTTTCCGAATAATGCATTTAGGATAAATAATATGAGTGTAGATAAATCAGTGTATGCAACTGTACGTAATTAGGCCTTAAAACACTCGTGTGATCTTATTAAGAAAACCACACTCATGTTTTAAGGACCCTTATTACGTAAGTTACATAAACTACTATTTCCTACCTAAACGGTGTCCTATAAATGTTAGATGATTTTGTAGTAGTTTTTTGGTTTGGGCCATGCATCTTTGTACGTCATATATAGTCCTCGAACCTGCAATAACCCTTTGACATTCATGACATTTTCAAATATTTCTTAAGAGCGGATAAAGGTAAATTTAAAGCATCGACGGGTAACAGGCGTCACTTCCATTCTTTTTTTAAATTTTTTGGACCTACGGTTCGAAAGTAAGATGGGGGGGGGTTGAAAAAGAAACTATCCTTTGTCATTTCTCGAGACCCATACTATCTCTATACCAATGTTCATCTAAATCAGTTCAGCGGTAAAAAATTCCTCATACCACCTTCCAACCCCCACAAGGGTTTGAAAACTATCCTTTGACGTTTCTCGAGACTCAAATGATCTCCATACTCATTTCTATCTAAATCGTTTCAGCGGTTAAAAATTCTCCATACAAACTTTCAACCCCATTTTCATCCCCACCAGGGTTGATTTTCGGGATTAAAACTATATATTATCCATTACCAGGACTCAAACTATATCTATACAAAATTTCATCAAAATCCGTTTAGCCGTTTTCACGTGATTCGCGGTCAAATAAACAGACAAACAGATAAACAGATAAACAGACAAACAGACAAACAGATAAACAGACAAAAATTCTAAAAATTGTTGGAACGTGTTCTGTTATCGATTCTAAGTATCCCCAGCCAACTTTTTTTCGATTATCTTCCATGTACAGACTTTCGACCCTCTTCAGCTTTATTATATGTATAGAAGAGTGTTGTGAAATTATACCAGAATCGATAGAAAAGTAAGAATGCACTATAATTCCGATAGAAAAAGTTTTCTGATAATAGTTATAGTTAGGAGTACTTTAAGCCTGCAAGGAAGTGAAACCGTGCGAAATAAACTCAAATTGGTTCTGGATAGAAACCCAGATGTTGACGAATTCAGGAATATGGCTTCAATGGAAAATTATAGACAAGCCCTAAAACACGCAACCATGACATCGGTACATGTAGAGCGATCATTTTCCACACATAAATGGGTCTTCAATAAATTAAGAAACCGATTTACTTCGAAAAACCAGGAACAAGTGTGGCTATAGTCCATTTATTTTATAACAGAAATACGCACTTAATTGAAGACAGTGAGGAAGACATCGAACACTTAATTCCAGTCACCAATGGTAGTTTAATGGCGTAGAAAATAATATATAATGCAGGTTTACTTCTTAAACTAGTAATTTTATTTAAAAAATGTGAATAATATTTTGATTAAAAAATCATATTACCATTTCACAAATAATAATATACAGTGTAAACTCTTTATAACGTCACTCGATTTAACGACAAACTCCTTAAAACGTCGAAATTGCTTGAGTTTGGTTAGTTTACCTTGTTTTGTATACAGTAATACACTCTATATACCGTCACGGTCACTCTATTTAACGACCACAAGGGTATTATAAAACATTAAGCAATACTTTCTAAGTTGCCGAAATTGATAAAAACTTCAGCTGTGTACGTTTTCTTGTTTGCTGTTTTGTTGTTTTATTATCCTGCACGTGTTTACTTTTACTGACGTACCGGAGATTCTAAGAAATGTTGTCTTTTGTTTTTGTATGATGAACTTGCACATGTTTACGATGGTCACTAGGCTTTTGTCAAGTTCTATTGCAGTTTCTTACAGACTTTCGAACTGTACACATTTTATTAATACGCTCAATAGAGGCGGGAGAAAAGATAAGTGAAGTTGGAAGACGCTTTGGATTTAGCCGCTCTACCGTGTCTATAATATGGAAAAACAAATAAAAAATTCTGCAAGCAGAGGACGACGGAAAAACTGCTAAGAAATTAAAGAAACACCAATACGAAGACGTGGTAGAAAGATATTTTTGTGTTTCCCCCCATTTAACGACCACTCTCTATAACGCCGAAAAATGCTCAGTCCCTTGAGTGTCGTTATATAGAGTTTACACTGTATAATAATTTTATTTCGTTTTATTGACATTTTACCTATGTTTTGTAAGGAATATTTGAAATTATTGACATTGTTAATGTATATTGTTTAATTTTTATTTCAGACATTTTAATTTTCTATTGAAAATACTTTGGTATAAATATAAATACGTTTATTTCAACTATATACCTACGTTTTTAATGTAAAAATGTAGGATTGTTTCATATTGTACCTAGTAATGTATATTAAATTGACGTGTCTACCAATAATTTTTTGAATATGAATGAATATGAATAAAAACTAACGTACCTATAGGTAATGCTCGCAAGATAGTTATAGGCAGTATTATGCAAAATTAAACATTTACCCCCTTATTCATAAACGTCTACTAAAGTTAAGAGGCCTCTGATAATCGTTTGTCCCTTTCCGTCCAACCAATATGAGGGAAAGGGACAAACGATTATCAACGATCTCTTAACTTTAGTGGCAGTTTATGAATAAGGGGGTTAATCGTTATTTGTTTAATCATAAACATACTTAGGCGACTCCATTTCCCTCTGTGTGAATTTTGCCACAGCTACTCCGAACGCTAAGCATGAGTCTATGTTGCGCCAAACCCGAAATCTAGCAGGCATCCCCAGGGTCCAGCAGGAGCTCCATATTGTATTACCGGTCCCAACTGCTCATCAGTACAAGTCGAATGAGCCCAAACAGCATGTGTCTATGTGGCGCCAAACCCGAGATCTAGTAGGGGCCCCCAGGATCCAGCATGAGCTCCATATTATGATACCGGTCCCAACTGCTCACCAGTGCAAGTCGAATGAGCCCAAAAAGCATGTGTCTATGATGCGCCAAACCCGAGATCCAGTAGGGATCCCCAGGGTCCAGCATGAGCTCCAGATTTTGATACCGGTACCAACTGCTCATCAGTAGAAGTCGGATGAGCCCAAATAGCATGAGTCTATTATGCGCCAAACCCGAGATCCAGTAGGGATCTCAGATTCCAAGGTTGTTCCTAATATGCTTAAGCTATTTTTCGACATAACATTAGGTTTGTGTCGGAATTTCGTGACAATTGTAATGTTTTTCGAGACATATGTCAAAACCTGTTTACAAAAGTAGTTGTTTTAGTAATAATAATTGAAGTTTTTCTTGAAATATTACGCTAGTAGTAAACAAGCATGCACCCCGCTCAATGATAAGCGGTTTCCGTAGCCTGTGGATGCCTGTGAGTGTGAAGTCACCACACATATGTCACATATGTCAGCGTGGTGTAATAGGGGCCTGGTTACTAAGCCTTGTTTTGCGCCGACGATCACGTTGCTGCGCTGCCCAGAGTGCCCACGTGTCTACGCCGCAAACGCGCGGTGGCATGCTGGATCTGGAGCTTCTGGAATTAAGATGAAAATGAAAATATTCGATGGAGATAATCAAACGAGCGAGCGCAGCGAAGCGAAGTTCTCACAGACAACTTCGGACACAATGGCACTGTCAGCTGGCTACTGGGATGTCCGTGCAGTTCGATGGCTTTTTATTTTGAAAGGTTTTTTTACGATAACTTTATACTACAGTAGCCTATTTCTGATTTACTGAAGTTTGATTTGCCGCATACATTAGCAGAGATACATATAATTTGAGGATTTGGTAGGCCATACTAAACAACTTTTACTATGGGACCAACTCCGAACTTTCAATAATATTTTTGGCAATGACATACATTCCGGCCGATCAGACAGCGGCGTTTTCTACGGGGAAGTCAAAACAAGATGTACAAAAGAAGTAACGCTAAATGCTATTTAGGGCATACTGCCAGTTCTATCACACCTGCAATCTCTGGGCGCTCACTTAATTATACGCAGAGGACGTACGTAAGTACCTAATAACTCACACGCTATTTACGGCATATTGCCAGTTCTTTTACACCTGCAATCTCTGGGCGCTCACTTAATTATACTCAGAGGACGTACGCCTGTTGTTACCATTATTTACTCTGTGAAATCTGTTTCTGTACTTATTTTTCTTTGTGTGGTGCAATAAAGAATGTTGTATTGTATTGTAAGTACCTAATTACTCATTTGCAATATCATACTAAGTAATAACGCACTTAGAGCACGGCTGGGGCTTCAACGAAAGTGCAGTGCTTCGGGCATGTTTACACAGGCGGGGGTCGATGGTTTTCATGTTATTAATAATAATAGGCATAGACGACCCCAGCGCCCACTGGTTTTCACCAGCGCAATCAGTCAACGCAGGGACAGGTCTTCTACCTGTACCTAAACGGAAGGCCTTCTTCGTATTTAATTACTAAGATAAAGATAATACGATAAAAGTATTACGCATTTAATTACAAACTTGATTAATTTTTGTTCCACTTAACAGTAAGTTCAAGAAAACTAACAAATTCGCGAGTATTGTAACGACATCTTACGAATTATTAACGCGATTTAAGTCACGTCACGTCTTAGGGCCTGTCATAATAGTATTACAGTTTTTCTGTATGTCTCAAACAGCTTGGTTGTCTGGATTGACGTCTGTCATATTGACGGCTGTCAACGTCATGAGTAACAGCTTGAATAAATTGAACCTTAATACTATTGACATAAGAGAGGGGGCCAAATTTTCATACAGCGTTGCCAGGCGTACGATAATTGTCGTACATGTACGATAATTTGCACCTCCGTACGATGTACGTCCCAATGTTGATTATCGTACGCAAAAGTACGATAATTTTAAGGTTTCAGTGTAGTGTACTACACTTTTTAAAAAAACTATCCTATCTATGGCATCGTGTACCAGGCTGATATGCTATTGGTCCATTTGGTCCATTTTGACATTTAGCGTCAACTAAGAAATATGACGGACTAGAGCAGAAATGACATTCGCATATCCAGTCACCAGCATAAATATATGACTATGGGCAGCCCTGCAAAAATATCTGATTCTCCATTGAGGGCAAAAGTATATGACGACACTTCCATGGTAAAAATATGTGATGCTTTGTGGCCGGCATAAACATCGTTTTGCATCGATCAGCATAAATATCGGATCCGGCCGCTTAAAAATATCTGATTACCCATCTAAATCAGAATTATGTGACTACTGCCCCCGGCATAAATATCTAACCACTGTGAAAGCTTTAACATCGGATGACAGGTCGACCGCATAAATATCTGACATAATAACAAAATCAAAATTATGTCATCAATATACAAAACCAAACCCTATTTGGCTGGCATAGAGGTCTTAATTGTAAAAAGCTATTTGACAAAATTACGAAAAGAGTGCAGACTTGTCATTGAACTGTCATTGCATATGTCTATCTCACATTTTCTATCATGAATTTGACACATTCAAATTCATATGTTTCATTGCATTGGCTTCATTACAATATTTACGATGTATTCATACAGTTAGGACTCGGTGCGACTGCCGTCAATCTGCGAGAAGCGATATTTAATTTTATTAAATTAAAGAAAAAAATCGCGCCAACACTGTTAACGGTTGATTTACGTATATAGGGTAAATAAATTGTTAATTTAAAGAAGCAGTACTGTTTATTTAATACATTACTTTGAACATTGACGGGTAGTATGTTATGTTATAATTTAACTTCCCGGCGACACATAATAATATCTAACTAGTCTCTACAATACCAGGTTAATTTTGGTTTTGTTCACGGTCCTTGTTACTCAAGTTTGCAATATTCTTACGAAATATTCATCACTCTTGTGAAAAAAAAAATCTAAATAAATTAATATAAAGTCCATAACTCCCTAGGGAACACTCACCGCCAGGAGGTAAGTAAAATATTGCAAACAAGAGTATAATAGATTTCTAATCTAAAAAGCACGAATGTCATAAAATATTCACAGTTTCTGACATCCATTCGTAAATGTAGTTCTACACCGGCAGAGGCAGATTCGCCCATTTGAAATCCGGCGAGTGACTGAGGTAAAGGGGTCTATACTCACCGCGTAATGGCACCAACTTGACGTCTGGATCGCCGTTAACCGTATTCGGCACTCCACACAGTTGATCTGAATTCAGTTCTGAATTCATCAATTCGTAGACAAAATCAGAGGTAAATGCTTAAATTTGTCTATGGTAGCTAAAAATGGTTTATTTCTACGATTCGTGTATGATGCCAAGGTTCATTGGCTCCAGAGTTGGGGACTCATATCATAATTGAAGTTGGTGATTTGATCAAAAATTCTCATTATTAAATCATCGCTGATTAAATCATAACACAAAACAATCAAGTAATTTCGCCAAGAATATATCATTAACGACGGGTGCTGATTTAAACTAAAGTTAGCATTACTTCTCTCACCTCACAATCTACTAAAGTCAATCATGATTCGTTTAATATGATTGGAATATTTTTAAGTTGATTTACATTATTATATTGGTTTAGATATATTGATAGATATATTGGTTTTTATAAGGCCTTTATTCTGAATTGTAGAAATTTTCGTTATTATACATTTTGCATAATTTAATTTAAAAAAGTGGTTTGTAAAAATCCTGTCAAGCTAAAAAGGTTTCTGCAGAATAGACCTATCTAATAGCAACTAAATTCTAATATAGGTAACGAAAAGTGTGGGAGGATTTTGTTAGTCTTATCTCACTGCTTCTTTTTTTTATTTTATTTACCTACTTCTTTCAAATTGAAATCAATGAACAGTTAATAGTGAATGCTCTATTGTGGACTACATATATATGAGGTTGAAAATGGCTTCGTCGTGTTTTTTTGTAAATAAATAATTTTAGGCAACTACTCTACGATATAGATGTGATCAGATATTGAGGTAAACATCAGTATTCTCGATAAATTCTAGTTTTTATTGCAGTTACTAAAACGACCGCTCAAACTGCCCTAATCTGACTTTATCATTTACATTATCATCAATTTTGATTTAATTTTAATACAAATTTTGATAGATTGAGAATTTACCACATAATCTACCAAATTAAATTATTACTTTCGTCCAAAACCAAATCGAATGGGTAGATATTGTAGAACCAAACTACTTTTTTTATATCGGGAATAAAAATAGAATTAAAATTAGCCTAAGCATATTAAGGTAACCCTCGGAATCAGAGATACTATGTTGGAAACTCTTATATACTTTCATTATGATGTTTTGAACGTTATCTCTAAAATCTTAGAAAATCTCGTGTCTGGGCCTGACGTTATGCAAGGTCAAACTCCAAAAAAGGGGGTGTTCGGGATTATATTGGTTTTTATAACTCCATTTAAGTTGACATCTATTAGTACATTGTATAGCATAAAATTTGCAACAAGTTTTACCCTAAAGAATTTTTTATGCGTTCAACTGTTTACAAGAACAAACGGTTACAACACTGACAGGTTTAAAGATTCTCGGAGCGATTATTTTTTAAACTATGTATAAGCTAAAAATTGTTTTCAAAACTTCTTCTTCTTCTTATTTTATAAGACCTATCTAATGATTTGGCACACGTTGATAGTTACTAAAAATAATTTTATTAACATTTAGTTGCATTATGGAGTGCCCCCCTTAAACATATTTTTACTACAAAACTAAGTAGCGGCACATATATTAGACCTTCTTTGATTGAGATTTCTTGAATATACGCCGTATGCGACCCGCCCGCCCATCTGTCCGTTAATCTCTTTGATAATTAAACCAACCGGATGCGAGACGCGCACTAATTTCGATCAGAAAAAGTCTGCCAATTTCGGCGCGGGGGACGAGGAAACGCACACAAATACTGTTAACACTAATGCATTTTCCATTGACGTCGCTACACACGCACACGATACAATTATCAAACACTAGCATAAAATATACTCACACAAGTACAAACACATACACAGACAATCTGTCCGTGAACGAGGTAATGTCATCTTTAAGTAAACGTATATAGTTCGAGGAACGCGTCGACAATAATATACCTAAGTATCGATATTTGTGACGTTTTCAAGTCAAAGTATATCATTGTCGGTTGTTAATAGAGTTAATTTCTAAATGATTTTTTTATGGTAACGCCTTATTGACAACCGATAATAATGTAATTAATGTACCTTTGACTTGAAAATGTCACATTTTATCGTAGATTTATTTATCGTATGCCTACATGTCACTGGATATAGATAGGCATTTCTTCCCTAGGGTATTGGGAAAGCAGATGATGAAGAAAATCCAGTGAGTGCTGCGAGGTCCAGGCAGGACAGTAAGCCCAGGGATCATGTGTAGGGTTTTCTAAGGTGTTTCCTACGGACGCAGAGAAACATTGATCGTAGGTTAGTTATATATTTTTGTTTCTTTACCAAGTATAAGGTTTAGCTATTGATAAAATTATAATGTTAAGTTGTGATTAAATATCAAGTTTTTCTACCAGCATATTACTTAAAATGTTAGTATTCTACGTAAGTTAGTTTGTCTATTTGTTCAGGACAAATCTTGCAAGCTGATTTAGAATAACTTTTATATTATCAATTTAACATTTTGATGTGTATTTGCTTGTATATTTAGTGGAAAATACTACAAATTGGAAACAAATAACTATTACAATGAAACAATGAACTGCAAAGAACTGTGGAATATCACGGGATTCGAACCCACGTTATTAGATTACCGTTCCAATGTGCTTCCAATTACACTAGACGTTCCTCTATCCACCTCAGTGAATTTTTCACTGTAATGAACAATGATGAATTGATATTCCACAGTTCTTTGCAGTTCATTGTTTCATTGTAATAGTTATTTGTTTCCAATTTGTAGTATTTTCCACTCTCTTAACTCTATTAACAACCGACAATGATATACTTTGACTTGAAAACGTCACAAATATCGATACTTAGTTATATTATTGTCGACGCGTTCCTCGAACTATATACGTTTACTTAAACATCTTTAAGCACACTTTGACAGATTGTCTGTGTATGTGTTTGTACTTGTGTGAGTATATTTTATGCTAGTGTTTGATAATTGTATCGTGTGCGTGTGTAGCGACGTCAATGGAAAATGCATTAGTGTTAACAGTATTTGTGTGCGTTTCCTCGTCCCCCGCGCCGAAATTGGCAGACTTTTTCTGATCGAAATTAGTGCGCGTCTCGCATCCGGTTGGTTTAATTATCAAAGAGATTAACGGACAGATGGGCGGGCGGGTCGCATACGGCGTATATTCAAGAAATCTCAATCAAAGAAGGTCTAATATATGTGCCGCTACTTAGTTTTGTAGTAAAAATATGTTTAAGGGGGGCACTCCATAATGCAACTAAATGTTAATAAAATTATTTTTAGTAACTATCAACGTGTGCCAAATCATTAGATAGGTCTTATAAAATAAGAAGAAGAAGAAGTTTTGAAAACAATTTTTAGCTTATACATAGTTTAAAAAATAATCGCTCCGAGAATCTTTAAACCTGTCAGTGTTGTAACCGTTTGTTCTTGTAAACAGTTGAACGCATAAAAAATTCTTTAGAGTAAAACTTGTTGCAAATTTTATGCTATACAATGTACTAATAGATGTCAACTTAAATGGAGTTATAAAAACCAATATAATCCCGAACACCCCCTTTTTTGGAGTTTGACCTTGCATAACGTCAGGCCCAGACACGAGATTTTCTAAGATTTTAGAGATAACGTTAAAAACATCATAATGAAAGTATATAAGAGTTTCCAGCATAGTATCTCTGATTCCGAGGGTTACCTTAATATGCTTAGGCTAATTTTAATTCTATTTTTATTCCCGATATAAAAAAAGGAGTTTGGTTCTACAATATCTACCCATTCTATTTGGTTTTGGATGAAAGTAATAATTTAATTTGGTAGATTATGTGGTAAATTCTCAATCTATCAAAATTTGTATTAAAATTAAATCAAAATTGATGATAATGTAAATGATAAAGTCAGATGAGGGCAGTTTGAGCGGTCGTTTTAGTAACTGCAATAAAAACTAGAATTTATCGAGAATACTGATGTTTACCTCAATATCTGATCACATCTATATCGTAGAGTAGTTGCCTAAAATTATTTATTTACAAAAAAACACGACGAAGCCATTTTCAACCTCATATATATGTAGTCCACAATAGAGCATTCACTATTAACTGTTCATTGATTTCAATTTGAAAGAAGTAGGTAAATAAAATAAAAAAAAGAAGCAGTGAGATAAGACTAACAAAATCCTCCCACACTTTTCGTTACCTATATTAGAATTTAGTTGCTATTAGATAGGTCTATTCTGCAGAAACCTTTTTAGCTTGACAGGATTTTTACAAACCACTTTTTTAAATTAAATTATGCAAAATGTATAATAACGAAAATTTCTACAATTCAGAATAAAGGCCTTATATCCTTGTAATAATGTAAATCAACTTAAAAATATTCCAATCATATTAAACGAATCATGATTGACTTTAGTAGATTAGCATTACTTTAGTTTAAATCAGCACCCGTCGTTAATGATATATTCTTGGCGAAATTACTTGATTGTTTTGTGTTATGATTTAATCAGCGATGATTTAATAATGAGAATTTTTAATCAAATCACCAACTTCAATTATGAGTCCTCAACTCTGGAGCCAATGAACCTTGGCATCACACACGAATCGTAGAAATAAACCATTTTTAGCTACCATAGACAAATTTAAGCATTTACCTCTGATTTTGTCTACGAATTGATGAATTCAGAACTGAATTCAGATCAACTGTGTGGAGTGCCGAATACGGTTAACGGCGATCCAGACGTCAAGTTGGTGCCATTACGCGGTGAGTATAGACCCCTTTACCTCAGTCACTCGCCGGATTTCAAATGGGCGAATCTGCCTCTGCCGGTGTAGAACTACATTTACGAATGGATGTCAGAAACTGTGAATATTTTATGACATTCGTGCTTTTTAGATTAGAAATCTATTATACTCTCGTTTGCAATATTTTACTTACCTCCTGGCGGTGAGTGTTCCCTAGGGAGTTATGGACTTTATATTAATTTATTTAGATTTTTTTTTCACAAGAGTGATGAATAATTCGTAAGAATATTGCAAGCTTGAGTAACAAGGACCGTGAACTAAATAAAACCAGATTGGTAAGTTTCATAAGTTGGCAGCATTGTGCGAGTGAGACACCGCCCCCTACATTATGCTCTCTATCGGACCGTTTTTATTACTTTTTACTAGTGACCTATGAACGACTGTTTTGCTCGGTAATAAGGTTTAACTGTGGTTAGGGAAATATAGTAAAAGTACTATCCAGATTGTCTTCTGATCCGTGGCGGAAACCGCAGCAGTGTGATAGTTACCTTAACCGTAATCGAAAACTGCAATGAAATCGAACAGGCCGTTTCAAAGTTTAATGGGAGCATTAATTTGTACACATACCAAAAAATTAACAAACAAATATGTCGGTATTTTGGTAAAGGTAACATTTGGCAGCTGGCACATACGTTAACTTTGCTCGAATACAATATTGAATCTGTATAATACATTTTATGACGTAAGCGCCAACCACCAAGTGATACCTTTACCAAAATATTGCAAATAGCCATTTATCCTAAATGTATATTTTGTATTTCATCCTTTTTATAATATTTGTGAAAACTTTAAGGTTGTTTTGTGTATATAAAAAAAAAACGCACGAAATAATCTTGGGGGGTCGAATAGCCTTGTGTCATTACGTGACATTCGCCAAGAAAACGTGACTGTGAGTTGGTGGAGCAGAGAGATTCGGTACGAATTTTGACAATGAAATTTGAACGCTTCGTACTTATAAAAAGGTTTTTTTGTTTCGTGGGGGAAGTTGTTGTGTACTCATTAGTTTCCTAAACGCTATAGGAATACGGTTCATAGGGTGGACAAGAATACCTGCCGAAACCGGAGTGAGGGCACAAAAGCGGATCAATAGGATCGACCAAATTCACAACTTGGTATCTCTGGCAAAATGAAAATTCATGGGGAAAAAAATGTCAAATGATCATTGTTGGAAGTCTAAGGTGCCGATTTCAAAGCTGTACCATTTGCTTAGTATTGGAAAACACACCCACACCACACGTTTAAATAAGGGAGGGGTTACCTACTAGTCTAGGGTACATTGAAGTTTTTCATAGATCACTGAGGTCACTAAGGTGATCCATTACAAAACTTCTTCGTATTTAATTACTAAGATAAAGATAATACGATAAAAGTATTACGGATTTAATTACAAACTTGATTAATTTTTGTTCCACTTAACATTAAGTTCAAGAAAACTAACAAATTCGCGAGTATTGTAACGACATCTTACGAATTATTAACGCAATTTTAAGTCACGTCACGTCTTAGGGCCTCTCATAATAGTATTACAGTTTTTCTGTATGTCTCAAACAGCTTGGTTGTCTGGATTGACGTCTGTCATATTGACGGCTGTCAACGTCATGAGTAACAGCTTGAATAAATTGAACCTTAATACTATTGACATAAGAGAGGGGGCCAAATTTTCATACAATTGTGCTAGAATTTCATAAATTGACGCTATAAACTCCTATATTGACCCCACTTTCTCTTATTTTGGTACTTAAAACCGATACATTTGGGCTAGAATCTCATAGATTGACGCTATAAACTCCTATATTGACCCCACTTTCTCTTATTTTGGTACTTAAAACCGATACATTTGGGCTAGAATCTCATATATTGACGCTATAATCTCATAGATTGACCCTAAAATTTCATACAATGACGCTCAAGGTTGGGACCCCGGAATTTACTATAAAAGAGCCAGAGCTGGTCGTAGTCAGGCATTGGATTCAAATCTCTACGTTCGGACCGGCAGTTAGTAGTTAAAGTGAAAAAGGTGAAAAAGTGAACAAGTGTTAGTTACAAGTGTCGTATAATGGATTACAATGAAATTAACTGAGTAAGTTCTGCTCTATTTTATATCTGAGTGTTGGTTTTATGTATAATATAAATATTGTTACAATATTTACGGGAAACAAGATTTTCCTTACAATTTCATGACTTAACAATATATTTACTATTTATATGGTGGGTTTTGACTTTGAAATCTTTTGGTATTGAGTAAATGAGATCATTGTTCTAAAAGCAAATCTTTGTAATTCTATATTTCTAGGTTCCTATTGCGAAGGCAAGGTATCTCTATAGTGTCTGGTCACATTCATTTTAATTTCATTTATGTCTTGGGATAGTGAGTTAGTCTGAGATGGACGACTGACTTGCTCCTGACGCCAATCGATGCAGTGCGTTGGGAATACATCAAACTGATGCTATGAATGGCTGGTTTGACTCTTCTGTTTAGGTCACTACTTTAGTATTTTGCCTTTGTTTTAGATAGACCTAGAAATATCAGCTTTTAATATGTTGAGAATAAATATTGGGCATGTCAAAAAAAGATTGACATTATTTAGTTTGTTTTAGCGTTTCTTCTCATTTAAAACTAGGATACGAAACGCTGATTATTTATAATAATAATAATAATAATATATTCTTTATTGCACCAAATAACAAATTACAACAATAAAAAGTTTACACTTAACTTAGGTAGCAACAGGTGGTTTTGTGGAGTCTAGGAATACCTAATAACAATAATACAAAATAAATTGGGTATTAGGTTAGCGTGGCCATACATCATCCGTCCATGACGACAAGCTGGTGTTTGCATTATTAAGATGTAGTAGATAAAATATTTTGCCCAAGACAAATATATTTCCCTATTAGCTAGCTAGGAGGATAATGGGTTTGAAAGGGAAATATCCAAGCAAACTATAAGGACCTATTGTCGCATGCACTCGGCCACCGTTAGGAGGCGGTTGATGATATATTTTTTTTAAATAAATAATATTTTATAAGACTACTAACTATCTTTAACCACATTAAGCCAATAGCCTACTCTACAATCTGTGAAATCATCTATTTTATAATAAACTTGTAACTCCTCATCCTACTCCTTCTTAGAAACCACTCAACTTTTAAACTTTCATCGGATAATTTGTCTGTAAAATTAAGCTATTAAAATTGTGATTGTGTTTCGAGAGTTCGGAAGATTCGCCTGTCTTTCATTAAAATAATTTGGGTTACACGGAGCATTTCGAAGGGTCCCCAATACCACTAGACAATTGATCACCAAGGCCATATTAAAGGGGTTTCGCGCTCCATACGTTTAGGTTATAAAGAAGGTTAAGAGGGACGTTACATACCTCTGGGTCGCTAGAGCTGGAAGAAACATAAGTGGCGACTTGGCTATATGTTTAAAGTGCAGTGACACCACTCTACCCCCAGCCCTATGCACCAGTGTTGCCATTAAACCATTTTCCGTTTTATTAGACAGGCGTCCGGTTCTTCATCGAATAGCCCAGTAGTTAGCCCACCCTTTTCACCCATTAGCCTAGTACATTTTAGATTCCATTAACTCTCAATAGTCCTTACACCAAGGCGGGTGCTGTCTCTGCGTGCGTCCTGTTACACGGGCAGGGGCAGCATCCGCTTAGTGTACACCTTATGTTGCATTTAATTGTCAGGAGCCTCTACGCATTGACTTCGGCTCTGCATACGCCTCGCAAAGGTTCTGAACACCGATGTTCTTTGTACGGGAAAGATATACAAATAATAATATAATTCCTTTTACCATATTCCGTTTCTTTTTCTTCTCATGTGATGATAAACATGCGGGCATCGGGTTTGTTGAGTTTTATCGGGTGATGCCAGTAAGCTGCTGCAGCACCTGCCATCACGACCATTGTTGCTAGACTTGCTGTTGATGTGGCTGGAAACAGGAATGCTTATGTCATTTTTACTTGTATTCAGAAATTTAAGTAGCACTCTTTGTAGTAGCTGCAATTGAAGTGATCATCCCAGGAAACCCGCTAGGGTGTATGAGACCATTTCCAATTTGGACAAAGCCAGTGTCTTAGTCTGCGCTCCACTCTCTTTGTATTGTATCATTTTTATATAATTAAAGAATGAGAGCTTTATTATTGTATCAATTGCCTTTTCATATAAAAAAAAGAACCAGAATGTTACTCAAAACAAACAACAGAAAAATTCAGTCCACAAAATATGGAAAGGATGTCATTGAGAATAATAATGAAAAAAAAAACTGTTGCGCGGCGGAGCCAGTACTTGACCGCAGAAACGGTCCTGTCATTGAGAATAATAATGAAAAAAAAAAACTGTTGCGCGGCGGAGCCAGTACTTGACCGCAGAAACGGTCCTTTGATTATTAACGTATACAGGATGTAATCGTTAAGTGTAGCCAGGCGATTATTCCGTATATATAAGAGATATTAGAAATTTCCAAACTGATATCGAAAGTGCGTTACCCAATGAGCATTAATAACTTTTGTGAAATAAAAGTATTAATAATAAAAATATTCAGTTTAAACGCTCCCATACAGTTAGTACCTACGACGACTCACTCTCAAAGTAGAACGTCGGTGCCGTAAGAGATAAAACTGCTTGAGATTCATTATTTGCACGAATAAACTGTAATAAAATAATAAAAAACCGGCCAAGTGCGTGTCGGACCACGCATAAAAGGGTTCCGTACCTTCAATGAAATAAGAACCGTTTGGTTCTGGTTAATACCAAAAGGTCGTATCTGATGCCTATGGAAGAAGTTTTTTGGAGATAACTCAAAAATGGCTGAACCGATAATGTTCAAAATAATTTACGTTGAAAGTATATGATAAGGCGCATCTCTTCAAATTTTTTCATATTTTTTGAATTTACGATTCAAAAGTTACGTGGGGGGCTACACAATTTTTCTGACTTTCGAAGCGATTATTTCAGAAAGTATTCACTTAATCACAAAATAGTCAAAGAAACCTCAATGTCATTTTGGAAAACCTATCGATTGATGTGTCACATGTTGATATTTGGTAAAAAAAAAATTTTTTAATTTAGTTTCCTGTATGGAGCGCCCCCCTAAAAATATTTTTTTTTTTCAAATTTAACTACATAACTAAGTAGCTGCATACAAAATACACCTTATGTGTAAATTTTATTCAGATACGTCGTATAGTTTTCGAATAAAATGCCTGTGACATACGGACGGACAGACAGACAGACAGACATGACGAATCCATAAGGGTTCCGTTTTTTGCCATTTGGCTACGGAACCCTAAAAACAATTCATGAATCATTTGATAACGGTGAAATGACTAGACCGTACAAACTAGTCTTTCAGCGAACGTCGTACTAAATGTATGGGAGGGTTTGATGTTAATGTTTGGGATAGTTCCGATTTTATTTAAAAAAAGTTATTAATGTAATTTTACTCATTAGGTGACGCACTTTCGATATCCGTTAGATATTTTCTAATATCTCTTATATTTACGGAGTAATCGCCTGGCTACACTTAACTATTACACCCTGTATACTAGGCTAGGGAACAACTTCTTTCAACCCAAGAAACATTTGTGCGAAGTAGCATTGTCTAAAACAAAAGTACAACATCATTTTCGATTGCAGTGTCCACATATCATACAATAGGCACTACATAATATATTAACAATGAATACAGGAAAAACAAATGTAATGACAAACCACATCAAAGCTAACAGTTTACAATACAATACAATATTCTTTATTGCACCATACAAAGAAAAAGAAATACATAAACAATAACAACACATTCAGCGCCTAAGTACCTCGTTGTTCCTTTATAAGGTTTGCACCTGGTTCCGAGTTTCTATGGCAAGAACTGGGATTTACAAGATTTTCGAAATTATTTGTATAGAAAATCAGAACCAAAAATTGCGGGATGCAAACCCAACTAGGGTGAAGTGTGAATGTGCACTTGTACATTTTTTGTACTTTGGTTTGCAATAAAGATCTCTTATCTTATCTTATCTTAGAATTTATATTCTTTCGAAGAATTCACTGCAGAATTTAAAACAACTGCAAAATGTTAATTATTTTTATAGAGTATTTTTACGTAATTTTTGTTTATATTGTTATTTTTAATTGATTGACTTTGTGTTAGGTTTTGACATTTTTCTTTTATTTTTTAATATTTATACACCACTACCTAGGGTCTCTAGACATGTATACATACACACAATCCCTGTTGACATTCTTTATATTTTACCACTGACATTTTTTTGATTGATTATTATTATTATTTTATTGTATTGTAAGTGACGATCTTTTAGTGAATCCATTTTATTTTATGATGTAAAATACTGTGTGGTTTTCTACAAGAAATAAATAAATCTATCTATCTATCTAATTTATATAGCACATGCAAATGCAAATTAATAAACTCTACCTCCTGTTTTAAGGCACAAATGCCAGGTTGTCCATAAAAAAATGACAAGAACAGCGACCCAACACAGAAGTCATACTACTAAGACCATTAGGGTATCGGTTTCTGAAAGAGAAATAATAATTAGATTATTAATTATTGCCTAAACAAACATAACTTTCATTCTTTAGTTCAAATTTCTCTTTGGTGTGGAATAATGAAGAGAGACTGATGGTTTTTTAAAAGGAAAAAACTACAAATTGGTACCTACACTGCACAAGATTGCAACCACTTCAGGTAGTCTCTAAAGCTTATGATTTCAAAGACGCAAACAGGGTTCCCATGGAATATAGGTCTCATATTTTATTTTCACCTGAAATATGGTTATACCTACTATCATGTAATTGAACATAAGTGATTTGTTCATTATAGCAAGGTTCTTTATATTTTCCACGCGGAATACCGTCGGTCGTATTTCAGTTTCACACCGGCTCCCAGCCGTCTGTTTTCGACTGTTAAGAGTTAATTGTAGTATAAAAATAAAACTTACTGTTAAGGGTCACCAAGAGCGCGACTTCTTTCGTTTTTATTAATATATTCGTGTATAATAAAACAAATTAATAGGAAATACGTGGTATACAATATCGTAAACATATATGAAGAAATTGTGAAGAACTGTCAGATGTCACTTTAAAAAACCGATTTATTTTGAACTCATGTCAGAACATCTCTACTTATTTTGACAATTCTCTGAAAATACTAGTGTCTCTGGTTTTTGGCTTCCAATAATTAGGCCGTTCATTCTTTGGTCGACCGTTATTGGTCCGTACCAATAACGCGCAGCCTGATAATTTGAATCCAAGGGACTCTATAATTAATGGACGCGGATTATTAGGTCGTGCATTCTCACCCTGTACAAAAAGTGGCTTCCGATTATTACCCCGGTCCAAGCTTGGACGGATCAATAACGCACATCCTAAGAAAGTACGGCCTCGTAATCCGTGTACATCATGGACGCCGATTACGTGGTCGTGCATTCTTTGGTTGAGCGTTATTTGGACGTGCACGGGTGGCCATCGTTACCCTCCACCGCTCTTTGAAGGGGAACAAAGAAACCGACTAAATTATGTAGGCTAGCTACGGTATACTATCAGCCATCTTGAAATGCGTTTACAAATTAGTCGCGTTGCGTGTATGTCTATCCCTTACGGTAGGTAGTACACGTGTGCCGCCTCTAGTTAAATTAAATTCTTGTTTTGAATGATTCGTGCACGCACGCACGCGCGTGGAACGCGAGATGGGAAACAGGTAAATTAACAATTTGGTTTTACAGTTTACGTTACAAAATAATTAAATTGTGACATAAGTTTGCAGTGTTCTTATTGTAGTAATAGATTTATGATTAAAATTAATATAATGTACCTACGTGTTTTTTTATAGCTGACACATACACGAAGATTTTAAAGGTATTTATGCTCGTGTGGTTCGAATTGGCACCTATATTTTAATATAATACTGCACTTGGGATGTGTAATGGTGTCGATATTGTTTGGTTTTAAAGTTTTCTATGCTGCCTTAATTAATATTGCCTTGCGTTGTTTGTATTGTCCAACTAACCTCTGAAATACTTGTGGTGGGAATGTATACAACAGTTTTACGTTGATAAGCTGATACTAATTAACCGAATGTTGTTACTAACTACAGGATTTCTTAATCTACTGTATTTTTCTGAAATTAATTACCTATGGTTTAATATTACTTAATTATGACCTGCAGCATTCAGGCGATTACCCGGTGCTGGTGCCGCTGGTGGCCCGCCTGCTGCGCACCTTGCAATAAAAGGTAAGTTTTTCTATTAGCTTTTATCTAATTTGCACTATTTCTATGTTCAATAACAAGGTTGACAAAAACTTGTATGAAATATGGTGATAAATTTGTCCAAGTTGTTGATTTCTACTTAATTCAATTAATTTATGATACTGTATGTTTATGGGCTAAAGTAGACAGTTCAGTAATAACAGAGTTTAGCAAATAATCACAAGTGCAAAATATAGTGGTAACTCAAACAATAATGAATGATATATTCATAGGAATGCAGAACAGGAGCCGTTGCTGGGGCAGCCGGAGCCGGCTAACCCTCCCGGCCCGATGCAGCGTCCTGGCCCGCCGGAGCAGGCTAACCCTCCCGGCCCGATGCAGCGTCCTGGCCCGCCGGAGCAGGCTAACCCTCCCGGCCCCATGCAGCGTCCTGGCCCGCCGGAGCAGGCTAACCCTCCCGGCCCGATGCAGCGTCCAGGCCCGCCGGAGCAGGCTAACCCTCCCGGCCCGATGCAGCGTCCTGGCCCGCCGGAGCAGGCTAACCCTCCCGGCCCGATGCAGCGTCCTGGCCCGCCGGAGCAGGCTAACCCTCCCGGCCCGATGCAGCGTCCAGGCCCGCCGGAGCAGGCTAACCCTCCCGGCCCGATGCAGCGTCCTGGCCCGCCGGAGCAGGCTAACCCTCCCGGCCCGATGCAGCGTCCTGGCCCGCCGGAGCAGGATAACCCTCCCGGCCCGATGCAGCGTCCAGGCCCGCCGGAGCAGGCTAACCCTCCCGGCCCGATGCAGCGTCCAGGCCCGCCGGAGCAGGCTAACCCTCCCGGCCCGATGCAGCGTCCTGGCCCGCCGGAGCAGGCTAACCCTCCCGGCCCGATGCAGCGTCCTGGCCCGCCGGAGCAGGCTAACCCTCCCGGCCCGATGCAGCGTCCTGGCCCGCCGGAGCAGGCTAACCCTCCCGGCCCGATGCAGCGTCCTGGCCCGCCGGAGCAGGCTAACCCTCCCGGCCCGATACAGCGTCCTGGCCCGCCGGAGCAACGCAGGAGCCTGCAACTCCGGCTGTACCGGGTGCTGCTGCTGCCGGAGCAACCCCGGCAGCCACTTCGGGAGCCGGAGCTCCTGGCTGCCCAGCAGCGGTGGCGGGCAGCGGTGGCGGAGTATTCTAAATAGGGAGCCCTATACTACACTTATTTAGTGTGTATAGGGCTCCCAAAAACAAATGAAATAAAACATCGATTTTTTCCTGGAGTTTCCTTACTATTCCAAGAATTTAAAATTATCTTATCAAATACTATAATATTGACCTATTCACATGGTATATTTTATGGTTTTATTAGTAACTTTTGAAATCACTTTATCCTGCAAACATACATCTGGTCTAGAAAGGATATAATTATGTGAAGATGTGTGTGATTCAAAGGGAAGAAATAAAATACTTGTCATTTTTAATTATTTATTTATATAACAAAAATTATACATTACATGACAAAAACTATAATATTGTTCCATAATATTTATTATTTATTGGACAAAACATACTAATATTTATGGAATGTTGGAAAGCATTCTAGACAAAAGCCTGGTGATGATGGGCACTTGACACAGTGGTATAAAGTTTGTTTCCTAACTTTAGATGTATCCCAGCAATGCTTGTACCTTTTTCGTTTAGTACGGCCACCGTCAGATATTGGTAAATGCGAAGGAAAATGAATGCTATTAATATTAATTTCGCCTGACAGTGACTCTGTTACACGCAAAGGTGGCAGTAAAGTCGTTATAACCGCTTCTCTGAAGTCGTACAGACTATTTTTACCATTTTTAATGGTGTATAAAAAGTAGGCATTCAACAACAACACCTGAAAAATGTGAATGCCTACTTTTTAGGGTTCCGTAGTCAACTAGGAACCCTTATAGTTTCGCCATGTCTGCCCGTCCGTCCGTCCGTCCGTCCGTCCGCGGATAATCTCAGTGACCGTTAGCACTAGAAAGCTGAAATTTGGTACTAATATGTATATCAATCACGCCGACAAAGTGGTAAAATAAAAAGTGAAATTTTTTTTTTTATTAGGGTACCTCCCCTATACGTAAAGTGGGGAGTGATTTTTTTTTTCATTTCAACCCTAACGTGTGATATATTATTGGATAGGTATTTAAAAATGAATTGGGGTTTTCTAAAATTATTTTTCGATAATGTAAATATTTTCGGAAATAATCGCTCCAGAAGTAAAAAAATATGCGTCCCCCCCCCTCTAACTTTTGAACCATAAGTTTTAAAAATATGAAAAAAATCTCAAAAGTAGAACTTTATAAAAACTTTCTTGGAAAATTATATTGAACTTGATAGGATGAATAGTTTTTGAAAAAAAAAATACAAAATAATTTCTGAACTAAGTTTGTAATTTAACCGTATAAGGAGGTGTTTATTGTACCTGTAATTTCTACAAAATTACAATGAAATGACGTGCTTTCAAATAAAGTAAAAACGGTGAAAATCGGTTCACGCAATAAAGAATTATCCCATAAAAATCATCTTCCATACTTTATGCTCGCGCGCAATAGTTTACTCAATTTGCCGATAGATGTCGCTGTACATGGAACTCTCATATCATATCCTACATGGCGGTGTTATTAACTCTTAAGTGGGGACACTTACTGTGACGGACGGAAAACTACGGAACCCTACAGTGAGCGTGGCCCGACACGCTCTTGGCCGGTTTTTTATACCAACGCATTGTCTTATGCTCGCAAGTGTAATATGCCAGCATTTGGTCCTGCCTATCAACACCGCTCATATATTTGTTATATTCTGTTACCATTTCTGGTTTTAACACTGTCTGTCCCCTTCTGTTTGTGAATGGTTCTAATTCTGGGGACAGTTTGGTGCTGATAGTCAGGACGTCACGTCACGTCGTCAAATAACATTTGAGAGAATAAGATTTAATATTCTATTGTTAACGTTATGGTGAAGAAAATGAGGCGAATATGCCAGCTTTTATATTGTTTTCCTAAAAATCGCACGATTTTGGTAATACTAAAAAACGAGGTATAGTGACAACCCTAAAAAATCGTAAGTTTCGTAAGAACTCGCTAGAGGAGTCGGATAGCATGGCCTTTAGTCATCTATAATTGTATAGTACGAACTCCCCTCGGGAGTCGTGTAGCATTTGAACAAAGTTTTAGAGAACTCCCTAGTGGAGTTTTTAGCATTGAAAGTGTTAATTACAAAATAGTCAAAGAAACCTCAACGTTATTTTGAAAGACCTATCGATTGATGTGTCACATGTTGATATTTGGTTAAATTTTTTTTTTATTAAGTTACCTGTATGAAGCGCCCCCGTAAAAATTTTTTTTTTTCAAATTTAACTACATAACTAAGTAGCTGCATACAAAATACACCTTATGTGTAAATTTTATTCAGATACGTCGTATAGTTTCCGAGTAAAATGCCTGTGACATACGGACGGACAGACAGACAGACAGACATGACGAATCCATAAGGGTTCCGTTTTTTGCCATTTGGCTACGGAACCCTAAAAAGGAGAAAAAATTATTGAACGCGAAAAAAAATTTTTTTTTAGAATATGATACCAATTTCATCCTTAAAAAGATCACAAGCATTTTTGTTACACGTTACACCTTGTATTAACGTTTTTCATATTTTTATTTGTATTAATCATACCTACATTATATACACTTTCCAAGTTTAGGGGCAATTCAAATAAATTGTATCTGTTAAATATGTATTATTACATAAACTTAAACTATATATACTGACAGTCACAGGCAGCAGTGGTATGTCACGCAATTATTTGACTCAAGTTTTCCGCCGACCACAGGCACAGTGAGCGAGAACGAACGCGTTGTCGGCGCCATACCTTAAAGAGGGACAACGCGATTTCAGATATTTGACTGGCAAGAACAGGTTCTGTTCCCACTGAAGAATGAGAATTCTATATACAATGTGGAGGTCCTGGATAACTACCTTAAATTTTAATAAAAAGACTGGCCAAATGTGAGTCGGACTAGCGCACGAAGGGTTCAGTACCATTATCTATAAAAACTGAAAATATTAATGTCTGTTGTATGGGAGCCCTCTTAAATAATTATTTTAATCTGTTTGTTAGTATGGTCCCGTTTTTACACTTTGGGTACGGTACCCTAAAAATGGCTTAATTCACGTAAAGGAAATTAACTTATTAAAAAAACTGTATTAACAGATTTTTCTGCAAGCTTACCCAAACCGGGAATCGAACGAGCTAAAAAATACTTGTTTTCTTTTTCCACTAGCAATACTAGCATACTGTCAATGTTAAAGATAAAAATTCTCCAAGAAAGGTCTACTAGCTAGTCTGTCATACAAAATATTCATGAAATCTTTAGTGCAAGGGATATTCATAATTATTTTACATGTTTTTTTAAAGTGGGGCATTCCACTCATACAATAGTATGTTATTCAATCAAATACAAACACTGAAAACATTGAAAAAATAATCAACCCAGCAGGATTTGAACCTCGCATCGATACGCCTTACCGGGGCTCGATCGCTTTACCAATTAAGCTATGGGTTCAGTTACTGAGTTGACGAAA
Organism: Pammene aurita; assembly: GCA_947086415.1. Lineage (NCBI taxonomy): Eukaryota > Metazoa > Arthropoda > Insecta > Lepidoptera > Tortricidae > Pammene > Pammene aurita. Next base: position 19,799,014 of record OX352316.1, read on the forward strand.
TTCTCAATGCCTTCAATCATCTTTTTGCATTTATTTTTACATCGACTTTATAGCAGCCGTAAGCGACATCTAGGTGCTAACTACTAGAGTTAGATACCCTTCCCGCCGACCCTATTACAAGTGTCACAACGGAAATAATAGATGGCGCTGCTATCAACTCATAATTATTTTACATGTTTTTTTAAAGTGGGGCATTCCACTCATACAATAGTATGTTATTCAATCAAATACAAACACTAAAAATATTGAAAAAATAATCAACCCAGCAGGATTTGAACCAAGCATCGATACGCCTTACCGGGGCTCGATCGCTTTACCAATTAAGCTATGGGTTCAGTTACTGAGTTGACGAAATTCTCAATGCCTTCAATCATCTTTTTGCATTTATTTTTACATCGACTTTATAGCAGCCGTAAGTGACATCTAAGTGCTAACTACTAGAGTTAGATACCCTTCCCGCCGACCCTTTTACAAGTGTCACAACGGAAATAATAGATGGCGCTGCTATCAACCCATAATTATTTTACATGTTTTTTTAAAGTGGGGCATTCCACTCATACAATAGTATGTTATTCAATCAAATACAAACACTGAAAACATTGAAAAAATAAACAACCCAGCAGGATTTAAACCTCGCATCGATACGCCTTACCGGGGCTCGATCGCTTTACCAATTAAGCTATGGGTTCAGTTACTGAATTGACGAAATTCTCAATGCCTTCAATCATCTTTTTGCATTTATTTTTACATCGACTTTATAGCAGCCGTAAGCGACATCTAGGTGCTAACTACTAGAGTTAGATACCCTTCCCGCCGACCCTTTTACAAGTGTCACAACGGAAATAATAGATGGCGCTGCTATCAACTCATACAATAGTATGTTATTCAATCAAATACAAACACTGAAAACATTGAAAAAATAATCAATCCAGCAGGATTTGAACCTCGCATCGATACGCCTTACCGGGGCTCGATCGCTTTACCAATTAAGCTATGGGTTCAGTTACTGAGTTGACGAAATTCTTAATGCCTTCAATCATCTTTTTGCATTTATTTTTACATCGACTTTATAGCAGCCGTAAGCGACATCTAGGTGCTAACTACTAGAGTTAGATACCCTTCCCGCCGACCCTTTTACAAGTGTCACAACGGAAATAATAGATGGCGCTGCTATCAACTCATAATTATTTTACATGTTTTTTTAAAGTGGGGGATTCCACTCATACAATAGTATGTTATTCAATCAAATACAAACACTGAAAACATTGAAAAAATAATCAACCCAGCAGGATTTGAACCTCGCATCGATACGCCTTACCGGGCCTCGATCGCTTTACCAATTAAGCTATGGGTTCAGTTACTGAGTTGACGAAATTCTCAATGCCTTCAATCATCTTTTTGCATTTATTTTTACATCGACTTTATAGCAGCCGTAAGCGACATCTAGGTGCTAACTACTAGAGTTAGCTACCCTTCCCGCCGACCCTTTTACAAGTGTCACAACGGAAATAATAGATGGCGCTGCTATCAACTCATAATTATTTTACATGTTTTTTTAAAGTGTTTTCAGTGTTTGTATTTGATTGAATAACATACTATTGTATGAGTGGAATGCCCCACTTTAAAAAAACATGTAAAATAATTATGAGTTGATAGCAGCGCCATCTATTATTTCCGTTGTGACACTTGTAAAAGGGTCGGCGGGAAGGGTATCTAACTCTAGTAGTTAGCACCTAGATGTCGCTTACGGCTGCTATAAAGTCGATGTAAAAATAAATGCAAAAAGATGATTGAAGGCATTAAGAATTTCGTCAACTCAGTAACTGAACCCATAGCTTAATTGGTAAAGCGATCGAGCCCCGGTAAGGCGTATCGATGCGAGGTTCAAATCCTGCTGGATTGATTATTTTTTCAATGTTTTCAGTGTTTGTATTTGATTGAATAACATACTATTGTATGAGTTGATAGCAGCGCCATCTATTATTTCCGTTGTGACACTTGTAAAAGGGTCGGCGGGAAGGGTATCTAACTCTAGTAGTTAGCACCTAGATGTCGCTTACGGCTGCTACGAGTATAAAGTCGATGTAAAAATAAATGCAAAAAGATGATTGAAGGCATTGAGAATTTTGTCAACTCAGTAACTGAACCCATAGCTTAATTGGTAAAGCGATCGAGCCCCGGTAAGGCGTATCGATGCGAGGTTCAAATCCTGCTGGGTTGATTATTTTTTCAATGTTTTCAGTGTTTGTATTTGATTGAATAGCAAGGGATATTATCAATACTACCGAGAATTGTTTGAGAAATCTGTGAATGCATTTGTTTCTTTTAAAAATAAAAGAAAATTTATTTTAGGTACTAAAAGCAGTTTTAGAATTAAAGTTGTCCTCCTACAGGGCCTATATATTTTTTCCACGCTGATTCATTAGACGTGAACAGGATTAACACTACGGATTCAGTTAATAACAAGCTATTGTTTGATACCAGTATTAAAGTGATTAGCGCCAAAAAGTATGAAGAAAAAAATAAAAAGTTTTATATTATTTACGACACGCATGGTCACTCTACAGTTAGAATACTCCTTTGAGTACCGATTCTCTTGTTTTTCTGTAATATGTGTCAAATTGATGTCTGGTTACTTTGGAAACATCGTATCTCACTTAATTTGACAATTTTTTTTCATAATAAATGTGCTATCTTTATTCATTTGTTTATTTAGTGTGACCATGATTACAGAAAATAAAATTTCTACGTAACAAACATTAAAAAAAAATTTGAAAGGCATTATTGTTTCACTTAAAAACATGATGGCGGCAGATTCATTATCGTTAACTAAGTGTCTAGGGTTGTCTCCTGAATCACCCTGTAGTTCTGCTATTCTGTACACAACACTCGCGGTTTAAAGTCACGATGCCTCCAAAAGCCATTCCTTGACTTGACAATCTTCCTTGACCTCACACTCTTCCTTGATTTCACAATCTTCCTTAACCTCACACTCTTCCTTGACTTCACACTCTTCCTTGACCTCACACTCTTCCTTGACTTCACAAACTGTGCTATCCTCCCCATGATGAACCTTTTCATGTTTTTCTAAACTGACAAATTCTCTAAATTTCTTCTTACACATCCTACAATGATAAAACTTACGTTCAAAATGTGTCTTCACATGCTTCTTCAAATTACTCAACTGCGTGAATTTTCTTTGACAGTGCTCGCATGAGTATGGTTGCTCTCCAGTGTGGATCCTCGTATGACGTCTTAAACTGTCTAAACCTGAAAACTCTTTATTACAGATTTGACACACATAAGGCTTCTCTCCTGTGTGCACTCTCTCGTGTCTTTTTAAATTACTTAAATCAGTGAAATCCTTCTTACACAAATCACAAGCAAATCGTCTTATACCTATATGTATCCTCTCGTCTTTTCTTAAATTATCCATTCCAGAGAAAAACTTTTGACACGTTTGACATTGGTAAGGTCTCTCACCGGTATGCGTTCTGACATGCAGCTTCAAGGTACACAGGAATAAGGTTTTTCGCCGGTGTGTATTCTCTCATGGCGTTTCAAACAGCTTAAATCTGCGAATTCTTTACCGCAAGTTTTACATGAATAAGGTTTCTCTCCTGTATGAGTACGTTGGTGTGTTTTTAGATTAGCTAGCTCTGTGAACTCCTGCTTACAGACGTCACAAGTGTGTGGTTTCTCACCTGTGTGGATGCGAGAATGTCGTCTTAAATGGCTTAGTTGTCTAAATTTTTCCTCACATATTGCACAGTTAAAGGGTTTTTCGCCGGTATGTATTCTCATATGTTCTTTAAGTTTGCTTGCTTGCTTGAAGTCTTTTGAGCACACGTCGCATTGCAAATCTGCAGTCGCAGCGTCGCAGTTCCTTTTGGCTGACTCTGCGGCAGCGCGAGTTGGGGCTTTACGTCGTGAGAGCCCTTTTTAACCGACTTCCAGCTTTCAAAAGAGGAGGTTCTCAATTCGGCGTGTATGTTTTTTTTTTTTTTTATGTTTGCTACTCCATAACTCCGTCATGTCTGAACCGATTTTGAAAATTCTTTTTTTGATTGTAAGTATATATATATACAGATTGGTCCCGTTTTTGTCAAAACGCAGTTCTGATGATGGGATCCATGAGGAAGCGAGGGAACTCCTCAAATCTTAAAGGCATACATATAGTGATTTTTATCAACAAAACCATAATTTTCATTCAAAACAGTGACATTTGATGAAGTAGAACTGCTGATGATGATCAGAACGGAACTCTTCAACGACGCATAGTTCACGTTTGGCGATTTGTCCTCTTCGCTGTGTTTGTTTAGCAAGTTTAATTGTCAGGACAAATTTTCGTCAAGCTCAAGTTCTGATGATGGGATCCATGAAGAATCGAGGGAACTCCTCAAATCTTAAGGGCTTACACATAGTGATTTTTGTACTTTTATCAACAAGTCAAGCATTTTCATTCAAAAGAGTGACATTTGATGAAGTGGAACTGCTGATGATGATAAGAACGGGACTCTTCAACGACGCATAGTTCACGTTTGGCGATTGATCCCCTTTGCTGTGTTTGTCAAGCAAGTTAGATTGTCAGGACCAATTTTCGTCAAGCTCAAGTTCTAATGATGAGTTCCATGAGGAATCGAGGAAATTCCTCAAATCTTAAAGGCATACATAAAGTGACTTTTGTATTTTTATCAACAAATCAAGCATTTTCATTCAAAAGAGTGACATTTGATGAAGTGGATATGCTGATGATGATCAGAACGGAAGTCTTCAACGACGCATAGTTCAGGTTTGGCGATTTGTCCTCTCCGCTGCGTTTGTTAAGCAAGTTATTTCATTGTATGGAATCTAAGTGCACCATCTACAATAATGCTTCACCGGCTACCCCCATGGAAGTCGGTTTTTTTTTCTTAAAAATTATTCTGAAACATTACACAAAAGTTAAGACAGTAAATTGAGCCAAATGCCATATGCATGATTATTTATATATATGAATAATTATTATAATCGCGTCTTTTATAATAACAGGGGGCGTAATTTTTTTTGTAAAACAATATACAAGGTGGCACAGTTGGTATCGTAATCTAATTATGAAAAACTAACAATAAAAAAAATTGCGGGAAAAAAATTGGTTTTGTATGGGTTGAGATTGGCGAGATTGCACTCGAGCATAAAAACGTCTTATACAAAGCGCGGCAGCGCGCGAACTGACACGGACACACACCGCTTTCATCTCTTTCTGAGACACGCAAGTGTATATCATTGCAAGAAGAACTTCAGGAAACATTGGCTTCAAAGAAGAGACAAAAAACTTACAACTAATTCGCTGGAGTCATTAAAAAATAGGAAATTAATTTATACGAGTCCGGGGGGTCAAAAGGCGAACTTTTACAGTTCGCGGATCGTCGCTGATCACTGCCCGAGATCTGTGGTCCCGACGAGTGTTGAGTCAGAAAGGGTCTTTTCAGCGGCTGGTTATCTGGCCAGCAAAATAATAAGCCGATTATCAGATGATTCTTTAGACGTGTTATGCTTTTTAAGAAGCTTTTTTCAAAATAATCCGTAATATACTGCATAAATAGACACACTAAACTGGCGAGATCTCGCGAGATTGATATTCAAAAACTCGCGAGATCTCGCCTGAGCCTCAATCTCGCGAGATTGCATTCCCTAAATACAACGTGTTTTTTTAATTGTAATGGTACGTTCCTGAGCTTAAATTAAGTATGTTTCAAAGACACTAGTGTCATAATTAGCTCCAGTTCTTAAATAATCGATAGTTAATTTTACCTTTAGGATATGATTGTGTAAACCTCCATTATATGAAGGGTACACGGATAGAACATGTCTAGTCACATTGACAACATTTTGATTTATAGCGCTTTTAATAGTAGTTTATGTAACTGTTACGTAATAAGGCCTAATTACGTACAGTTGCATACACTGCTTTATCTACACTCATATTATTTATTCTAAATGCCGTATTCGGAAACCATATGCCATGGCCAACTCGATTGTGCCGGCGGTCGGGGAGGCGGATGCGCGGGAGGGTGCAGGTGTACATTATGTTATCAAAACTCATATCACATCAATAGTTGAGCATGTAAAGTTAAAATTACGTTACTGCCACAGATAAAAAAATTATCATAAAATCGGTCATGGTAATGCTAGCCATTGCCTACCGTTTTCGAACACGTTTTAGAGAACTTACAATATGAGTGTAGATAAAATTTGGAACGATTCAATTAACCATACTATTTTCGTAACTAGATGGTTTTTATGAGTTTATACGTTAAAATTTACATCTGTAACAGAAGTTGTTACTAATAGTTCATTGCAAGCTCTACATTTTGATATAAACATCTCATTTTACAAAAAAGTGACTAGACATGTTCTTTCCGTGTACCCTTCATATTATTTGTGTACTCTGAGACACCGCAATAAATGATACACCTGTGTGTAATACGTCAACAAAATACGCTTCCTTTGTATCTCGGAGTATTAATGTTAGAAATTACATTGCCATGTCATAATTTTCAATTGTTTGGTTGAGTTAATCATAATACCCTAATACCCTCGTTACATCAGTGGCCGATATAACAATTATAGCAATTTTTTTTAAACTAATTATGCCAAAAACTCGTATGTATCTTCAAAATAAAGGGCTATATACATAAATAATCAGGGGGCGTAGCCAAGATAACAATCCCTTATCACGAGATAAGTTAAGTTTCGATTGGCATTATCGATAAACGATTTACAATGAGGGTTTCCGCGATCGAGATTTCCACTAGATGGCAGCACCGTGGCGCAAGTTCTTTTTGACAGCAGCTGTCAAAATCCAACAATAAAAAAAATGAATTTTATTTTTATTTAAGGGCTTTTACTCCTCGTCAGTTTTAGCGAGGTGAATTCTTCCAATGTCAAGGTGTACTTAAGATTTTATTTAATTTTAATAAAATTTAAGCAACGTTGTTCGGTTGAGGCCTTGCCGATTGTAAGGTGATAGCCTCCCTACAAACACGTGGGTGGCCGACGAGACCCCGGATAACCGTTTGTTCAACTAAACGGTGGTTACGCGCGTTTTTAGACTAATTGTTAATTAGCTGCACAATTGTTCGTTAGGTCACCGCACAATAAGCTATCAATATTACACACTGCACTACGTAAATGAGCAAAATACTAAAAAAACTTCTCTAAAGACGGCGCAGCCATCTTGAGCTTCAAACGAATATCAAAAAAATGATTAAACGTGACGGTTGGATTATGACAGCTAGACCTCTCGCCACGGTGCTGCCATCTAGTGGAAATCTCTATCGCGAAAACCCTCATTGGCTAGACAAAGCGCTGGTAGCATGGCGGAATGTCGTCCGGGGAAACTTTCAACTCGGAGGCCTCGGTTTCCACCGGGGGGCTCGTACCACTGGGTTCTTCCGGAACTTGTGTAGCAGGTATCATTTGATATTTACCAGTCGCTTTTCGGTGAAGGAAAAGATCGTAAGAAAACCGGACCTAATCCCAAGAAGGCCTAGTTTCCCCTCGAGACTGGAAGGTCCCGTGGCAGTCGCTTTCGTATAACAAGTGCCCACGCCAATAAATGGGATTAGGTTGTCGAGCGGACCCCAGGCTCAATCAAGCCCTGGCAAAAGCCGGAACAAACTCTAGGAGGGCGATGATATATGACTTGGCTAGACCCACAGGTGCTACTGCCACCACGACGACCGACGACGTGCTATTTCGTGCGTGGCCTCTGACATACAATTACTGTGGAGATTGGATGGCTATAGGTACTTAGGTTGCGTTAAATATGAATACGTGTCGTTAGTTTGAGCTCTTTATTGAGACTGATTAACCTACTCTCTTATGCCCACTACATCACCGGGCTAATAAAAGAAAAAAAAATTAATGCAAAATAATTTTTTTTTTCATAAGTAGAAGTAATGTAACATAGTTAACAATGTTGGCATAGTATCATTTGTTAGGTAAACATTAATATAATTTTAATGCAAATTATTGTATGCTCATATTTATCGAAGAAAAGAAAAACATTACGTAATAAACAGTTTTACACGATTTTTATGAATAGTTTCATTTTTTCCCTTATTTTCTATTATAATATTCGTTCCACAATCGCTTATAACTTTAAATGGACCTTTATACAATTTGTCCAATTTTTTCCCAGTTTCGTTTTTTATCAAAACTAAATCATCCTTCTTGTAGACAAAAGGAACAATTTTTCGATCATACAAATTCTTATTTGTTAACTTACTTCTAAACAAATGCTCTCTCGCATCCTTATGAGCTAACTGTAATCTATGCCTTAATTCTAACATATAATTATTAGGATTATACAATGGATCCAAAGTATTACTTAAATTACTAGGTACTTGACATTGTTTTCCGAAAACAAGTTCAAATGGCGTGTATTTTGTAGAACTATGTACCGTGGTGTTGTAGGCAAAACACCAAAACGGTAGCCAGTGACTCCACGTATTTAGACGCTCGTCACAATAAATTCGTAAAAATGCCGCTAAATGCTTATGCATATTTTCTATAGCTCCAAGAGATTGATGGTGGTAAGCAGTCGAATGCAATTTGTTAATATTTAAAAGTTTACATACCTCGCTAAATGTTGACGATGTGAACTCTGTCCCCTTATCGGTGGCAATGACCTTCGGTATACCATACTTTAGTATGAAATTGTTGACTAAGGCTCGCGCCACGCTGACTGTGTCCTTGTTCCGTAGCGGGTACGCTTCGATATACTTACTGAGTTCACACTGTATAGTTAAGATGTAGGAGTAACCTTCAACATCTGTTTCTAAAGGTCCTACGATGTCGAGAAATATTTTTTCCAAGGCCGTTGTGGCTGTTGTCGTTATTTCCATAGGTTCCCTATTTTCTCGCGAATATTTCATAAATTGACATTTACTACATTTACGTACAAAATTCTTAACATCATGTTCTAACTTTGGCCAAAAGTATTTACATTTAATGTTATTTATCATTCGTCGTATGCCAGCATGCCCACTGGTCGGCAATAGATGGTAGTCATTTAATATTATTGTTTTTTCTTTTTCATCAAATATTCTCTTAACATTTCTGAGAATGCTAATGCGTGGTCCGGACCACTTATCATTACTCATTATTTCTTCACTAAGATTCTTTAAGAATAACGCGTTATTTTGTGTCGTAATGACATATATTTCTGTTATATTTATCTTTTTACAAAAATCACTTAGTTTATTCGCAAAATCGGCTCGCGTATAATGCGACATATAGCTAAGGTTTATGTATATAATTGACTTTTCTTCAATTAACGAAAAACATTCTTGCTCCATTGTAATTAGATTTTTCTCTCTTAACTCGTCTAAATTCGAACTTTTAATGAATTGCAATTCAACGGAATTACTCGGTTTTCTTAATATTTCCGAAATTTGAGGTTGATCAGGCCTCGAATCCTTGGGAATATTAAGATTCGTAGTATTTCCGAAATCCAAACTCTGCTGTAAAGCTTTTCTACTTTGCGCTCTAGTTGAAACCAAAACTTGCTCTCCTATATTTTTTAATTCGTCCGAAGTGATGGTCACCCTACTCAACGCGTCCGCGACGACGTTATCTCTGCCTTTAACGTATACAACTTTATATTCGTACTCTTCGAGTTATAATCTGAATTTAATTAAACGACTTGATGGGTCCTTCATGCTAAACAAATATAATAGTGGCTTATGGTCAGTCATTATAGTAAAACTTTTTCCGTATAAATAGGGTCTGAAGTATCAGACACTCCATGTCACAGATAATAATTCTTTCTGAATTGTTGGATAATTTAACTCGGCCTTATTTAATGTTCTACTAGCGTATGCTACGGGTCTCATGTCCTTATTACATAAACATGAGCCTATCGCTTTCCCGGAAGCGTCCGTTTGTAAGAAAAATTCGTTTTCGTCAGAAAAATCTGGATACTGTAAAATTGGTGGAGAAATTAGCTTTTCCTTTAAATTTATAAATGCTTGTTTACATTCTTCTGTCCACTGAAATGTAACATTTTTTCTACTTAACTTATTCAAGGGTAATGAAATATCTGCAAAATTCGGTATAAATTTCCTGTAATAGTTACAAAAAGCAACAAAACGTCTAACTTCTTCAGTTGTTTTAGGTTCCGGATAATCTTTTAATACTCTCGTTTTCTCAGGGTCAGGCAAAACTCCTTCGGCCGACACTACATGGCCTAAATAAAGCAATTGTTTTTTAAGAAATTCACATTTTTGGGGATTGACCTTTAAATTTACCTTTCGTAATCGTTCTAACACGTCAGTTAAGTGTTTGTTATGTTGTTCCATGTTTCTCCCAAAAACTACAAGGTCATCCATATAAATAAAGCATTTTTCGTACGAGAGACCTGACATGGCAATTGACATGACACGTGAAAATGCGCTAGGAGATATTTTTAATCCCATGGGGAGCCTCTTCATACGAAATTGTCCTTGGCTACTTGAAAACGACGTAATATTTCTGCTATCTTCGTCTAAAGCTGTCTGGTAGTATGATTGCTGTAGGTCTAAGTGACTGAAGTATATAGCTCCAGACAACGAGTCTAAAATCTCATTAATGTTAGGTAGTGGAAACTTATCATCCTGAATTACGTTATTTACTCTTCGGTAGTCTATAACTAACCTCCATTTTTTTGTCTTATTGTCAGATTTTTTGGGTACTAAAAGTATTGGGCTATTCCAGTCACTATTTGTGGGTTCTATAATGTCGTCTTCTAACATTTTTTTTATCTGTCTGCTAATTTCTGGTTTCATGGTTTCTGGTAAACGGTATGGTTTTACATAAATTGGTTTTGTATTAGGTTTTACGCTAATTTTCTGACTCAATATGTGTGTTGTGCCTAACTTGTCACCATCTAAATAAAAAACGTCCGCATACTTCACACATATGGACTCAATAAGTTTTCTGTCAAATTTATTTAAATGATTTAATTTTAATGTTTCTAATAAACGCGTCACCCGTTCTACTCCATTGTCGTACTTGTTAAAATAACATATGTCATATTCCTTTAAAGATGTCAATTCTGGTATAAAAATCGCTCGTGTTTAATATTCTAATCGGTATTCTATTATTTTTAACTTTTCCTATCGTTCCTGCTAAAAAAACATTTTCTTTCAATTCGCATGAATTTACGACATATTCATTTCCTATTTGAAATGATGAATTTAATTTCATAAAATGCAAAGTCTCACTTCTCGCTGGTAGTGATAAATGTGTATCAGTATCATTATTTCCATGAATTGGCAACACACAAGCTTGGTCGCCGTAATACAACGTCAACAAGTTCGTCTGTAAGTCGATATCTGCACCGTGAGTTCTCAAGAAATCTAAGCCAATAAGCCCGTCTGCATGACATGGCATTTCATTTAATACGTGGAACTTATGTGTGAATGCTATCTGGTTACAATTCTCTAGTGATACATATGCTATGTTATTGCAAGTGATTCCACCCCCAACACCTTTTATAACTGAATCTCTCTTTTGTAATAAGTTACTTGGAACTTTATCTAAATGAATTAGTGAACAAGTTGCGCCTGTATCGATAATAAAAGATAGGTCTTGCCCATTGACTCGACAAATTACGTAACCTAATCCTTCACACGTAAATACGTAGTTTATGCCTTCACATATTAACACTTTAGGGACGAAAAAACTCTGAAAGATTGGGTTGTTCGTCACTCACCTGGTTTCCAGATGTCGTAGCAGCGTAGATCGTGCTATGTTGGTGTCCGCGACTTCCTCGGGCACTACGGCTGTTACGCGGGAAATTCCGCGTTGCTTGCCCTCTGGTTTGGTAACTGTTGCTACCCCTATACCTGTTAAAGGTATTGGGTGCCCAGTTGTTGGCACGGTGATACTGGTTATTGAAACCACGGCTATTCCATCGGCCGCGATACTGTTGATTATAGTATCCGCGACTGTTCCGTCCACTTACTCGAAATCCTCTCCTGTTGCCTCTCATGTGCATAACCATGGGGGTTGGCTGGCTGCTGTCCTCATCCTTGGCCGCTTGCACTGCTTCCTTCAACTCCTTGTAATTTCTAGCTGAAATTATAGTTCCTAACCTTCTGTTGCGCAAACCGTCTGCAAACTTTTTAATAGCTAAGTTTTCGTTTATTGGTCTCAAGATTTCGCATGCCTGTTGATTATTGTCCGCTTGCGCAATCGTGAGATTAGTAAACAACTCTTCAATCTTATCGGCATAGGCCGCAACAGATAGGTTATTTTGTGTAACGCTATTTAATTGCACTAACAATGAATTTGCTGATTTTTTTGGTAGTAAATATTTCTTTATGTCAGCGATTAATGCTGAAACAGTATCATAATTTTGATTTAATTTAATTTTTGCGTTCCTGGTCAATTTCGTTTTTAAAACAAACGAAATCAGCAATTTCTTGTTATCTGCTTCTTTCAATATGCTATCCATCATCTCAATACCTTCAATAATTCTCTCTACCGTATCATCTTTGCCATCATATAAGGGAATCAGTGATCCCACTTCCTTTAAGTCGAATTTTTCTGCCATTTTAACTTGTTTCTGGACTTCACTAGAATTACTGATACTATATTCTAATATTCTATTATAAATCTTATCTATTTTGTTGCAAATTACTTCAAGTACGTAATCGGAAAATTCTTCTGTATAAGTACTGCTAGAACTAGACTCAATTAACTGTATATAATGCGAATATATTTCTTTCGCCTCGCTTATTTTATTAATCCCGACTTTCTGTAGCCTACGTTCGGGTCCTAGCTTACGTAACTCTACTTGAAGTTTTACTAATTTGCTTAATACATTATTAAGTTGTAATTCCATAAGTACACTAAAATAGCATATTTAAAACTAGGTAGTATGTTATAGTAGAAGTAACTATTCGCGCATAAAAAAAAGTAAAAAAAAAAATATATATAAGAGAAAGAGCACTTTACTTGTATACCGTTCACTTCACACACATTTCTTCATCACCATCGTTGCCACGTTCAGCGCCATCCTCTCGTACCTGGTTCCGGCGTCCCGAAAGCCTTACACGAATGCGTCGTACCATATCATTACGTATTTCTCGTTGAATCCATTTGTGGTGGCACTGTACTTGAATAGTGCATAAATTATTATCCCCAGTGCAACGATAATCAAAATACATGTCACCAATATGTTGTTTATTCGGAGATGCTCGGTGTGCTCGCTAATACCCTGGCCTTCATTGGAGCCTGCAGCGTTCTGTGTAATTATGACTTCCTTCTCCTCTTGTTTGGAATACGATTTGCCCATTGTAATTCCAAAAAGTCACCGTCCAGCACAGGTCGTCGAGTGTGTATATTTTTTTGTTTTATTGTCCAACACTTCACTGGTTCACAGCGCAGAAAATGATACAGTTCGAAGGTATATACAGTTAAAAATTGGCTTGAATCGAATAACGCGGAGCAGATAAGTTGTTACGTATCGTCGTAATAAAAGTCATACGAGTATAACCACTGGCTAACACTTCACATAGAGTCTGAATTGCTGATGTCGTGGAATGCGCCCGGGCCGCCCGGCGGCCGGCGCGACTAGCAAGGTCGCCATGTGGAGATTGGATGGCTATAGGTACTTAGGTTGCGTTAAATATGAATACGTGTCGTTAGTTTGAGCTCTTTATTGAGACTGATTAACCTACTCTCTTATGCCCACTACAATATTCTTTATTGCACCCCACAAAGAAAAAGAGGTACAGAAATAGATTTAACGAAGAAAATAATGGTAACAACAGGCGGTCTTATCGCTATTAAGCGATCTACCAGACAACTTTAGGGTAGCAGGAGATAGAGAACAGAGTTTCAGAAACAGGTAGTGCTTTAGACAATTAGCGAGTTAAGAGAAACTACACAATCATTGAAGCGGTCAAATGCAAATTCCAAAACACATCTAATATGAGAAGACGTAGGTCTCTGTGTGAAAGCATCAGAAATGATGCCATCCGCAGCAGAACCAAAATAACCGATACAGCCCTCCGAATCGCTAAACTAAAGTGGCAGTGGGCGGAGCACATTGCACGTAGAACCGATGGCCGTTGGGGCGAAAAGGTTCTCGAGTGGCGACCACGGACCGGAAGGCGCAGCGTGGGTAGACCCCCCACAAGGTGGACTGATGACCTGGTAAAGGTCGCGGGAGTCCGCTGGATGCGGGTGGCGCAGGACCGGTCATTGTGGCACTCTTTGGGGGAGACCTATGTTCAGCAGTGGACATCCTTCGGCTGATCTGATGGAGATGATGATGAGGCACAAACTTACATTGATGGTCGTGTAAAAAATCATTCTTAATTTAACAAATGAACCCTTTTGCCTGTTTAACGAAAACAATGCACGAAACGTTATAGCGGATTTTGAAGCTGTGAAACATACGGTTTCTTTTAATACCACGACGGTGACAAACAAGTATACGTTCCGCCTGATGGTAAGCAGCTACCGTAGCCTATGGACACCTACAACTCCAGAGGTATCACATGCGCGTTGCCTACCCTTTACAAAAAGGAGGATTCACTGTGTTGACGGCTAAAGGAACAAGAAGGTCCCTCATCGTCAACACACGGACCCAGTGTGTTGACGATGAGGGACCTTGAACTCTTAGCCTTCTTTGAGCTCTTTGTTTATTTATTAGGACTACCAACAGGAGATACAACACACATTTAAATATAAAGACTGAAAACATAATATACAATTGATCCCCCACTTACAGGCAATCACAGCATGCGTGTGACATTAAACACGAGTTATTTAACTAAAAACTAGCATTTACAATTTTAACTATACGTATAAATAAATAAATAAATATTATGGGACATATTTACCTTGAGTTTGAGTCGCCTCGTGTGTCGGCGAGGCTCGCACGGACTCGCTCGCGCCTCCGTGTTCGTCATCTTCTGTCTGTCTCTCGAACTCTATCTCCACTTTAAAGTACACTAAAATGAACAAATAAATATTATAGTGACAATCTTACAGATATGAAGCGCTGGTAGCCTGACGGTAAGACGTCCGAATTTAATAATTTAATGGGCGGAGGTCAGAGTGACAGACCAGCATATTTTTGAATTGGAAAACAGTAATATCAAAATAGGTAAAACCTGCCGAAGTTGTCTCAGATATAAAGGACAGGGACCAGGGACCTATATTTTAATATTAGAACAAAAACATTGCGTTTTATTACGGGAACAAAAACAGTAGGCGGCAAACTATGAATTACATTATACGTCGTTTGGCACTACTTTCCCGCAACAGAAACTTTTGGCAATCATCATCTTCCTAGCGTTTGTCCCGGCTTTTTGCGACGGCTCTATAGAGCCTGGGGTCCGCTCGGCAACCTAATACCAGGAACTGGCGTAGGCACTAGTTTTTACGAAAGCGAAGGCCATCTGACCTTCCAACCCAAAGGGGAAACTAGGCCTTGTTGGCATTAGGTCCGGTTTCCTAACGATGTTTTCCTTCACCGAGAAGCAATCTAATGATATTTCGTACAGAAACTTTTGGCAATGATATAATCTAAATATTTATATAATTTATCATTATATTGCATCAAACCCAGAACTCTAGGATTAGTTTTCTTGAAGCGGTTTGCATTCTTTGACCTCCACCAGTTTACAGCAGCCATCTATGTCCAGATCTAGGAATCAGCATTTACATTGCCCTTAACCACTTCCAAGTTATCACCTGGGATGCAATGACTGACTTAATTTGCGCCTGGCTCGGGGTCTATACAGGATGGAACAAAAATACTGGTCGTTTAAGGGCATAATAGAGAACATGCGTGAAAAATATTTAGTTGAATTTGTTGCATAAACACGTTCAACAACCCCTTCTTATCTTAATTCTATTAGATCCTCTCAAAAATTGCTCCTAAAAGTGCCATCTTCATCTTCCAAATTTTATAATTGCTCATTTACGTTCCAGGCCGTTCGTTTGTGGAATTCTCTCCCTCTCAACATAAAACGCGCGCAATCTATTGGTAGCTTTAAATCGCAACTTAAGGAATACTATTTATCTCTTCCTTAGGTTTTTAAGTTGACAGTGTTGCTTCTTACTGTGTGTATTATATATGTATATATGTACGTATATGTATGTTTATTTTGTATTTATTTAAGTATGTATATTCATATGAATGTGCTGTGTTATCTATTTCGTCTCTTTTGTTTCTATGCACCACCTACTGCTTATTGTTTTTCTCTAGTCTCCACTACCCAAAGGTTGTCTGGAAGAAATCGCTCATTAGCGATAAGACCGCCTGTTGTTACCTCTACCTAAATTTATCTAATTGAGTACATGCATGAATTTTTTTTATTTTTTTATTTAACTGTTTACATTGTTTTAACACTAGGAAAAAGAAAAATTCGTTAAAAAAGCTTTTCGTTATTTAATAAAAAAAGATTGAAAATCTTAAAAAAGTTTGAGCGGTTGAAACGCTCATAATTTTTGGCGCGAAAATGACAGTGTGATGGCGTCACATCTCACAAAATTTTATAGGTTAGTATCAAGTTAGTATGAGATTAGTTCCTACTTCAGTTGGTATTTCAAATATTTCAAAGTTATTTTCGCTTAAACCATGAATGAAACTAAAAAACCCATATAGGTATACGGGTATTATCTAGTGCCAAAGTGCATGAACAATATAATAAGTGCACCCAATAAGGTGTTTTATATCTGTCGAAAGACGTGAAAACTTGTAAACCATGGTGCAAAATGATGAGAAGACTACGACTTTTTATTGCTGTGAAGATCGCTTCAACGTAAGTAAATACCTATTTATCTTGTATTCAAATATATTTATACCTAGTTAGAGTAATGTCGTGTCTACAATTATACATATACCTTAATAACGTTACTTGCAAGTGTAGGTGCACTGGGAACGGTGCGTAACTTAAGAATTATATAATGAATGCTGCGAATGCAGAAGACGCTGGTTCGATCTCAGCCCTGGGTACCGGAGGCCTAGGTCACCTTTTTCCTTTGTAAATTCGCCATCAGGTATATCGGTGTGGTCAAGGTGGTCACAAATATCTGAACAACGCCTATATTGTCAAGGCGATAAAGTGCATGTAGAATGATGGCGACGGTATATGACATACCTATATAAGATTATAATTTATATTCTATGTACTGCTGCATTTTTTTTATACCTTGTTAAGGATTACCAACAATGGAGCCAATTTTGGAACAATGTAGGACCATATTATTACGATATTGTACCAACTACTAACATTAAGAAAGGTTTTCTTTTAAGACTTATTTTCTGGTACAGATTTGTAAAATAAAAATATGTATTCATTTCAGGTCGAAGAGGATACAGAAAATGACATTCAACATAAAATAATGAAGGAAAGTGTGGTAAAAGTTCCACTTCAATTAAAAAAAAGGAGTTTTGCTATACTTAAATGCTATAGGCTCCGAGAGCTCCACATGTTGAAGCCCCACGCTACAGTAGACCATAGTTTAATATCTGTAATAGACAAGGTAATAATGGTAGGCTGTGGATAAGTTAAGTAAACATGCAGGTTGTGTTTAATAATAAAAAGATTTTTATTTTACATATCTTTAATTTTTATTCAATAATAGGGGTAGTAGGTAGGTACATGAAAGCAGCTAGAAAGATAGTGTTAGAAATAGTAAGTACTGCACATAAATCTTAATTAACATTACTTGAAACTAGCAGAGACTAGTTAATTTATAAAACTAACAATGTCCATTCAATAACTTGCTTGCTCTTGCTTCAGACTTGGCACCTTGGAGCCTCAAAAATTTCTTAGACGTTGCGTCTCTATTTAATACATATACTCTGTAATAGTACTACATATATCCTTGACCTTAATCAATTTAAGGCTAGTACCAACTGATGATAGTTTGGATTTCTTGCAATAATATTTGATGCTAGTTGTTGGTTGGTCCGCTGCACTGGTGTAGCCATGCAATCTTCCTAAAACAATATAATAAACTAATTAATATCTTTCTGTACTATATTGTTGTACGGTTATTATAAAATATACCAGAGCGACCAAGGTACTTAAAAATATCTTATTATGGACTTTATCACCGTGACAGGCGTTGTTCAGATATTTGTGACCATCTTGGGTGCTCCAATAAATCTGATACTGTACTAGAGTCATAGATTTATTATAAACACTGCCATATGTATCTATATAGCATCAGTAATGCAGACATAAATGGGATTGGACATTTGGCATGTTTAATACAAAAAAATTAACTATGCCCTGGCAAATCAGTTCACATGACAATTATATAATAGCTCTAATAATTAGACCATTCATATATCCTTGTTATGTCTGAGGCTGGAATGGACACAAACTCAAAAGCAGCAGCGGTGGGTGACTCCATCAAAATTTAGATTTTAATTAATCTATCTCGGGTAACCTAACCACATTTGCTCACAACACTAAGCCGAACTCCTACTATAAGATGGCTCTAGCCAGTCAGTTACTCTCCTTACAGAAATGAAAATCAAATATGTATCCTTACCCACGTGTGCTGCACAATGTTTTCACTGTTTACAGATTTAACTTTTCCTTCTGTTTTGTTGCAGTACAATTTTTGATTTGGTGGCTCCGGGGTGATTCTAGCTTTTACATATCACCATCTCAGCATACTTGCACATAGCCAATGGTCATGTCATGTCTATTGTAACATCATTTCAAGTACCTGTGTTTCACAAAGAAAATAATGATTATAATTATGCAATAACACTTCACATCACAGCTCACAAAACATTACATGCCTGTTACGGTTTTTGGAGTAGGTAAGTAATTTATATAAACGTAGGACAACAGTTTAAGTAGCAGTTTCAAAATAAAGACAAGGTTACTTATAGGTTATTGTTTTTGATTTACAGTTTTAATCATTACACATAAGTAAGTAATAGATTAAAAATTATAATTACCTTGCAGTTTTCGCTACTTTCATCTTGGCAGGCATTAACATTGTTATTATTGGTGAAATACGACGACATCATAAATGCATTATATTCGGCAAATTGTCCAGTTGCGTCTTTACAAATCCGCTATCCGTAGTATCCGTCATTGTACCTGCGTTGTTGTGTATTATATTATTATAAATGAGAAATGGCAGTGCTGCAGTATCTGGGCATGTGCTGGGCATTGATGTATTATGTATCTATCTGGGTATTCTGGGTGTTTTAGTTTATAGGACGATTACCGGCGAGGATAACGAGTCGTTATTAACGACATTGACTTGACATTAGCACAACTGAAACTGACTGAACTCATGGACTGAGCGAGCGAGCGTTCGTTCAGATACTAAGCTTTAATCTACATATTACAGTGTATAATGCATATTCTAATCATCGGATTACATAATCTACCATTTACCAACCTCATTAAAAAGTATAGTATCATCTTACTTATGCAAACTAGGTTAGTTCTAAGTAAAACTAGCTTGACGTATTTGTAAGGAACCAATGGAGGACATTTATTTAAGAGCAAACTTATTGAAACCCAATGGAAACCCAGCATAATGTGTACCTCAAATTCATCTTTAAGTGCCGATATTTGAATTATAACCGCAAAAAGCTGCTGAATCACCACAGAAACAATTTTTAATCAGTTTTCGTCTAAATCCAGTGTCAGCCACGAACAAAATATCAAATCTGTCAAGTATGTGACGTCACGAGTACGTTCGACCAATAGCGTTGCGTTTAGATTATTAGGTTTTTGCGCGAACTTTTTACACTTTTTAAGTATTATTTTAAGCAAATAAATGTTAACTAAATTAAAAAAATGTATTTGTAGAATAATATTATGGCAATAACCATCATAATAAAAAATATTTCGTTAAAATTTAAACTTCATGCATGTACCTAATTGTAAAATTTGTGCTTGTAACTGTATGAGGTGTGCAATAAAGAGTATTTATTATTATTTATTATTAACCCCAAATTAATATAAATAAGTGGAAATACGTAATCATTTTTAACACTTTTTTAAAGATATTTTAGGTTTTTTTTTATACCTCAAATGTATTTTAGAAAATTCAGTTCGATTACTTATGTTCTAACAAGAAAAAAAAATATGACAACTATATAGCGAAACGCATTTTTTCGTGCCTAAAATTACAAAAATATTCCAAAAACTTGTTCTTTCCAAACAGTTTTCTGCAACTTTGTGGTCGGTGACGTCACAAACTTTTTGTATGGGGCGTTTTGACGCGCGGAGCAGACGCCTAACGTATTTTCACATTTATGACGTTTCAGGGCTATCATAGATAGTAGGTTTATTAAAGACACTTGAATCGACAGGGAAATAGAATCGAATGACGTCTTCCAAAAAAATTAAGCATATTCCTAATTGGTATCGTATTGTGACTATGAAAAAGTAGGTTTTTTATGTATGTGACACGTCATCCCGGCCGGCCAACCCTCCATACAAAAAAAAAATTTTTTTCGCGTAATTTTTTTTTTCTTACTTTTTCATAACAAGAATAGGATACTAATTATGCCCTTACAATTACAAGGATCACCAGCATTTTTGTTGCATCCTGTATAAGTCGTTTTTCTCCTATTTTTTTGTTATTGAGGATACCCAAGTAACACATCAAAGCAGTATAACGGCCGTCTTACAGCATATCTGTATGATTTTAGCATTTTGAGTTCGTTTTATAGTAGCATTATAAACGTTTATAGTGCTGATATAGCTCTTAAATGGACACAAATTACCCAGCTTAAGATCCTAAATAGGTTATTTAATAGCATTACAGGCGCATTATGTCTGCGCTATTAGCATTATCGTTGTCATGGAAAGTGCCAATCGCATTAAAGAAGCATTAGTACGCTCTATTAATTTGCGACCGCATTAAAGAAGCATTAATACGGCCAAAAAACTTGCTAATGGCAGTAAAGAAGCATTAGTACTCTCGATTAACTTGCCAATCGCAATACAAAAGCATTATACTAGCATAAGAGTAGTAAAATAAACCTTACGTCAATGCAAAAACGTCTCTAATACCAACGGAACTAATGTTATAATACAATGAACGTTGTGATTTAAATACTTTGTCTCGCAATATAAAATGGACGAAGACGGTACAAAAAACTGAATGAGTGACTCGTCGTATTTGTTTCCATCGTAACAAAATTTATAAAAGTTTTTGACTCTTTTACGTTATTATATCCTTCAAATATTACTGCGCAATGTAGTTTACTGTAAATGTGTATATAAGTTTCATTGAAAATTTTCACGCGCCTTTGATTTATTGTGGTTTTGCTATAAAATATTATAAAAAGATATGCTTCAAACAAACAAAACAATTGTGTAATCCTCGTATAGAACGAGTTTTGCATTATTAACATAATAGTGTTGGTTGAGCAGTCTTAGATTAAGTTATTTCATTATTATATAGGTATTTTCCTTGTATAAATAGGTCCGCATGATTTTATTTTTAGGTTATAAATTATTTACATAATGGCGTTCGTCTATATAGACGGAGAGCTAGCCACGTCAGATATGACACAATAATGAGAGCAACCAAACCCCTCTACTCAGTTTGGTATACTATGCTTATTTCTAGATCTGGACATCTGGCAGCTTTAAAGTGGTGGAGGTCAAAGAATGCAAACCATTTCAAGAAAACAAATCCTAGAGATCTGGGTTTGATGCAATATTATGAGAAACTATACAAATACTATACAATATTAAGAGAAATTATACAAAAGTTTATGTTGGGGGAAAGTAGTGCCAAACAATGAATAATATAGTTCATAGTTTATTGCCGTTTTTGTTTCCGTAATAATACACAATATTTTTTGGTCTAACGTTTTTATCGATTTTTGACCAGTTTTGAGTCGATATTCCAACATATTCACTACAGATAGAATTATAAGGCAAACGACTATCGGTTCTTGAATCTTTTATCTCCATTCTGACCCGGATCTTGAAATAAATGAGCCGTTATTTTTGTATGATATTTTTAAAATATGGTGTAAAAAAACACTTTTATCGATATTCGAATGGTGTAAAGAATCTTACATATACGTAATCTACATATTAGGGTTCCTCTTTGATGTCTCTAAAAACTGTAGAGAGATTTTAATTTTGAACTAATTAACACAAAACTTGTGACCATAAAACCACTATTTTAGCCTAAACCGGTTCGACTTTGATGTCAAATATCTCGAAGACAATGAATATTGAAGTAAATATAGGATACTATATTTACTTGTTTAAAGCCGTTACTGATAATATGATAAGCTATATAAATCATTAGAAAACTAAGGGAATCAGCTAAGGTCGTTGGCGCCAGGGAGCCCCTTAAAATATAGGCCCTGTCCTTTATAACTGAGACAACTTCGGCAGTTTTTACCTAGTTTGGTATTACTATTTTCCAATTAAAACATTTTGCTAGTCTGTCCTTGTGACCTCCACCCATTAAAAGCTGCCAGATGCAAGGATCTAGCAATAAGAATAGTATAGCAATCTAACCAGACGGGTTTGTTGCTCTCATTATTGTGTCATATCTGACGTGGCTAGCTCTTAGTCCAATAGCAGCTCAGTGACCCTTACAAAAAGCTTTATATACTACTTTTTTTTTTTTTAATTTATTTATTAATGTAAACTTATAGGTATTATACATGTTACTGTAAACCTCGCCAAACTGTGACGTTTGATGGCGAGATGCGCTCATTGTTTTAAACAAAAAAAAAATACATAGCAACTTAATCTAACTTAACCTATTTATTTACTTACTAACATTCTAAAATCCTCTAAGTTAGGTAATCTCTCCTCGAGTACCGCGGTGTGGATTATGTTGTGGTAGAATTTGTGCATAATGTGCATTATGTCTCAACCGGCTTGTCCTCGAGAAGAGAGGACCTTAGCCTCAACTTCAACCTTGGTTTACTGAGCTGGGGACTTTGTCTTAATATTTTAATTTTATTAAATATTTTTGGTACTAAATATGTTGACATTCTTTCGCCATAGTAGTTGTTTGCTCTAGGTTCTACTAATCGTTTTTCTCTTACACTTCTTGTATTATACTTATTTTTAGCAAATAATTTGTACAGATCATTATAGTAGTATTCTAATCCTATTAAATATTTAACTTTTTTATCTATAGGTAAGATCTTACACAAGGGAAATAACAAATCGTAGTCTTTATTGCACTTATCTTTAACTTTTTTGCTTACTAAAAATTTAAGCAGTCTAGTTTGTATGTTTTTAATATCACTAATATAGGTTTGAAATGTTCTGCCGTACACAATAAGTCCATAGCTAATTAACGAATCCGCGAGTGCGTAATAAACAATCCGTAAGGTTTTCTTACTTAACGCTCCGTTTAGTTGGTAAAATTTCCCTAACACTGACCTCAGCCTGTTACAAACATCGTTTACGTGAGATTTCCAGTTAAAGTTTGTATCGACAGTTAAGCCTAAGTATTTAAATGTTTTTACGTACTCTAAAGTGTCACACTTACAGTTGACCTTATTAAGGTGTAAACACTCATACGTGTGCCCTATAATAGTTAAATTTTAGTTTATCAATGGTCTTAGCGCGTTGGTTGTATGGCGAGTGTATATGCATGCATTTAGTTTTAGAGAAGTTGAGAATAATTCCGTTATCGTGTGCCCATTTACTGATACCCTCAAAATCTTGTTGCACACACTGTTGTATCTCTGCGATATTCTTGGATGCATATAGGAGACACATGTCATCTGCATACATATACACTCGACACTTCCCGACGACGTTTGAGACGCTGTTGACGTGCATCGCGTATCCCACGGGACCAAACACGGACCCGGTCGGCACCCCGAGCTCTACGGCCGCTTCTTCCCCGGTTACACCCGCGATACTAGTGTGTATTTTTCTGCCCGTCAGAAAGTTTTGAAACCATTTATTTGTAGGACCCCGTATTCCGCATTCATCCATCGCCTGTAGTAAGATATCGTGATCCAAAGTATCAAAAGCTTTTTTATAATCAATAAAAAGCACTATGAACTGCTTGCCTGAGTCTAAACATTCGTTTACGTAGTCCGCGAAACCCATCAAGGCAGAGACAGTACTGCGCCCTTTTCGAAAACCGTGCTGAGTTTCTGAAAGTACGTTATAGCGTTCTAAAAACGTACTTACTTGACCAACGATTATTTTTTCAATTATTTTATCGACGACAGACAAAATAGCTATAGGTCTATAGTTGACATACTCTAAGTGACTGCCAGACTTGTAAATGGGCCGTATAATCGCATGCTTCAGCTGTTCGGGATAAATACTCTTAGTAATACAAGCATTTATTAGATTAGCTATAATAGGACTCAACTGACTACGCAAATATTTTATATCTTTTACACGAATCCCGTCCAGCCCTGGCGCTTTTTCGCAAGACAATATATTTATAACTTTTTCTACGTCCTCTGGGCCTACCTTTTTATACCTAAAACTGACCTCACATGGCTTTACATACGAATTTCTGTCAAGGAATGTTAAATTACATTTGTGTTTTAATTCTTTTATCTCGCGGGTAAACGTTTCAGAAAAATTTGTACAAATCTGACTAGTGCTTTCTGTTTTACCTAAATGCTTGAGTATAACGTCATCTAGACTGTTTTTACCTCTTCCCAGCCATAAGTTAATGTTTGCCCAAATTTTCCTGAAATCCCCCTGACACTTAAGAATTTCGGACTGTCTATACCTATTTTTGGCTTCATACACCAACTTATTTACTTTATTTCGAAATTTGGTGTACTCAAGTCTTTTACACATACTTTTTGGTTGCGCCTTCCATGCTCTAAATAAATAATCCCTACGCATTAGCATTGTATAAAGGTTTCTATCAATCCATGGCTGTGTTTTTCTTTTGCTATTCACTTTAATTATGATTGTACTATCCTTATAAATACGATCAAAAACTAAAGACAATGTCTGAAATAACACAAGTGGACATGTAATAAGTAACAATTGATTCCAGTCGAATGCATCTAACTTTTGTTTCACCAGCTGTTCGCTAATCACTTCACGGAAAATGTCACCGTCACTACAGCTCGTATTAAATCGCGTCTTCTCACTTACGCATAGGTCCAACGCTATACCGACAGCGTGATGGTCGGAGATATGTGCCTCCAATACGTACGAAGATACGCCACTGACGCTCCGTCCCGCTCGCACCCACACGTGGTCCAGGCATGACGCGACGTGCCGGCCGTCGACTATCGCCTCTCGCGTTATCTCTCTGCTAGGTATTGCAGACTGCAGGCCGCATCCATACCAGGTGTTTTTATATTTCGAGGTTGTGGTATTTCTTATATTATTTAAAATGTCTATGTTTGTGTCCCCAACCACAATAACCGAATCTGATGCTGGAATGGATCTTAAGAATGCGGAAATCTCGCTAATAAATTGTATTTTATTTTTATTAGGTGGTCTATATATGGCGAATATATGGAATGTACACTTTTCCGTAGTAATCTTGCCGTGAAAAGCTTCTAGTGCTTGAGTATTTAATTTTTGGGCGTCAAAATTCAGCCCCTGTCTCGCGTATATTAGTATTCCACCTCCCCTTCTTGTTTCCCTTGACCGTATGAACGTACTATAGCCCGGTACCTGGTAAAATTGCATTTCCTCCGATTTGATATTTATTTCAGCCAATATTATAACATCTATTTTATATTCGTTTTTATCTAGAAGTACTAGAAATTCATTGAAGTGCTTCCGAAGTGATCGGATATTCAGATGAAAAATGTGAACACGTTGTTTATGATTATTTATATCCTTACTTAAAGTTGTCATATCATTATATCTTTTATACACAAAGTCAGTCGGTAAATCTTCGAAACTATTCACTTTTATAATTTTTAAAATCACCTGGTGTGTACTCGCTGCGCTATTTGCACACTTCATTTACCATTCTCAAACTTCTTTAAATCTTCTTCGGATCTGATGTTGTAAATCTTTTTTTCTTCACTACTTTTTTTTACCAGTATACTACCATTTTGAACCCAAATAAACTGGACACCCTTAGGTTTCAATTCGTTTCTAATGGTCCATAACAACTGACGTTTGTACTTGGGTAGATCTTCGTTTATGTATATTCTCTTATCGCTCCCGTTGTTATAGACTTTGTTATTTGTTATTTTATGTTCCTTTTTTGCCAACAACCAGCCATCGCGGGCCCTTTTCGATTTAAGCTTAATTAGCACTATTTTTGGCTTAATAGCGTCCGGTTTTTCTTGGCCTACCCTCTGTGCGTCTTCGATCTCATCTGGGTTTAAGCTCAATTTTTGGGCTAATTGTTGTATAATTTCTGTAGTATTTTCATTGTTTTGGTCCTCTAACCCGTGGATTTCAATATTTTTTTCTTTGTCGCGTATTTCTAACTCTTGTACCCTTTCCTCTAGGGCATTATTACATTTCTCCAGGTAAACATTTTTTTGTTCTAGCGCCTTAATTTTTTTCTGAGACTCTTCTTTATACTCCTTCAACTCTTCGTACATAGCGGAATAAAACTCCACGTTATTAGTAAGCTCCTCCATTTTCTTTTGGAGGTCGTAAAGTATGCCCAGTTTGTTATTGACCTCAGCCAGTACTTTCTCCGCCGAGTCTTCACTGGGGTTCACGTTTAACCTTGGCGAATTATTCAGCTGTTGCTGGCTGTTTTTGATATTCTGGCATTTCTCACAAAGTCCAGTCTGCAAGAAATTCTTGACGACATTGGTGCACTTACTATGGTAAACAGAACCACAACTACCCTTGCACTTCACTATATCCTCTTTTGCCACTGACACAAAAAGTTTACATTTATTGCACTGAACCATTTTTGATAATCCACGAGCTCACTTTGTAAATAGTTAGTTGCGGTATCTTGTAATATCTCACGTCCGTACGCTGAGCGCTTGCGCACCTGACTGCATTCAGCTGTACAGTTGCATTTTGGCTCGCTGCACTAAAACTAAAGGCTTTAAAAAAGCATTTACATATGCCATTATACAACCGTTATACAGCTTAAAGCATTATATAATGCTATTGTAAGACCTAAAGCACTTAAGTGCTTTTAAACAGCTGAAAGCTGTACAGTTGCGTTGTGGTTTGCTGCGCTAAAGCTAAAGGCTTTACAAAAGCATTTAGATATGCCATTATACAACCGTTATACAGCTCAAAGCATCATATATTGCGACAAGTTGCTCGGTGAACGTATATAAGAGTTTATACGGTCCTTAAGTTCGAAATAAGTTAACTATTCATACGTTATAATGCTTCCTGTGTTACTTGGGTAGGCGTATACGTTTGACCGCGATCTCACCTGATGGTAAGTGATGATCAGGGCCCGGAATTAGGTGAGCTAAAATACCTAAAGTTCGCGAGAGGACATAATATAGAGTGGTTACAACCGGATGAAAATAATATTTTTATCCGGTTATAAGGAGGGTTATATCATTCCGAGTAAAAAAAGCTAAGTTTTAAATTTATAGACCTAAAACTAAAGGAGTAAGGTCCTATTAAACACCCTGAACTATACTCTCACAACTTTGAGACGCGATTTCTCGAAATAACGGTTTTTTGAGATGTGGCAGTGTAGCAGGCACACGGCGACGGTACGCTACGGAGCGTTAACGATTGGCACGTTAGCTACGCACCCAGGGCCCCATGGTCCCAGCGCTTCGACCCCAAACGCCTCAAATATATAAATAAAATAAAATAAATGTTTATTCACGAAACGGCTTACAATTGTTTTTACAATAGTTCTTCTGCCAAACCAGTGTGGTTTGTTGGCAGACGAGGCTCCAGTTTACAAATTCTATAGTAAGCTAAGTATATATACATATGTAACATTATATATTTCCACCACCACCAACAAAACAGTAACACCCGACTGACCATTGATAGACCCTATCCCAATATAATAAGGTCCACAAACGGTCACCCATATAAATACCATTTCTTCATAATATGTAAATTTAATGTTAATACAGATGCACTAAAATGAAGGTTTGGTTACCCTTTTAGCCACCGCCAAGAGCAGCATACTTATTAATTTGATTAATTAATTTTTGGAACGAAGTTCCTTATCGGACGGTTCGCGGATGGGGGCTAGGCGAAAAAAAGTCACGTGACCGTCACGAAAACGCGACACAAAGCCATACGAATGAGAAACAGTTAAAATGAAATAAAAGAGAATAAAGTGAAGTGAAGTGAAATGAAAAGTGACAAAATGAAAAGTCAAAAGGTCAAATTAGTGAAAAAAGTCAAAACAGACAAAAAAGTCAAAAAAGAGAAAAAGTCGAAAGAGTCTAAATGCCAAAAATTACAAAAAAAAATTAAAATTTCAAAAATGTAAAAAAAGCCAAAAATTAAATTAAGTAACATAACATAAAGTTCTTATAAATTGTGATATTGACATATATAGTGATAGCATACCAGCAATAAAAAAATATTTTTCAACACACCTGCTCGTAACGAGGTTCTTATTCCACCGCTTTTATGCTCATAATCCTAGATATTAAACATGCGTGCATTTCACAATAATTATCCAACTAGTGGAATAATTTAATAATCCTATCAAGTGACGTTTGTACTCTAGTACCAAGTTGTACGTACGTACGTACGTACCTTTACTTTTTTTTAACTCTTTATGAGTTTACATTCTAAAAAAGTAAAAAAAAGTAAATATATTAAAAATATACACATTTACGATAGAATACAAATTATACAATCCTGATTGTGAATAAGAATCATTTCAACTTATTATATTACTCGTAATACACAATAAATTACGTTTTAACACGAATTATCTGTTTTAATATTGGCTGTTTGGCATTATACGTCCGCGCCTTTGCCTCAAGCCGCACGCACATCCAAAAATAGTAGTTTTTGTAACTGTTACGTTTTAAGGCCTAATTACGTACAGTTGCATACACTGCTTTATCTACACTCATATTATTTATCCAAAATGCCGTATTCGGAAACCATAGAATGGCCGCCATTGCACCGCCATGGCCAACTCGATTGTGCTGGCGGTCGGGGAGGCGCGTGTCGGGCTGTCGGCGGATGCGCGGGAGCGTGCAGGTGTACATTATGTTATCAAAACTCATAACACATCAATAGTTGAGCATGTAAAGTTAAAATTACGTTACTGTCACGGATAAAAAGCTTATCATAGTAAAATCGGTCGTGGTAATGCTAGCCATTGCCTACCGTTTTCGAACACGTTTTAGAGGACTTACAATATGATGTGTTATGAGTTTTGATAACATAATGTACACCTGCACCCTCCCGCGCATCCGCCGACAGCCCGACACGCGCCCGCGCGACCGCCGGCACAATCGAGTTGGCCATGGCGGTGCAATGGCGGCCATTCTATGGTTTCTGAATACGGCATTTAGAATAAATAATATGAGTGTAGATAAAGCAGTGTATGCAACTGTACGTAATTAGGCCTTAAAACACTCGTGTGATGTGATGTCACATTTCCGAACAAAACCACACTCATGTTTTAAGGACCCTTATTACGTAACAGTTACATAAACTACTATTGTGATTCTATTGTAATTTATGTATACTGTATAGCGCTCTTGGTTGTCCATGTATCAAAATAAAAATAAAATAAAAAATAAATAACTTCGTTCCAACCGAGTGTTCCACGACACTCACGTATTTTTTTTTATCGAAGTAGTTAAATACAAAGAAGTAAGCCAGTTTGGTTGACTGTTTAAAAAAGATATCAAAAATGATTAACTATTCTTCTTCTTCTCTCTCGTATCCTGATGGCTGAGGGACGTGCCGATTGTGGAGACTTTTCACCAACGCTCTCCAAGCCACACGATCCAGGGCCCGATGCATGCTTGCCTGTAGTGTGGCTTTAGTGACGTTATTCTGTCCGCCGAACGTGTAGCCATACGGGCATCCCTAAATCAACGGTCATCAAAAATTATTATATCTATCTATCTATCTATTTAGCCCTTTATTCCGGATTAGAGTAGGTATGTCTCTAATTTCAGTGTGCCGCTTGGCAAAGGCCTCCTCTAGCTCTTTCCAGTGAAAAATGATTAACTCACTTGAATGTTGATCTGGAGGTTCTTGTTTCACAACCACTACTTCCTTTGTGTCCTGAACTTCCTTTGTGTCCTGAACTTCCTTTGTGTCCCGAACTTCCTTTGTGTCCTCAACATCCTTCGGAGATTGTGTCGCCACCGTGACATGACCTGTCAATTAGTTTATTGTCATTTATGTTAGAGAAAAGGGGAGAAAGCCATTTAAAAAAAACCGGCCAAGTGCGTGTCGGACCATGCATAGGAGGGTTCCGTACCTTCAATGGAATAAGAACCAAACTAATACCAAAAGGTCGTATCTGATGCCTATGAAAGAAGTTTTTTGGAGATAATTTAAAAAATGGCTGAACCGATAATGTTCAAAACAATTTTCGTAGAAAGTATATGATAAAGGCGCATCTCCTCAACTTTTTCTGACTTTCGAAGCGATTATTTCAGAAAATATTCACTTAAGCACAAAATGGTCAAACAAACCTCAATGTTATTTTTAAAGACCTATCGATTGATTTGTCACATGTTGATATTTGGTTAAAAAAAAATATCGTTAAGCTAAAAATATATATTTTTTTAATTTAACTACATAACTAAGTAGCGGCATACAAAATACACCTTATGTATATATTTTATTCTGATACGTCGTATAGTTTCCGAGTAAAATGCCTGTGACATACATACGGACGGACAGACAGACAGACAGACAGACATGACTAATCCATAAGGGTTCCGTTTTTTGCCATTTGGCTACGGAACCCTAAAAAGTATCAGTGTAATTTTTTAATGCCACATAAGTGGCAAACGAGCATACATCCCGCCTGATTGTAAGCGGTCATTGTAGCCTACGGACGCCTGTAACTCCAGGGATTCAAAAGTAATTAGTAATAAATGTGTATTAAAATAATGAGTTTTCTCAACTTTCTAGCGTTTGTCCTGGTTTTTACCACGGCTCAATTAAGCCTGGGGTCCGCTTGGCGACCGAATCCCATAAATTGACGTAGGCACAAGATTTACGAAAGCAACTGCCATCTAACCTTCCGACGCAGGGGAATCGAGGCCTTATTAGGATTAGATCCGATTTCCTCACGAAGTTTTCCTTCACCTAAAACCTTCATTTGTGAATGTAAAAGTGTTTGTAAAATATTATATTTTCAAAATAGATGACTGTTTTAGTAAAACTTTATTTATATTGTGGCTTTATATTATAATTAGTACGGATTTGAAGTAGCGATCTCAATATACACGGTGCCCGTGAGCATTGCGAGAGACTTTAACAGTGTATTCATTATCATATTTAGAGAACAAAATGTCCTTTAAACTTTTTCGAAATTCGCCATAGTTTCAGAGTAAATACTACTTACAAAAAATTGCATTTTGAATTGTTTCTCAGTGTAAAATGATTTTTTGATGGCGATCTCAACGGTATGGGGCATAGTCTAGACATCTCTTATTGACTGATATCAAAGACCTAAGAAACACTTTGCATGGACTAGTTTTTACGAGAAAAAATGTAGCAATTTACTTTTTCCGTTACTTTTTTCTAATGACATTTACTTTTTATTAACCGACTTCAATTTCATAAAAGGAGGAGGTTCTGTATTCGGTTTGGGCTATTTTTTTTTATGTATGTTCACCGATTACTCTGAGACGCGTGGTCCGATTTGAATAGTTCTTTTTTTTGTTTGAAAGGGTCTACTTCCAAGGTGGTCCCATATTACTCTGGTGCTGTTCTGATGATGGAATCTATGAGGAATTGAGGGAACTCCTCAATTTTTAAAGGCATATGTATGGCGATTTGGGTGTTTTCTTAAGCAACTCGAGGGTTTTCTCTCGGAAACCACCAATTTGATGATGTGGACCAGATAATGATGATTGTTTTTATGATAATGATGATGATTTTTTTTAATTTAGGATGTTCAGCGATTACTCCGTGACCCGTGGTCCGATTTGAATAATTCTTTTTATGTTTGAAAGGATGTACTACCAAGGTAGTCCCAAATTAATCTGGTGCTGTTCTGATGATGGAATCCATGAGGAATTGAGGGAACTCCTCAATTTATAAAGGCATATGCATGGTGATTTGGGTGTTTTCTTAAGCAACTCGAGGGTTTTCTCTCGGAAACCACCAATTTGATGATGTGAACGTCATGATGATAATTGTTTTGATGATAATGATGTTGATTTTTTTAAATGTGGGATGTTCAGCGATTACTCCGAGACCCGTGATCCGATTTCAGGAATTATTTTTTGTCTGAAAGTAACTACCTCTGAGATGGTTCCACATTAATCTGGTGCTGTTCTGATGATGGGATCCATGACGAATTAAGGGAACTCCTCAATTTTTAAAGGCACATGTATGGTGATTTGGTTGTTTTTTTAAGCAACTCAAGCATTTCCTCTCGAAAACCACTAATTTGATGGAGTGGACCTAATGATGAAGACCACATATGATAAGTGGAACTTTCCTTACATTGAGTTACGTAATATGAACTTTTTCTTCACCGATTATTGCGAGATCCGTTGTCCGATTATGATAATTATATAACCACTAAAACCGGCCAAGAGCGTGTCGGGCCACGCTCAGTGTAGGGTTCCGTAGTTTTATGTCCGTCACAGTAAGCGTCCCCACTTAAGAGTTAATAACACCGCCATGTAGGATATGATATGAGAGTTCCACGTACAGCGACATCTATCGGCAAATTAAGTAAACCATTGCGCGCGAGCTTAAAGTATGGAAGATGATTTTTATGGAATAATTCTTTATTGCGTGAACCGATTTTCACCGTTTTTACTTTATTTGAAAGCACGTCATTTCATTGTAACTTTGTAGAAATTACAGGTACAATAAACACCTGCTTATACGGTTAAATTACAAACTTAGTTCAGAAATTATTTTGTAATTTTTTTTCAAAAACTATTCATCCTATCAAGTTCAAAATAATTTTCCTAGAAAGTTTTTATAAAGTTCTACTTTTGAGATTTTTTCATATTTTTAAAACTTATGGTTCAAAAGTTAGAGGGGCGGGGGGACGCATATTTTTTTACTTCTGGAGCGATTATTTCCGAAAATATTTACATTATCGAAAAATGATTTTAGCAAACCCCTATTCATTTTTAAATACCTATCCAACAATATATCACACGTTAGGGTTGAAATGAAAAAAAAAATCACTCCCCACTTTACGTATAGGGGAGGTACCCTAATAAATAAAAAAAATCCACTTTTTATTTTACCACTTTGTCGGCGTGATTGATATACATATTAGTACCAAATTTCAGCTTTCTAGTGCTAACGGTCACTGAGATTATCCGCGGACGGACGGACGGACGGACGGGCAGACATGGCGAAACTATAAGGGTTCCTAGTTGACTACGGAACCCTAAAAAATGGAAAAATAAAAACTTTTTACAAAAAAAAGATAAACCGACTTCAAAAAGGATAAAATAAATTATTATATTATTTATATGCGTTACAAACTGATATGTTTGAAGTCGGTGCCAAGCCAAAAAGTTACAATACCGGTCAAATCAGCTTCAAGTCTGAAAATCACAAAAGATATCGATACCTACTTATATTGAAAAGGTGAATGTGAATCTATCTGTTACATTTTCACGTCTAAACTACTAATACAATTTTGATGAAATGTGGTACCTATGTATATATTCTCTGATACACGTCTACTTTACTACTAAAAATAAAAAACACGTATGGTCAACAATAGAAAATTTAAATATCGTGCCTTTTTCTACTGAAAAGGTGTGACCCACACACCCAGTGTGTCTGACTATAGAAAAATCAAGCTAGCCATTGAATTCTTTTACACTTCGATAAAACACCTTAGATGAAGTAGAATAAATAATTCAAACCGAAGCACGGGCTCCGTTCAAGATATGGTTAGTCCGACAACTAGTAAACAAGTTTATTAACAAACATCATAAGACGCATGATTATACTTTCTTTCTGCACTAGAATGAAAACCTACGTGCAGTCAATACCAGAATTAGTTCTATAGTATGAAGAACAATTCACTGAACACAGACGCCTCGTTCGTATTAACTGTTTTGTGATTTTCAGACTTGAAGCTGATTTGACCGGTATTGTAACTTTTTGGCTTGGCACCGACTTCAAACATATCAGTTTGTAACGCATATAAATAATATAATAATTTATTTTATCCTTTTTGAAGTCGGTTTATCTTTTTTTTGTAAAAAGTTTTTATGTAGAACAGCATTCAAAAAAAGTGAAAAAAAAAGTAAAAAAAAAATTTTTTTTTGGCGTTTTACAACAAAAGTCATATAATGTTTTTTCATTTTTCATATTCGTCGGTATTAATGATTGCCGTCTTGATGAAAATATCCACTTTAAACTGCTAAACGTTCTCTCAACGTCCACAGTAGTCAACGGGGCATTCTTAAAATATTTATAATGACTTAAAGTTAATTTCTCATTCATGTTGGTTATTGAAATTTCCTTACCTTTTATAAGACTATTTATTTTTTTCATGGTGTCATAACCAGTATTTTTTTCTAGAACTATCCTTAACTTTTTGTAAATATTTTTTCCATTTTTATTCACATACAATTTCGACAAATCAGCTTGAACTCTTTTTATTATTGCAATGCTGTCATCTAGCGTCAATTGAGGAGACTGCAGTTCCTTAAGAGCTTTTGTGATGACAGACATATTCTCAGCTATGAATTTTAGGTCACGTTGGATATTTGGTTTTCTTAAGATTCTTTTAGATTTCGAAACACACAAACTTCCTGACCCCGGTAACATATCGATAACTCTCTTTATATTATCGAAATGTTCAGCATAATATTTTGCAGCCTGTATCCACGTGCCCCACCGAATAATCGTAGGTTTTGGTGGAAGGGGAGTGTTTGGTAGCATTCTTTTGAATGTTTTAATTCTTTTTGGAGACTTCAAGAACACCTTTTTCACGGCAGATATTAATTTATTAACATCTGGAAAGAGACCCCGAACTTTTTCTGCTACTAAATTCAAACCATGTGCTATGCAAGTAACGTGCGTCATATTGAATAGCTTAGGTGCCAACATTCTTGCAGCTTTTTTCATGTATGCCGCCCCGTCCGTATTAAGTAGTAAAACTTTGTCGTAATGCGTACTGTCACGCCCCCATAAATTTTCAAGTGATTCCAAAACTAATTCAGAGATTGTGGAGCTATCTGTCTTGTCTAAACATTTGCTGGCAATTATGTGTGGCTTGCTGATCTCATCTTCGACAAGTTTTCCTACTAGTACATTAGCAATTTGTTGTCCTTTCGAATCTGTGGTTTCATCGACGGAAACATGAATATAATTATTACCAATATCTTCGCGTATATTGTTCATAGTTTTTGTATAAATCTTTGGTAGAATTTTTTTCTTTACTAAAGAAGACGACGGGATATCACAATTTTTAAATTTCCCGTCCATACAATTTCTGATGAAATTGTAAAATGACGGATTTTCCAGTTGATGCCATGCTATATTCGATGAAATCATAAACTTGGTCAAGTTCTCGTGAAAAACTTTATTTTTCTTGGCAATATTTTGATGACTATCGGATTTAACGTGACGCGTGACATTATATTTTTTCGGGAGAAAACTGACATTGCATTTAGTGCAAAATAATTTTGACTCACGTAGTTGTATGTCAGGATATTCACTAATCCGTGAGTTAATATAATATTCGCGTGGGCGTGGATGTTTCTTGGGCGGCATGATTAAATTGGACTTCGTAAAAACCGTATTCTTACTCTAGGACATGAATGGTATACTGACAGTAAATTGTCATTTTGATTGAAATGACATCCGCATACTTTTATTATCTTAAGAGGCTCGATATCAGATATGACATCGAACCTCTTTATAGTAGGTAATCGAGAATGTTCAATGAGCTCATGTATTAATTTAATTATATCGACATCTTTTTTAATCGATATCAAATCTCTAGAACTTGCCCCGAGTTATCCCAGGTATGGTCATGTAGAACTAGAAGTGGTCAGATGAATAAGATAGCTGTAGCTTAGCTCTTATATTTAGTCAGGGGCCTTGACGCGATATTCTATATAAATTCATTATTCTAAGCTTACTTCAATAACAAACGAGGCCAGTTATCTTCATTTAGGTAATTTATCTCAATAAAAAAATAATTGTCAACGCAATGTCTGTGATTGAATTTATCTTCGAATAAATTTATTTGAAATTATCTAAATATCGCCCGACTCTGCCTGCGAAGCAAGAGGTCCTGGGGAATAGATTAAGGTGCATTTTATCCACTTTCTAATACTTGATTGCTTCAGAATTTAGTTAGTAGTATGGAGATTGGATGGTGAAATAACAATTAGTACAACCAGCAATAATTATTTTATATCCGCTCGGTCATTCTGCAGATAACGGAAACCAAATCTTCTGTTTTTAAATATCTGTTGAAGTCTCAAGGTACTGAATTTTTTTTTACAATTTCAAATAGAGTTATTTGAAATTGTAAAAAAAAATTTAAATTTTACTAACAGCTTTCAGATTTCATTATCAGATCATATCTGATCAAGAAATCGTGAATTTAGTTGTCATACGAGTAAAACTATCATCTGAAAATATTATTACTTTATTTGTAATTGGTAATACCGTAAGTAGAAACTCTTTGGTATCTCGAGGTGTATGTCACAACTGCATAAAATATTATTACTTCATTTGTAATTGGTAATACTGCAAGTAGGAACTTGATATGTATGGGGCCGAGGAGACGAGTGATACGAGCTCTGGTTTGTAGCACACTACTTTATTACGGTATCTATAGGCGAGTCGTGGGCGCAGCCACACATACATGCATAGGTGCTTGCACACATATGCAACACCCCTCCCTTTATTTTAACAGTATACCTACTTAAAGTATTTCTTAAAATCTACATCTAATTGAGAAGACACTAAATGACTTTTAATTCTGTTAAAAGCGCCGTTATGCAACTCTGACCATTCCCACTTGGTATTTTTTTTCAGTAAGTCATACAATGGACTCAGTATGGTCGAGGCACCCGGAACAAAATTTCGGTAGTAGTTACTTAGGCCTAAAAATGATTGCAACTGATTAATGTTTGTTGGCACCGGTGCTTCGACTATGGCTTTAATTTTTTCTGGCGATTTCTTTAAACCGTCCTTATTTATTACATATCCTAAGTAGCTAATCTCGTCCTTGAAAAATTCACACTTTTCTCGCTGTAAAACCAGTCCCGCGTCCTGTAGCCTTTGCAACACTACCCTTAACCTGGCCAAGTGCTCCGCGGCGTCGGCGCCCGTGATGAGCACGTCATCGAGCAGACACAGCACGCCGTCGAGCCCGGAGAGCACGCACTCCATGGCCCGCTGGAACACCGCCGGCGCGGAAGCCAACCCAAAAACAAGACGTGTAAACATGTATATCCCACGGTGTGTATTTATGCAAGTCAGCTTTTGTGACTCGTCGTCAAGTTCGAACTGGTTATACGCCATGGACAGATCTAACTTTGTGAATGTTTTCCCCCCGTGTAATTTGGAAAACAATTCGGTTATCGTAGGCAGAGGATATTGATCGATAAGCAATTGTTTATTTATACTAACGGAATAATCTGCGCATAAGCGTACGGAACCGTTTTTCTTTAAAACCGGTACTATAGGTGAGGCATACTCGGAATGATCAACTTGCTTAAGGACCCCTAAATTAACAAGCCTATCAATTTCTTTGCTAACGGCGTCGCGCAATGCAAACGCTACAGGCCGCGCTCTAAAGAAAACCGGTTTTGCATTATCTTTTAGCCTTAAGTTAACCTTGTACTTGTTGAATAACCCTAATCTGTCTGAGAATAACTTGGGATACTGTTTTTCGAAGCCATAACTATCTGCACTTTGCTTATCATCGCAATAATACACTGCCTGTACTGGTACTAGCTGCAATCTAAACAAAGCAATAAAATCTCTGCCTAGCAACGGCGGTCCGCCGTCGTCAACCACGAACACGTTCAATGCGTGAGTGCTACCCGCGTATTCTATACCTAAACGTACACTACCCATACAACGTAAATGTTGACCGGAATAGGTCACTAATCTTTTCTTTGTAGGGGACAATGATACATCTTTGAAATGTATTTTGTACGTTATGTATGAAATAACGGTTACCGCAGAACCAGTGTCGATTTCAAACTTTAAACCATTTATTTTTACTGTTTCAACCATAGGCTCACCCCTAACGGATCGAATGTAATATAACTCACCGTCATCGTCGTTATCGCCCTGATAATCCGCGGGAGCATTCACATAATTTACGTTAGTGCACATCCTGCGGAGATGCCCTTTTTTAAAGCACTTTTTACAGGTTAATTTCGCGAAACGACACTGTGACGCACTATGGTTAGAATAGCCACACACTGAACACTTAGGCTTAACACTTCCCTGTTTTCCATCATCGCGCGCGATTTTAAATAACTCGGAGGCCGGCGATTCCGACGAACCCGAAGTCACGGCTGAGGCGCCAGCCGCAGCTGCCCCTGCCCGCGCACGACGAATGTTTTCCGCGAGTTCTACCGCCTTTGCTAAACTTAACGCGGATAAATCTTGCGCATACAACTTCTCTTTCTCTCTGCCTGGCAGCATTCCCATGACGAAACGGTCACGTAGTGCCTCTTCCACGTTATTAAACGCACAATGCGCTGACAGCCCTCGTAGTCTAGCAGCCCACTGTGGGTATGACTCCTCACGTTGCTGCGTCGCGGAGTAGAAGTTGTGTCGCTCGCCGAACCCGGTTAGCTTGGGAGTGAAATGCTCGTCCAGCAGATTTAAAATGTCCTCGTATGGCACTTCTTGGACATCCTTGGGCAGCGCAAAATGTGCTGCAAGCTCGTATGAGCTCTCATTGAGTGCGCTAAGCAAAATGGCCCGTCGTTTCTGTCCCTGCGCGTCTGTAGCTGCGGTGATGTCATTAGCGATGAACCACTGGCACACACGACTTTTATAATTCTTCCACACTTGTACATTGTGGTCAAAAGTCGGCAGGACTCCATAAACAGCACTCATTTTTTCAAAATGTGGGTAGACGTCGCCACTGATATGTATGGGGCCGAGGAGACGAGTGATACGAGCTCTGGTTTGTAGCACACTACTTTATTACGGTATCTATAGGCGAGTCGTGGGCGCAGCCACACATACATGCATAGGTGCTTGCACACATATGCAACAGAACTCGTTGGTATCTCGAGGTGTATGTCACAACTGCATACCTAAATATATAATATATTTTTTTTTTACGTTTGCTTCATGTATGTACTAATCACAACTTGGCATTTGTCTTATTGTATAGCCTGACACTACGATTTACTATATTGTACCTACTTTTCCAATTATTACTTTTAATTACGTTAATACGTAATACATCATAATTTAAAATGTAGTGCATAAGCTAGAATGCAAGTACATTTAAGTGAATGATACCATTTTTATAAAAAGATTAATGAACTGCAACATCGAATTGTTTCATTAATAACAAATTCCCCCTTTTTTTTAATGAATAAGAAAAACTTTTATCATCGTTGATGGTATGACGGTAGGTATAGCATGATTTGCTTAAGGCGTTTACCCTTAAAATTGCAGTACTACGGATAACGTTAATGCTCTGTACAGATGAAAAGAGGTATCGTACTGCAAAATAGTGACAAGGAAATACGTAAATATTCATTAGATATCATACAGTCAAGAAAAATCATCGGACACAGGCAGCAATTTTAGGACGGAAATTGTTATGGATGCCACTTAATTTGTATTTCTTATATAATGTACAGATGTATTTAATATCAATTTATTTTTGCTATAGAGGTATTAATTTGAATGATAACGGTGAACTATCACTTTACAACCTCGCAAGACTCACGTCTTTTGATGTAGAGAGACCGTGATCTTTAGATAAGTGGATTGTCGATAATAATATTAAATATTAAGTTTTTTTCTTTATAGCACATCACGTATTATTTTATTTTTGACGTCAGGGTTATCCATGTTAGTTATTATGTTTGACGTCAAAATGACATATTGCTACCAGTCGCCGAACACTAATAATAATAATATTATAGCCCGTATTACGATTAATGCCTGCAATTATTCGGATATTATCCGGATAATACGAATATTTCGAATAATTTCCAACCAAATTATTATTCGAAATACTCGGATTGCAAGCCCTAATTGCGATTTAAATGTGCTTAAAACTTAGCAAGAATAAGTTTAACCATGCGATTTATAATTAATTAAATACAGTTCATAATGATGGTCATCAAGTTTTTTTTTGTACGTTTCGTTAATATTATTATTTTTTAAACGAGTTGTATAAGATATAGGATATTCTTGTTTTTCTAAACTAAAGTACACAACAAAGCAAAATATTTCTCAGCAAAAAGATCTTCAAGTATAGTGTTGCTCTATCGAATAAAAAAAAATCATGGCATACCGGAATTACTCTTTACACTAGCCACCATTCTTCACACTTCACACTAACCACCATTCTTCACTTCACACCATTAGATAATTTCGACCTCCAGATATACTCCTGTTGTCCAGCCGCAGTCTGCTCGCTGGTGGCCACCATGGGAGGCACGGAGTAGTAGTTGAGGTCACGAACTGCATCTGTAATGTCAATTTGAAAGGTATCATATCCTTTGTATTTATCCACCTAAGTATAAGTATGTACTTATACGTAAAAATACTCACAGACAGCAATACTTAACATATTTTGTACTTATTTGTTATAGATGGATAAAATTTAATATGCCTAACTCAATCATTACTTCAGTGAGAAAAAAAATCATTACACGAGTTAGAAGCAAAATATATGTGTATATTAAGCAAGTGTTTGTTCTTATTTTTTACGCGATATAAATATAAAACTAATTGGAACTAAACCTTTCCTTGATTTTCCGTTGGTGTCAGATAGTCGGCCGGCCCATATTTCCAGTAATTTCAGCTTATGATGTATAGGTATGGTGCAGCATTCCACGTGTAAAGTCATCTGAAACATTCATTTTATAGGCGTAGAGCATGTTTAAGACCCCTGACTTCTGATGTCAGATTTAGTTTAATAAAAGACAAAATATAATTTATTTCATTTATTCAACATTGAATATTAAAGGAGAGAGTCCATTTTATAAATAAAATGTTAAGAACAACTATAGTAAATGCAATGATGTTTATTAAAGAATATTACTTATAATAATTCTGAATAATTTAATCAATGTTGCAATACTAAGTAAGTCAAGATATAAAACAAAGGATATTAAATCCATTCTAATTCCTCAACCATTACTACAAGTATCCCTTAAGGCCATTAATTATAATATTCTGCACATAATATATTTAACACTTGTAGCAAAAACAGGGTAATATATATATATATATAATCTCATGTAATCAGAAAGGCTAAATTATTTCCAATATAAGGTTGGTGTGTACGTTGTACCATGCACCAACT
This sequence comes from Pammene aurita, assembly GCA_947086415.1. Taxonomy (NCBI): domain Eukaryota; kingdom Metazoa; phylum Arthropoda; class Insecta; order Lepidoptera; family Tortricidae; genus Pammene; species Pammene aurita. The sequence continues at coordinate 19,840,582 of OX352316.1, forward strand.
TGAAATACAGTATTACACGTTTATATATTTATAGTACATTACTGCAGAGACCAGTAAGTAAGCTTTCCTGGCTGAGTATTTAGTAGCCGTCCGAGTCGAAGACGAGGACGGCTATAATACGAAGCCAGGAAAGCTGATTACGGTCGAAGCATGTATAGTGCTTTTCTCAAACATGTAAGGAAATAAAATAAAATAAAACACAGGGGTATATGGGTATAAAAATTTATTTTATCATATTAGGTATATCGCTAAAATTAACACAGGGTTATTTACATTACATACAAAATAGTTGCAGAGACAAGTCTTTATATAAACTCAAGAGCAAAAATATTAGGTCACTTTGTATGAGAAATCAGTACAAAGTGACCCGTTACTTTTGCTCTTGAGTGTAGATATATAGTTATTGTATTAGATATATCAGCCCATTATAGTTACTATAATAGTTCATAATTATACTAAACTATTTAAGGGCTCACACACACACAAGAGACTTTTCTCGGCTACTATTTTGCCCTTCATACCTAGGAAGAGTTGTGAAATGTATGGTGCCCCATACATTTCACGACTCTTCTCTTTGTATGCGCATAAAGTGTAGCAAACTGCGACAAAGAGAAATAAATCGCTCTGAAAATAAGTTGATCGTGCATACGCCCCCTAAAAGTTTTAATTATAAATCATTTCAAAAGGTTGGCTGCTATTGCCAGTTTCGATTCAATAGACACTGCTACATGGTACACCGTCATATCTTTCAGCTCAACCTTTAATACAAAATATAATTTAGAAAATCATTATACTAGTTTCTGAACGATATGTCACAACGAGAACGACCCAACGACCCAATGGAAATTGACATTTATAATAACCTTAAATATTTTTTCAACATATCGGAACTCGGACGTCGCAATATTCGTTGGGAATAAGGGAACAAACAAACATAAAGTGGCTACCTATTTACATTAACTGTACAGTACAACATTCATAAAAATGAAATCATGAGGGGACTACCTACAGGTAAGATTGAAATGCAAAGTCTTACTAATACTCACTAAACATTCTTAGTGTCTAAGATATGACCACTTACTTATATTACGTACTTTATCATACATTTAGAATCAATCATAACGTGAAAACTTTGTCAAAGTTATTATTAATTTATGTTGAATGTGATATTGGACATGTTAGGACAGTTACTTATAGATATTTTTATTGTTTTTCCAGGAACAGAAATGTTGGTTTGTTGTATATCTGTTGAAGAACCTGCTTGTGATGGTACGATATGTGCGGTGGACTGCTCGCTATTTCCAACATCTTGATGAGAAGGCGGTGGCTGGGGATTTGATTCATGCAGTGATGGTTGTGGACAATCTGTCAAATTTTGAACCTGGCAATATGTACTTGAAGATGAAGGTTGAACTTGAATGGATGGAGGTTGTTTTACATTTTGCCGAATGAAACCTGGAGGATCTTTGGAGCAGCCTGGTTGTGGATTTTCATACAAAGATTCATAATTCTGATGCGAAGAGTTGTATTGATTTTCTGTGTTTGTGCTACTTCTTAATTTTATGTTTTCTGTAATGTTTTTTGATATTTTGTCCTTGTTTCCTATGGAGTCTTCAATGTAACCTTCTGCAACCTTATCCGACTTCCAGCCACCATGCCTTTTAAGAGCTAGAAGGTCGGCTCCACAGTCTGCCAGAAGTGTTGCTGAACTACGTCGGAAACTATGTCCAGTATATAAGTGCGGGTCATCTAAATTTAAAAAAGTTGCAATTTTCTTAGGCATTGAAGCTATGGTATGCCGTCCAATTACTTGTTTAGTGCATTTGGAATTCTTGTAATTGAGAAACAATCTATCAGTAATTGTGTCCTTGGGCCGCAAGTCATAATATTTTTGAAAAATATTTTTAAATTCATCCCGGACCACAAATGATCTATCTATTTTTGTCTTAGTGTCTCTCAATTGGATTACGATTATATCGCCTTGAAATTCAATGTCTTTGGTAGTAATCATACTTAATTCCAATCCTCTGCATGCTCCTGTTATGCCCAAGATCATGGCTACCTGTAATAGATAATAGTAGATATATATTTCATTACCTAGGCTTTTTTATTAAATGAATTAAGACTTTTTTGTAAATATTCAGTCATAAAATTAATATGTAGAATATGTTATTGGTGTCCTGATTAGTTTTAGTTAAGTTTTTTGTTAGGTAGGTACATTCATTATTATTTATTAAATTATAGTCAGACCAAAACTTTTTTTGTTATTTTTTGTATCTTATTAGTGCAAATGTGGTTTTGCTAGGACACTGGACAGAGCAGTAAATTATCAAGATTATGTAGTTACTTCATTTTTATGCAAGTAGGTATGTAAAATATGATTAAATAGTCAGATTTGCTTACCTTTATAGCAAGATATGTATCATCAGGTGCGCAGTTGAGGAAGGTTTCTATGTTTTCACTGCTAAATATTCTTGCTTTCTTGGCCTTGTACCCAGCTGAATTCCTTTTTAACCAAGCACGTAAGTTTGAAAAACTCTGCATGTCAATATTATGTTTCAGCTGCATTGTAGCCTTCATCATGGAATACATTGCCCATAATGATGATGGCTTTTTCGATTGAGCCATTTCTGTGAAATAGGCCAGGAAAACTGTTTCCGAAAAGCTATGTGCATTTTTATCTGCCCTCCATTTAAGGAAACTTTCGTAACATGTGATATACCTCTCTTTTGATTTAGCTGGCAGCAAATTGTTTAAAGCTAATTGCGCCTCGGCTCGTAGTTCCGGAGGGGTCCCATCAATTTCCATGTCGTTTTCGTCAGAAGTCATTTTATTAAAAATTTTAATACTATCCAAGTATCCAAGCAAGATAAAATTATTCGTTATCGATGAAAGAAAACGATGCAATAAAATATATGTATTTTCCCTCCAATTTTTTTTTTTTTATGTTCGTATTTTTCTTTCAACTTGTTACCGGTTATTCGAGATTAAACTGTCTTTGTCGATTTATTGTAACATATTCGGTTTTAAAATAAAGTTTTTGGTGTGTTAATAATAGTTTTATTTATAAGTATTACTTTTTGTACCTACATAAAAACCGGAAAACACAGAAAAATATTGCTGACCTTTTTTTTCTGGCAGAATGACTCGAGCCTTTGGCATAGTAAGATTGATCAAAAATTTAAAACAACTTCAGTTACTGGCTGAGTGATTTAATGTTGTATGAAAATCCTTTACGTACGTCGCGCTGAACCTGCCTTGGAATAGAGTCCCTACTGGTCTCTAATTACTAACGTAACAGGAACATTTCCGAGCATGTTTGAGAAAAATACATTATTAGGTACACGGTAACAAGGTACACACCAATAAATTTTATTTTATTAACCCTCAATATTATTTAGAGGTGAGTAATCAATATTACACTTAACTTGGTTCTTGCTGGTTAGCTCTCCAATCACCAATGTGTCCCACAACTGCCAGACACTTGTTTATAAGGGCTTACCCATTACCCCTTCTACTACCTGGCAGGACAAGAATTCTATATTTCCGGCACATCCGGTTATATAAATAATTGGAAATAGTATAATAGTAAATTTGCTTAGTTCAAAATAGGTGAAAATATAATTTAAAAATGACAATAAGTTATTATTCACTAAACCATCAGTATTTAGTATCGTTTACTTAATCATAATGTGACAGCAATACAGGATATCCGCTTCGCAAAATACGTGAAGGTTTAAGTAATATATTTTTCTCAAACATGCTCGGAAATGTTCCTGTTACGTTAGTAATTAGAGACCAGTAGGGACTCTATTCCAAGGCAGGTTCAGCGCGACGTACGTAAAGGATTTTCATACAACATTAAATCACTCAGCCAGTAACTGAAGCACTAAACAAGTAATTTTATTTCCTTACATGTTTGAGAAAAGCACTATACATGCTTCGACCGTAATCAGCTTACCTGGCTTCGTATTGTAGCCGTCCTCGTCTTCGACTCGGACGGATACTAAATACTCAGCCAGGAAAGCTTACTTACTGGTCTCTGCAGTAATGTACTATACTCCTTGTAAATAACTTCAAGTGAATAATAATTAGCAATGCTAAATTATTACACTTGACGAGATTATTTACTTGTACAATTATTCGATTATTGTCAACTCGACTATAATAATTGAATACAGGATATCCCGATACGTAATATTTAAGTTAGCAAGATATTTACTAATTCCAATCCAAATAATCTAATAAGGATTAACGGAAACGAATAGAAATCAAACTGCAATTATCTCTGATATAATTCGGTAGTTGCATTATTTGCATTCTGGCAGTCACGGTCACATAACAATACATTAAGGGTAGTTGTGGTATTTGAAAACTTACGTCTACCTTACAATTTCAACTTCTTGGATTCAACTTATGGATTACTTTAGATGTATATTCGATACTGGAAGTGATGAAACTGTATATCCGACTGTATATCTCACAGGGGCGTGATGGTTATGTTCTAAATATAGTTTTATCATTTTAAAACTTATTCTATATCAAAGTTGAGATATTTATGTGGGGTGAGAAAGTATATCGTGGTAGGTGTTCCTTAAGAATACTTTGAGAACCATTGGTTTATAGGATATCTGTCTGTTAGTTACATTTTAGGAAAGTTTAATTAAGTGGCATTAGTCAGACAAAGTCAAATAAAAATTTAACTAGGATTTCTACCTCGGAACCACTCCGCATATTCCTATTGGTATACATGGGTTTTTCACTATTTAACAGTCACTTTAGTACTATTATTATTAGATAAAATAAATTACCTTTGGTTTTAATCAGAAGCAATAACAACCTGATGTGAGCTCGTTTCAAATTACTGCATCTCTACTGTCGGCGGTCTGAAAAAATGGAAAAATAGCCAAAATTAGCCCAAGTAGGTTTTATTTGAGCCAATATCTTTTTAAATGTCATTAGAATTATTTTATTCTGGGGGATTTAGGGAAAACTGGAGAACTTCATTTTTGCACTGAGGGCGATAACTATAACTTATTTTGCAAAATCTGATTTTGATTCATTAAGTCTAAGAATTGAATAAAAATAACAGAGATATTGAACTTACTTGTACATTTTATGTCTATGTTCCGACAGCCATTGACATTTTCATGATTTTAGTAATATGGAATAATTTTTTCTACCCCGATAGCATAGCGATCCGGATAATATGCAGAGTGTTGGTAGATCAGTTGATATTTCATACAGGATTTTTGTTTGCTGAAAAACAAAACAAGTAAATGAACAAATAAGTAACAAAGATTATTACAAAGAAAAGACATTTAAGTAGACGCTCAACTATAAATATTTTTAATGTTGCTATTTTCAGTTTATTTTGTTCTGGATAGCAGTCTGTTACTAAAAGTTAACTTCGTATGCATTTATTTTATAAGTAGATCAGAAATAAACGTTATGAGATTATGTTTTCTCAAAAATGGTATGTAATGTTGCCATAATATCCCTAAAATGTATCCAGAAAGTGAACTCTACCGGAGACATATTCACAACTATCCAGTAAGAAGCGAGATTTTAAATTTGGAATCTCCTACTGTCCAGTAAGTAAGTATGTCATTTACCTACTGGACAGTAGGTCATCCTCTTTAGATCTGCTTAGAAAAAAAAACAGTACCAGACACAGATTAGAGTGTAGCCATATAACATGGTTATAGGAGGGAGGCTCCAAATATATATCTATCTCTCTTTTCGGTATGTCATTTTATGAGATAGATATATTTTTGGAGCCTTAAACAGCCATTTTATAGTCTGTGACACTTAACGCGACGCAGAAAAAGTATGCACGTTGCGTTTTGTTCTTAGTAATGTTGTAGAAGTATAGTGGGATTTTATGTTTGTATTTAGTAATTTCAGTTTATAAATCATGTTGGATTAAAACTTTCCATTCTAAAATTAACATGGAGTTTCAAAAACAATAATTTACATTTTTTTACTAAAACATTCATGTAAGTAATGTAAAAATAGAACAATGTTCCAAACTAAACGCAAACTTTTTAGTAAAAAAAAAACAACGACTGGCGGGATTTCACATTCAATTGCGACAATTGTGTTTTATTTTACCGCGTGAACATAAATAATCCCAAAAAATGAGTTCAAGCGAATCCGATTCGGAAATAGATGGCACTCCTCCTGATTTAAAAGCTGAGGCCGAATTAGCAAAAAACAATTTACTTCCTCCAAAATCCAAGGAGCGATATATGAAAACTTATGAAAAATTTATGAAGTGGAAGTCAGAAAAACAAGCCAACAGTTGGTCTGAAAATGTATTCTTGGCATATTTCAGCTTTCTTCGCCAAACAATGCAGCCGACAAGTTTATGGGCTGTGTATTCTATGCTTCGATGTGTAGTGCAAAATAAACACGATGTAAACATTAAGAATTATTCCAATTTAATCACTTGGTTGAAAAGACAATCGACTGGCTACAAAGGAAAAAAATCGAGTGTATTTACCAGCCAAAACATACAGAAGTTTTTAAATGAAGCACCCGATGATGTTTATCTAGCAGCGAAGGTAATATTTATTTTATTTACTTATTTCATTTAAATTGTTGTGATGTAAGTTGTCTGTTAGTCGGTTGCAATAATATAATTATGCTATTAAATCTGGTTCCAATTAACAGATACTTATTTTTATATTCTCGATTTAAAACAGTTTTTTTTTGTTTTTAGGTTATTACTATAATGGGAGTTAATGGCGCCTGCCGAAGTATAGAGCTCTGTAATATTAAAAACAGTGACGTGGAATACCATAATGAAATAATTTTGGTAAAAGTACGAGAAACAAAAACAAAAATTGATCGCTCTTTTGTTATACACAAGGAGTCAGCTCATATTGTAAGGAAATACCATGACCTGCGCCCTGAAAATACGAAAAGCGATCGTTTTTTTATCAATTATAGAAGCGGGACATGCTTGCGGCAAAACATCGGTCGTCATAAGATTGCCGCAATGCCTAAACAAATAGCAGAATATTTGAATTTACCAAATCCAGAGAGCTATACTGGCCATTGTTTCCGGAGGTCGTCTGCTACCCTTCTGGCTGACTCTGGAGCCAATCTCACGACAATAAAACGACACGGGGGGTGGAAATCGGACCGAGTTGCAGAAGTATATATAGAAGAGTCATTAGAAAATAAAAGTGAAATTACAAGCAATATAAATAAAAAAATTAAATTGAATACTCAAAAAACACCATCTTTCACCTCCCCGCAGCCGTCTACATCGCGTCAACAGCCGCTAAGCCTGACTCCGCAGCCATCTACCTCTCGCCAAGAACCGACCACTATTCCCCTGACCGTAACATCATCGCAACCATCCACCTTCCCAAACAACCAAATTAATGTTTCACAGACATTTACTGTCAGCCAAGAGTCCATTAATCCAGATGTACAAGAAACAAACATAAATGCCCCCGGTAAATCGATAAAAATATCTATCAGTAATTGCCCGTATATGAATGTAACCTTCAATATTAATTAAACGAATTTGTTGTTAAACTTTCTTTCATTTTTGAGAAAAGCACTATACAAGCCTCAACCAGTAAGAAAGCCATCCTGGCCTCGTATATAACCGGACCTCACCTGCGGTTCGGTCCGGTTAACTCATCCTTGGCCAGGAAGGCTTACTTACTGGATTCTGCAGTAATGTACTATTAGAAACTGATACTTTTGGCATACAATACTAACTGTAATATTGTTGTGGCATACAATACTAACTGTTTTACCATGTGATGTGTTAAAAAGCGTTCTAGAGTGAGTAGTTATGTGTTTGTCTAGTCCCACGTTTAATTACAGTTGAATAGTTGAGTTTTGAAAGTGTTTAGCACATGCAACCCTTGTTTCATGAAAAATAAGCGAAAAAGTTAGGTTAACTTACCTTCGCCCCAAAAGAGCGGTTTTTCCATTCAAGTTTACTTCATTTACTTCTTAGATATTTGAATTTAGCTTGAGTTACTGTTAGTATATTGGCTTCACTGTTCATTAGTTCTTGGTCACTCGATAGCACAGGACTTTCGAGCGTGTTTACAGATTTGTTCTGAATGTCTAGGTACTCTAAATTGTTTTTTTTTTGTTCCTTTGCTATAAAGTGGCTGTGCTAATACCTTGTAGACACAAAACATTTAAAACAATTTGTTGGTAATCTAATACGTTGCTTATTTTGTAATTTTTTTCTGAAATATGGTGATTGAATTATATATTTTGTCCAAGTTTTGACAGTTTCACATTGACATGACTTTGAGGTAGAGTTGCCCCTGACTTAAACGAGATTACACTTTAGCGGTTTTTAGGTTCTTCTATTTTGTAATACTTGTCTATGGATTCGAGTTAAATAATTGGTAATGAAATCTTTCTTATCATAAAAAAAATGTCAATTTTTTAAATATAGAATAGAATAAGTAACTTAATATTAATGCTTCTTAAGTTTTGGGTTTAAATAATTTGGTTTAGATAAACTTACTCCATCTAGCGGCAATCTTAAGCAAGTTTTGACTAAATTATCGCTGGCGGTAATAACACGTGTGGCAAAATCCAACAGATGTCAGTATTAGTCTCAAAATAAGTAATAACCGTAAGAGTTATATGTGAAAGAATGTTTTATTTTTTGAATTCGTGGAAGTGTGCAAATAATTTATGCAACAGAAAATAGTAATTGGTTAAATTTGAAGGAAAAAGGTGCGAGTTTTATAGTGAGTGACGTGTGATTTTTTTTAAATGTTATCTAGTGTACTTATTTTTGACGTCGACTAAACATTTCTTTGGAAAACATGAAGATAAATCCAAACCCGGCTGTGCGAGTACCCCAAGCCACTGAAGATCAAGAATTGAGCGAACCTTTGGAATATCCTCTCCTCGGGTTTCAAAAATACAAAACAGAAATAAATTTGCATTGGATTTGTATCTCCTCTTTTTTGGATATCAACCTGCTGAGCTGAGAACTCCACTCACTTGTTGCTGCAGTACTTACATGAATTTCCTGACATGGCTCCAGTGTTTCAAGTGAAGTGATGATTGTGATGAGTTAAGAAATTTATTTTTGTGAAAGTGACCTATTAATGAATACATTTATCAACTGGGCATTGTTATAAATGTTATAATGATATACTTTGTTTAGTTTTGTTTAAAGCTTCTTGTCTATGATTTTAAAATAAAATAAATCCATCCAAATTTTCACTGCGTGATGTATTATATTTTGATGTGTTCATATTATACAATATTTACATTGACTCCTTGAAACATATCGCTAAATTTGTCGCATCTATTAACTGTCATGATAGTCGAGTTGTTTCATTGATGGTCTATAACGAAGTCATTATCTACGATTCTGGGTGCGAGTCCGGGTTACTTAATTTTTTTAATTCTTTTTGTGTTTTTTTTTTAACAAGTTACTTTATATTTATTTAATAGTCATTTTGCTTTGTTAAAGAACATTATATGTAAATAAATTTCATAACAAATATGGTTGGCTTCTTCTCTAAAGAAATGAAAACTTTTATTACCCTTTATGCGAATAAAATTTGGTAAAAAATTCCTTTTAAAAATAGTTGTTCCATTAGTTAAGAATAATAATAACATACATACACGCCTACATTATTTAGGTGGGTACTTATCTGGTTATCAGATCCTTTGGGTACCTATAGTTAGGGTTTCTTTCAAGATATTTGGTAGACATCAACCTTCATATTTACACACAGTCAGTGTAATAAGAATGAATATGTAGTGATTCATTTATAAGAAAATCTAAAACGTTTTTTAAAACAAATGGGATGCTTGGAATTACAGTTAGTTAACCCTATTTAAGTATTTTAAATAATTTATTTTAACAGCTTTCATTTCTTCATAAAGTAAGAGGATATTTATTTCTCGGAATAATGTTTTATTGTTTGATACTGTGTTTTATTAATACGAGTTGCTTGTTGAGTTCATTAGGGTACTATCTACTGGGGGTTACTTCAACATCCAAGAACGGCCAAGGACAACATCAGACACGCTTGCGAGGTTTCAACGGGTTATCGATCTCGCATCACGTCGCGCACTGGGGCTGCATCAACGCTGCTACAACCGTTGTTTTACCAGTATCAACAGTGTCTGAGTTTTACGGCAAGGGAAGGATTGAAGGAATGGCAGCCAGCAGCATGGAGCAAGGGGGTACACTTGCATCCTTCAGACAGGAAAGGGTTTACAAAATGCATTGGTATAGATATTTACGTTTATTGCCTATTCTCGGTAAAACTAATCTTTTATTAATGGTTTTAAAATTACTTTTCAGCATATTTTAGTAACATTATTTTACCTTAACGCGCCTGTATTTATACAAGGTGTCCGTGATCTTCTAGTGGTTCGGACTATATGTTGAAAAATGTTTCATCATTTTGATTTCACTTAGCTATTTTGAATGAAGTCAAGTTTTTTTTTTACTACAAACAGCAGATTATAGCGGGTTTGCGGTTTCATTATCTTGGTAGTTGCGATGAATAAGGAGTAGGTGTGTTATGAAATTATACTTTAATTTAATTTCAGATATTATTTTAACCTCGGAACAAGATCAATATCGCGATACAATCGCTGGCAACTTTACTGATGTTATCAATCATGCTTATAGTAGTGTAGATTCGCCGAATCTGGCCAGTGGTTTTAAGTAGTAGATATTCACCGGATAATTGAAATATTTTTCAAATTCTATTAATAACAAAATATATATATTGTGTCATAACTTAAATACAACACATTTTGTACTTTTCCTGCCTTTTGTGTTAAACCACTAACACAAAAGGGATTATTGTTTCCAAAAGCTAATAGCTTTCGTTTTAGAATAATTTCATTCAGTTAAACATTTTAACATATATTAAAATATATTTTCTTACATATTTTACATTGATTGCACGTCGAAGCATTGGCTGTCTGTAGAAATCGAAGCGAAAGTGTAAATGAGGAGGAATGAATAATTTTGTGAGTGGTTACTGTCTTAATGGTTATGTGGATGCATGTAAGAGATGAATGTAAAGTGGAGGGTGAATGAAAGATGATGAATGACAGTGATGAATGTATTAAGAGAAAAAGGATTGATACAGATAGACAATAGCTAGAGTGTAATCAAACTGGATTAGTCGGTATTTGCAGGGGAAACTAAATGGGGAGGGACTGGGACAAATTAGTCGGTAAAATCTTATTAATAGGTTAAAATCGTTTTACGATACGACCCATTTATACGGGTATTTTTTTCTGACTAAATACTATACAAGGTATGAAGATTATAACGAAAACCACACACCTCGTATTGAATAAGGTATATTCGACATTTACACATGATAATGGCTATCATGAGCCATAAAATAAAATAAAACAACTAGGCTTTATTTATAACGATTTCTTTTAACATATACATTTTAGCTATCATGCTTTCATGAAATAAAACAATTAAAAACGGAATTTATCGCGTGTATTGAGCTTAAATTACATCCCGACGTTTCGAACACTTTACAGCGTTCGTGGTCAACGGGTCCGTTTTTAATTGTTTTATTTCATGAATAACTATCGCGGCAACCGAAGACAATATCATGCTTTGTTATGTTTTAGGATGTGATCATCCAGAAGGTATTTTGCTAATTCTGTATCAAAACATTTTTACTTTAACATTTGTATTTGAGAAGTGTATTTGGTTCTAAGTGATGTAAGGGAATAAATTTGTATTTCATCCTTTTTATAATATTTGTGAAAACTTTAAGGTTGTTTTGTGTATATAAAAAAAAAACGCACGAAATAATCTTGGGGGGTCGAATAGCCTTGTGTCATTACGTGCCATTCGCCAAGAAAACGTGACTGTGAGTTGGTGGAGCAGAGAGATTCGGTACGAATTTTGACAATGAAATTTGAACGCTTCGTACTTATAAAAAGGTTTTTTTGTTTCGTGGGGGAAGTTGTTGTGTACTCATTAGTTTCCTAAACGCTATAGGAATACGGTTCATAGGGTGGACAAGAATACCTGCCGAAACCGGAGTGAGGGCACAAAAGCGGATCAATAGGATCGACCAAATTCACAACTTGGTATCTCTGGCAAAATGAAAATTCATGGGGAAAAAAATGTCAAATGATCATTGTTGGAAGTCTAAGGTGCCGATTTCAAAGCTGTACCATTTGCTGTCATTTAGTATTGGAAAACACACCCACACCACACGTTTAAATAAGGGAGGGGTTACCGACTAGTCTAGGGTACATTGAAGTTTTTCATAGATCACTGAGGTCACTAAGGTGATCCATTACAAAACTTCTTCGTATTTAATTACTAAGATAAAGATAATACGATAAAAGTATTACGCATTTAATTACAAACTTGATTAATTTTTGTTCCACTTAACAGTAAGTTCAAGAAAACTAACAAATTCGCGAGTATTGTAACGACATCTTACGAATTATTAACGCAATTTTAAGTCACGTCACGTCTTAGGGCCTCTCCTAATAGTATTACAGTTTTTCTGTATGTCTCAAACAGCTTGGTTGTCTGGATTGACGTCTGTCATATTGACGGCTGTCAACGTCATGAGTAACAGCTTGAATAAATTGAACCTTAATACTATTGACATAAGAGAGGGGGCCAAATTTTCATACAATTGGGCTAGAATTTCATAAATTGACGCTATAAACTCCTATATTGACCCCACTTTCTCTTATTTTGGTACTTAAAACCGATACATTTGGGCTAGAATCTCATAGATTGACGCTATAAACTCCTATATTGACCCCACTTTCTCTTATTTTGGTACTTAAAACCGATACATTTGGGCTAGAATCTCATATATTGACGCTATAATCTCATAGATTGACCCTAAAATTTCATACAATGACGCTCAAGGTTGGGACCCCGGAATTTACTATAAAAGAGCCAGAGCTGGTCGTAGTCAGGCATTGGATTCAAATCTCTACGTTCGGACCGGCAGTTAGTAGTTAAAGTGAAAAAGGTGAAAAAGTGAACAAGTGTTAGTTACAAGTGTCGTATAATGGATTACAATGAAATTAACTGAGTAAGTTCTGCTCTATTTTATATCTGAGTGTTGGTTTTATGTATAATATAAATATTGTTACAATATTTACGGGAAACAAGATTTTCCTTACAATTTCATGACTTAACAATATATTTACTATTTATATGGTGGGTTTTGACTTTGAAATCTTTTGGTATTGAGTAAATGAGATCATTGTTCTAAAAGCAAATCTTTGTAATTCTATATTTCTAGGTTCCTATTGCGAAGGCAAGGTATCTCTATAGTGTCTGGTCACATTCATTTTAATTTCATTTATGTCTTGGGATAGTGAGTTAGTCTGAGATGGACGACTGACTTGCTCCTGACGCCAATCGATGCAGTGCGTTGGGAATACATCAAACTGATGCTATGAATGGCTGGTTTGACTCTTCTGTTTAGGTCACTACTTTAGTATTTTGCCTTTGTTTTAGATAGACCTAGAAATATCAGCTTTTAATATGTTGAGAATAAATATTGGGCATGTCAAAAAAAGATTGACATTATTTAGTTTGTTTTACGTTTCTTCTCATTTAAAACTAGGATACGAAACGCTGATTATTTATGTTGTGGAGTCTAGGAATACCTAATAACAATAATACAAAATAAATTGGGTATTAGGTTAGCGTGGCCATACATCATCCGTCCATGACGACAAGCTGGTGTTTGCATTATTAAGATGTAGTAGATAAAATATTTTGCCCAAGACAAATATATTTCCCTATTAGCTAGCTAGGAGGATAATGGGTTTGAAAGGGAAATATCCAAGCAAACTATAAGGACCTATTGTCGCATGCACTCGGCCACCGTTAGGAGGCGGTTGATGATATTTTTTTTTTAAATAAATAATATTTTATAAGACTACTAACTATCTTTAACCACATTAAGCCAATAGCCTACTCTACAATCTGTGAAATCATCTATTTTATAATAAACTTGTAACTCCTCATCCTACTCCTTAGAAACCACTCAACTTTTAAACTTTCATCGGATAATTTGTCTGTAAAATTAAGCTATTAAAATTGTGATTGTGTTTCGAGAGTTCGGAAGATTCGCCTGTCTTTCATTAAAATAATTTGGGTTACACGGAGCATTTCGAAGGGTCCCCAATACCACTAGACAATTGATCACCAAGGCCATATTAAAGGGGTTTCGCGCTCCATACGTTTAGGTTATAAAGAAGGTTAAGAGGGACGTTACATACCTCTGGGTCGCTAGAGCTGGAAGAAACATAAGTGGCGACTTGGCTATATGTTTAAAGTGCAGTGACACCACTCTACCCCCAGCCCTATGCACCAGTGTTGCCATTAAACCATTTTCCGTTTTATTAGACAGGCGTCCGGTTCTTCATCGAATAGCCCAGTAGTTAGCCCACCCTTTTCACCCATTAGCCTAGTACATTTTAGATTCCATTAACTCTCAATAGTCCTTACACCAAGGCGGGTGCTGTCTCTGCGTGCGTCCTGTTACACGGGCAGGGGCAGCATCCGCTTAGTGTACACCTTATGTTGCATTTAATTGTCAGGAGCCTCTACGCATTGACTTCGGCTCTGCATACGCCTCGCAAAGGTTCTGAACACCGATGTTCTTTGTACGGGAAAGATATACAAATAATAATATAATTCCTTTTACCATATTCCGTTTCTTTTTCTTCTCATGTGATGATAAACATGCGGGCTTCGGGTTTGTTGAGTTTTATCGGGTGATGCCAGTAAGCTGCTGCAGCACCTGCCATCACGACCATTGTTGCTAGACTTGCTGTTGATGTGGCTGGAAACAGGAATGCTTATGTCATTTTTACTTGTATTCAGAAATTTAAGTAGCACTCTTTGTAGTAGCTGCAATTGAAGTGATCATCCCAGGAAACCCGCTAGGGTGTATGAGACCATTTCCAATTTGGACAAAGCCAGTGTCTTAGTCTGCGCTACACTCTCTTTGTATTGTATCATTTTTATATAATTAAAGAATGAGAGCTTTATTATTGTATCAATTGCCTTTTCATATAAAAAAAAGAACCAGAATGTTACTCAAAACAAACAACAGAAAAATTCAGTCCACAAAATATGGAAAGGATGTCATTGAGAATAATAATGAAAAAAAAAAAACTGTTGCGCGGCGGAGCCAGTACTTGACCGCAGAAACGGTCCTTTGATTATTAACGTATACAGGATGTAATCGTTAAGTGTAGCCAGGCGATTATTCCGTATATATAAGAGATATTAGAAATTTCCAAACTGATATCGAAAGTGCGTTACCCAATGAGCATTAATAACTTTTGTGAAATAAAAGTATTAATAATAAAAATATTCAGTTTAAACGCTCCCATACAGTTAGTACCTACGACGACTCACTCTCAAAGTAGAACGTCGGTGCCGTAAGAGATAAAACTGCTTGAGATTCATTATTTGCACGAATAAACTGTAATAAAATAATAAAAAACCGGCCAAGTGCGTGTCGGACCACGCATAAAAGGGTTCCGTACCTTCAATGAAATAAGAACCGTTTGGTTCTGGTTAATACCAAAAGGTCGTATCTGATGCCTATGGAAGAAGTTTTTTGGAGATAACTCAAAAATGGCTGAACCGATAATGTTCAAAATAATTTACGTTGAAAGTATATAATAAGGCACATCTCTTCAAATTTTTTCATATTTTTTGAATTTACGATTCAAAAGTTACGTGGGGGGCTACACAATTTTTCTGACTTTCGAAGCGATTATTTCAGAAAATATTCACTTAATCACAAAATAGTCAAAGAAACCTCAATGTCATTTTGGAAAACCTATCGATTGATGTGTCACATGTTGATATTTGGTAAAAAAAAAATTTTTTAATTTAGTTTCCTGTATGGAGCGCCCCCCTAAAAATATTTTTTTTTTCAAATTTAACTACATAACTAAGTAGCTGCATACAAAATACACCTTATGTGTAAATTTTATTCAGATACGTCGTATAGTTTTCGAATAAAATGCCTGTGACATACGGACGGACAGACAGACAGACAGACATGACGAATCCATAAGGGTTCCGTTTTTTGCCATTTGGCTACGGAACCCTAAAAACAATTCATGAATCATTTGATAACGGTGAAATGACTAGACCGTACAAACTAGTCTTTCAGCGAACGTCGTACTAAATGTATGGGAGGGTTTGATGTTAATGTTTGGGATAGTTCCGATTTTATTTAAAAAAAGTTATTAATGTAATTTTACTCATTAGGTGACGCACTTTCGATATCCGTTAGATATTTTCTAATATCTCTTATATTTACGGAGTAATCGCCTGGCTACACTTAACTATTACACCCTGTATACTAGGCTAGGGAACAACTTCTTTCAACCCAAGAAACATTTGTGCGAAGTAGCATTGTCTAAAACAAAAGTACAACATCATTTTCGATTGCAGTGTCCACATATCATACAATAGGCACTACATAATATATTAACAATGAATACAGGAAAAACAAATGTAATGACAAACCACATCAAAGCTAACAGTTTACAATACAATACAATATTCTTTATTGCACCATACAAAGAAAAAGAAATACATAAACAATAACAACACATTCAGCGCCTAAGTACCTCGTTGTTCCTTTATAAGGTTTGCACCTGGTTCCGAGTTTCTATGGCAAGAACTGGGATTTACAAGATTTTCGAAATTATTTGTATAGAAAATCAGAACCAAAAATTGCGGGATGCAAACCCAACTAGGGTGAAGTGTGAATGTGCACTTGTACATTTTTTGTACTTTGGTTTGCAATAAAGATCTCTTATCTTATCTTATCTTAGAATTTATATTCTTTCGAAGAATTCACTGCAGAATTTAAAACAACTGCAAAATGTTAATTATTTTTATAGAGTATTTTTACGTAATTTTTGTTTATATTGTTATTTTTAATTGATTGACTTTGTTTTAGGTTTTGACATTTTTCTTTTATTTTTTAATATTTATACACCACTACCTAGGGTCTCTAGACATGTATACATACACACAATCCCTGTTGACATTCTTTATATTTTACCACTGACATTTTTTTGATTGATTATTATTATTATTTTATTGTATTGTAAGTGACGATCTTTTAGTGAATCCATTTTATTTTATGATGTAAAATACTGTGTGGTTTTCTACAAGAAATAAATAAATCTATCTATCTAATTTATATAGCACATGCAAATGCAAATTAATAAACTCTACCTCCTGTTTTAAGGCACAAATGCCAGGTTGTCCATAAAAAAATGACAAGAACAGCGACCCAACACAGAAGTCATACTACTAAGACCATTAGGGTATCGGTTTCTGAAAGAGAAATAATAATTAGATTATTAATTATTGCCTAAACAAACATAACTTTCATTCTTTAGTTCAAATTTCTCTTTGGTGTGGAATAATGAAGAGATACTGATGGTTTTTTAAAAGGAAAAAACTACAAATTGGTACCTACACTGCACAAGATTGCAACCACTTCAGGTAGTCTCTAAAGCTTATGATTTCAAAGACGCAAACAGGGTTCCCATGGAATATAGGTCTCATATTTTATTTTCACCTGAAATATGGTTATACCTACTATCATGTAATTGAACATAAGTGATTTGTTCATTATAGCAAGGTTCTTTATATTTTCCACGCGGAATACCGTCGGTCGTATTTCAGTTTCACACCGGCTCCCAGCCGTCTGTTTCCGACTGTTAAGAGTTAATTGTAGTATAAAAATAAAACTTACAGTTAAGGGTCACCAAGAGCGCGACTTCTTTCGTTTTTATTAATATATTCGTGTATAATAAAACAAATTAATAGGAAATACGTGGTATACAATATCGTAAACATATATGAAGAAATTGTGAAGAACTGTCAGATGTCACTTTAAAAAACCGATTTATTTTGAACTCATGTCAGAACATCACTACTTATTTTGACAATTCTCTGAAAATACTAGTGTCTCTGGTTTTTGGCTTCCAATAATTAGGCCGTTCATTCTTTGGTCGACCGTTATTGGTCCGTACCAATAACGCGCAGCCTGATAATTTGAATCCAAGGGACTCTATAATTAATGGACGCGGATTATTAGGTCGTGCATTCTCACCCTGTACAAAAAGTGGCTTCCGATTATTACCCCGGTCCAAGCTTGGACGGATCAATAACGCACATCCTAAGAAAGTACGGCCTCGTAATCCGTGTACATCATGGACGCCGATTACGTGGTCGTGCATTCTTTGGTTGAGCGTTATTTGGACGTGCACGGGTGGCCATCGTTACCCTCCACCGCTCTTTGAAGGGGAACAAAGAAACCGACTAAATTATGTAGGCTAGCTACGGTATACTATCAGCCATCTTGAAATGCGTTTACAAATTAGTCGCGTTGCGTGTATGTCTATCCCTTACGGTAGGTAGTACACGTGTGCCGCCTCTAGTTAAATTAAATTCTTGTTTTGAATGATTCGTGCACGCACGCACGCGCGTGGAACGCGAGATGGGAAACAGGTAAATTAACAATTTGGTTTTACAGTTTACGTTACAAAATAATTAAATTGTGACATAAGTTTGCAGTGTTCTTATTGTAGTAATAGATTTATGATTAAAATTAATATAATGTACCTACGTGTTTTTTTATAGCTGACACATACACGAAGATTTTAAAGGTATTTATGCTCGTGTGGTTCGAATTGGCACCTATATTTTAATATAATACTGCACTTGGGATGTGTAATGGTGTCGATATTGTTTGGTTTTAAAGTTTTCTATGCTGCCTTAATTAATATTGCCTTGCGTTGTTTGTATTGTCCAACTAACCTCTGAAATACTTGTGGTGGGAATGTATACAACAGTTTTACGTTGATAAGCTGATACTAATTAACCGAATGTTGTTACTAACTACAGGATTTCTTAATCTACTGTATTTTTCTGAAATTAATTACCTATGGTTTAATATTACTTAATTATGACCTGCAGCATTCAGGCGATTACCCGGTGCTGGTGCCGCTGGTGGCCCGCCTGCTGCGCACCTTGCAATAAAAGGTAAGTTTTTCTATTAGCTTTTATCTAATTTGCACTATTTCTATGTTCAATAACAAGGTTGACAAAAACTTGTATGAAATATGGTGATAAATTTGTCCAAGTTGTTGATTTCTACTTAATTCAATTAATTTATGATACTGTATGTTTATGGGCTAAAGTAGACAGTTCAGTAATAACAGAGTTTAGCAAATAATCACAAGTGCAAAATATAGTGGTAACTCAAACAATAATGAATGATATATTCATAGGAATGCAGAACAGGAGCCGTTGCTGGGGCAGCCGGAGCCGGCTAACCCTCCCGGCCCGATGCAGCGTCCTGGCCCGCCGGAGCAGGCTAACCCTCCCGGCCCGATGCAGCGTCCTGGCCCGCCGGAGCAGGCTAACCCTCCCGGCCCCATGCAGCGTCCTGGCCCGCCGGAGCAGGCTAACCCTCCCGGCCCGATGCAGCGTCCAGGCCCGCCGGAGCAGGCTAACCCTCCCGGCCCGATGCAGCGTCCTGGCCCGCCGGAGCAGGCTAACCCTCCCGGCCCGATGCAGCGTCCTGGCCCGCCGGAGCAGGCTAACCCTCCCGGCCCGATGCAGCGTCCAGGCCCGCCGGAGCAGGCTAACCCTCCCGGCCCGATGCAGCGTCCTGGCCCGCCGGAGCAGGCTAACCCTCCCGGCCCGATGCAGCGTCCTGGCCCGCCGGAGCAGGCTAACCCTCCCGGCCCGATGCAGCGTCCAGGCCCGCCGGAGCAGGCTAACCCTCCCGGCCCGATGCAGCGTCCAGGCCCGCCGGAGCAGGCTAACCCTCCCGGCCCGATGCAGCGTCCTGGCCCGCCGGAGCAGGCTAACCCTCCCGGCCCGATGCAGCGTCCTGGCCCGCCGGAGCAGGCTAACCCTCCCGGCCCGATGCAGCGTCCTGGCCCGCCGGAGCAGGCTAACCCTCCCGGCCCGATGCAGCGTCCTGGCCCGCCGGAGCAGGCTAACCCTCCCGGCCCGATACAGCGTCCTGGCCCGCCGGAGCAACGCAGGAGCCTGCAACTCCGGCTGTACCGGGTGCTGCTGCTGCCGGAGCAACCCCGGCAGCCACTTCGGGAGCCGGAGCTCCTGGCTGCCCAGCAGCGGTGGCGGGCAGCGGTGGCGGAGTATTCTAAATAGGGAGCCCTATACTACACTTATTTAGTGTGTATAGGGCTCCCAAAAACAAATGAAATAAAACATCGATTTTTTCCTGGAGTTTCCTTACTATTCCAAGAATTTAAAATTATCTTATCAAATACTATAATATTGACCTATTCACATGGTATATTTTATGGTTTTATTAGTAACTTTTGAAATCACTTTATCCTGCAAACATACATCTGGTCTAGAAAGGATATAATTATGTGAAGATGTGTGTGATTCAAAGGGAAGAAATAAAATACTTGTCATTTTTAATTATTTATTTATATAACAAAAATTATACATTACATGACAAAAACTATAATATTGTTCCATAATATTTATTATTTATTGGGCAAAACATACTAATATTTATGGAATGTTGGAAAGCATTCTAGACAAAAGCCTGGTGATGATGGGCACTTGACACAGTGGTATAAAGTTTGTTTCCTAACTTTAGATGTATCCCAGCAATGCTTGTACCTTTTTCGTTTAGTACGGCCACCGTCAGATATTGGTAAATGCGAAGGAAAATGAATGCTATTAATATTAATTTCGCCTGACAGTGACTCTGTTACACGCAAAGGTGGCAGTAAAGTCGTTATAACCGCTTCTCTGAAGTCGTACAGACTATTTTTACCATTTTTAATGGTGTATAAAAAGTAGGCATTCAACAACAACACCTGAAAAATGTGAATGCCTACTTTTTAGGGTTCCGTAGTCAACTAGGAACCCTTATAGTTTCGCCATGTCTGCCCGTCCGTCCGTCCGTCCGTCCGTCCGCGGATAATCTCAGTGACCGTTAGCACTAGAAAGCTGAAATTTGGTACTAATATGTATATCAATCACGCCGACAAAGTGGTAAAATAAAAAGTGAAATTTTTTTTTTTATTAGGGTACCTCCCCTATACGTAAAGTGGGGAGTGATTTTTTTTTTCATTTCAACCCTAACGTGTGATATATTATTGGATAGGTATTTAAAAATGAATTGGGGTTTTCTAAAATTATTTTTCGATAATGTAAATATTTTCGGAAATAATCGCTCCAGAAGTAAAAAAATATGCGTCCCCCCCCCTCTAACTTTTGAACCATAAGTTTTAAAAATATGAAAAAAATCTCAAAAGTAGAACTTTATAAAAACTTTCTTGGAAAATTATATTGAACTTGATAGGATGAATAGTTTTTGAAAAAAAAAATACAAAATAATTTCTGAACTAAGTTTGTAATTTAACCGTATAAGGAGGTGTTTATTGTACCTGTAATTTCTACAAAATTACAATGAAATGACGTGCTTTCAAATAAAGTAAAAACGGTGAAAATCGGTTCACGCAATAAAGAATTATCCCATAAAAATCATCTTCCATACTTTATGCTCGCGCGCAATAGTTTACTCAATTTGCCGATAGATGTCGCTGTACATGGAACTCTCATATCATATCCTACATGGCGGTGTTATTAACTCTTAAGTGGGGACACTTACTGTGACGGACGGAAAACTACGGAACCCTACAGTGAGCGTGGCCCGACACGCTCTTGGCCGGTTTTTTATACCAACGCATTGTCTTATGCTCGCAAGTGTAATATGCCAGCATTTGGTCCTGCCTATCAACACCGCTCATATATTTGTTATATTCTGTTACCATTTCTGGTTTTAACACTGTCTGTCCCCTTCTGTTTGTGAATGGTTCTAATTCTGGGGACAGTTTGGTGCTGATAGTCAGGACGTCACGTCACGTCGTCAAATAACATTTGAGAGAATAAGATTTAATATTCTATTGTTAACGTTATGGTGAAGAAAATGAGGCGAATAGCTTTTATATTGTTTTCCTAAAAATCGCACGATTTTGGTAATACTAAAAAACGAGGTATAGTGACAACCCTAAAAAATCGTAAGTTTCGTAAGAACTCGCTAGAGGAGTCGGATAGCATGGCCTTTAGTCATCTATAATTGTATAGTACGAACTCCCCTCGGGAGTCGTGTAGCATTTGAACAAAGTTTTAGAGAACTCCCTAGTGGAGTTTTTAGCATTGAAAGTGTTAATTACAAAATAGTCAAAGAAACCTCAACGTTATTTTGAAAGACCTATCGATTGATGTGTCACATGTTGATATTTGGTTAAATTTTTTTTTTATTAAGTTACCTGTATGAAGCGCCCCCGTAAAAATTTTTTTTTTTCAAATTTAACTACATAACTAAGTAGCTGCATACAAAATACACCTTATGTGTAAATTTTATTCAGATACGTCGTATAGTTTCTGAGTAAAATGCCTGTGACATACGGACGGACAGACAGACAGACAGACATGACGAATCCATAAGGGTTCCGTTTTTTGCCATTTGGCTACGGAACCCTAAAAAGGAGAAAAAATTATTGAACGCGAAAAAAAATTTTTTTTTAGAATATGATACCAATTTCATCCTTAAAAAGATCACAAGCATTTTTGTTACACGTTACACCTTGTACTCGTATTAACGTTTTTCATATTTTTATTTGTATTAATCATACCTACATTATATACACTTTCCAAGTTTAGGGGCAATTCAAATAAATTGTATCTGTTAAATATGTATTATTACATAAACTTAAACTATATATACTGACAGTCACAGGCAGCAGTGGTATGTCACGCAATTATTTGACTCAAGTTTTCCGCCGACCACAGGCACAGTGAGCGAGAACGAACGCGTTGTCGGCGCCATACCTTAAAGAGGGACAACGCGATTTCAGATATTTGACTGGCAAGAACAGGTTCTGTTCCCACTGAAGAATGAGAATTCTATATACAATGTGGAGGTCCTGGATAACTACCTTAAATTTTAATAAAAAGACTGGCCAAATGTGAGTCGGACTAGCGCACGAAGGGTTCAGTACCATTATCTATAAAAACTGAAAATATTAATGTCTGTTGTATGGGAGCCCTCTTAAATAATTATTTTAATCTGTTTGTTAGTATGGTCCCGTTTTTACACTTTGGGTACGGTACCCTAAAAATGGCTTAATTCACGTAAAGGAAATTAACTTATTAAAAAAACTGTATTAACAGATTTTTCTGCAAGCTTACCCAAACCGGGAATCGAACGAGCTAAAAAATACTTGTTTTCTTTTTCCACTAGCAATACTAGCATACTGTCAATGTTAAAGATAAAAATTCTCCAAGAAAGGTCTACTAGCTAGTCTGTCATACAAAATATTCATGAAATCTTTAGTGCAAGGGATATTCATAATTATTTAACATGTTTTTTTAAAGTGGGGCATTCCACTCATACAATAGTATGTTATTCAATCAAATACAAACACTGAAAACATTGAAAAAATAATCAACCCAGCAGGATTTGAACCTCGCATCGATACGCCTTACCGGGGCTCGATCGCTTTACCAATTAAGCTATGGGTTCAGTTACTGAGTTGACGAAATTCTCAATGCCTTCAATCATCTTTTTGCATTTATTTTTACATCGACTTTATAGCAGCCGTAAGCGACATCTAGGTGCTAACTACTAGAGTTAGATACCCTTCCCGCCGACCCTATTACAAGTGTCACAACGGAAATAATAGATGGCGCTGCTATCAACTCATAATTATTTTACATGTTTTTTTAAAGTGGGGCATTCCACTCATACAATAGTATGTTATTCAATCAAATACAAACACTAAAAATATTGAAAAAATAATCAACCCAGCAGGATTTGAACCAAGCATCGATACGCCTTACCGGGGCTCGATCGCTTTACCAATTAAGCTATGGGTTCAGTTACTGAGTTGACGAAATTCTCAATGCCTTCAATCATCTTTTTGCATTTATTTTTACATCGACTTTATAGCAGCCGTAAGTGACATCTAAGTGCTAACTACTAGAGTTAGATACCCTTCCCGCCGACCCTTTTACAAGTGTCACAACGGAAATAATAGATGGCGCTGCTATCAACCCATAATTACTTTACATGTTTTTTTAAAGTGGGGCATTCCACTCATACAATAGTATGTTATTCAATCAAATACAAACACTGAAAACATTGAAAAAATAAACAACCCAGCAGGATTTAAACCTCGCATCGATACGCCTTACCGGGGCTCGATCGCTTTACCAATTAAGCTATGGGTTCAGTTACTGAATTGACGAAATTCTCAATGCCTTCAATCATCTTTTTGCATTTATTTTTACATCGACTTTATAGCAGCCGTAAGCGACATCTAGGTGCTAACTACTAGAGTTAGATACCCTTCCCGCCGACCCTTTTACAAGTGTCACAACGGAAATAATAGATGGCGCTGCTATCAACTCATACAATAGTATGTTATTCAATCAAATACAAACACTGAAAACATTGAAAAAATAATCAATCCAGCAGGATTTGAACCTCGCATCGATACGCCTTACCGGGGCTCGATCGCTTTACCAATTAAGCTATGGGTTCAGTTACTGAGTTGACGAAATTCTTAATGCCTTCAATCATCTTTTTGCATTTATTTTTACATCGACTTTATAGCAGCCGTAAGCGACATCTAGGTGCTAACTACTAGAGTTAGATACCCTTCCCGCCGACCCTTTTACAAGTGTCACAACGGAAATAATAGATGGCGCTGCTATCAACTCATAATTATTTTACATGTTTTTTTAAAGTGGGGGATTCCACTCATACAATAGTATGTTATTCAATCAAATACAAACACTGAAAACATTGAAAAAATAATCAACCCAGCAGGATTTGAACCTCGCATCGATACGCCTTACCGGGCCTCGATCGCTTTACCAATTAAGCTATGGGTTCAGTTACTGAGTTGACGAAATTCTCAATGCCTTCAATCATCTTTTTGCATTTATTTTTACATCGACTTTATAGCAGCCGTAAGCGACATCTAGGTGCTAACTACTAGAGTTAGCTACCCTTCCCGCCGACCCTTTTACAAGTGTCACAACGGAAATAATAGATGGCGCTGCTATCAACTCATAATTATTTTACATGTTTTTTTAAAGTGTTTTCAGTGTTTGTATTTGATTGAATAACATACTATTGTATGAGTGGAATGCCCCACTTTAAAAAAACATGTAAAATAATTATGAGTTGATAGCAGCGCCATCTATTATTTCCGTTGTGACACTTGTAAAAGGGTCGGCGGGAAGGGTATCTAACTCTAGTAGTTAGCACCTAGATGTCGCTTACGGCTGCTATAAAGTCGATGTAAAAATAAATGCAAAAAGATGATTGAAGGCATTAAGAATTTCGTCAACTCAGTAACTGAACCCATAGCTTAATTGGTAAAGCGATCGAGCCCCGGTAAGGCGTATCGATGCGAGGTTCAAATCCTGCTGGATTGATTATTTTTTCAATGTTTTCAGTGTTTGTATTTGATTGAATAACATACTATTGTATGAGTTGATAGCAGCGCCATCTATTATTTCCGTTGTGACACTTGTAAAAGGGTCGGCGGGAAGGGTATCTAACTCTAGTAGTTAGCACCTAGATGTCGCTTACGGCTGCTACGAGTATAAAGTCGATGTAAAAATAAATGCAAAAAGATGATTGAAGGCATTGAGAATTTTGTCAACTCAGTAACTGAACCCATAGCTTAATTGGTAAAGCGATCGAGCCCCGGTAAGGCGTATCGATGCGAGGTTCAAATCCTGCTGGGTTGATTATTTTTTCAATGTTTTCAGTGTTTGTATTTGATTGAATAGCAAGGGATATTATCAATACTACCGAGAATTGTTTGAGAAATCTGTGAATGCATTTGTTTCTTTTAAAAATAAAAGAAAATTTATTTTAGGTACTAAAAGCAGTTTTAGAATTAAAGTTGTCCTCCTACAGGGCCTATATATTTTTTCCACGCTGATTCATTAGACGTGAACAGGATTAACACTACGGATTCAGTTAATAACAAGCTATTGTTTGATACCAGTATTAAAGTGATTAGCGCCAAAAAGTATGAAGAAAAAAATAAAAAGTTTTATATTATTTACGACACGCATGGTCACTCTACAGTTAGAATACTCCTTTGAGTACCGATACTCTTGTTTTTCTGTAATATGTGTCAAATTGATGTCTGGTTACTTTGGAAACATCGTATCTCACTTAATTTGACAATTTTTTTTCATAATAAATGTGCTATCTTTATTCATTTGTTTATTTAGGGTGACCATGATTACAGAAAATAAAATTTCTACGTAACAAACATTAAAAAAAAATTTGAAAGGCATTATTGTTTCACTTAAAAACATGATGGCGGCAGATTCATTATCGTTAACTAAGTGTCTAGGGTTGTCTCCTGAATCACCCTGTAGTTCTGCTATTCTGTACACAACACTCGCGGTTTAAAGTCACGATGCCTCCAAAAGCCATTCCTTGACTTGACAATCTTCCTTGACCTCACACTCTTCCTTGATTTCACAATCTTCCTTAACCTCACACTCTTCCTTGACTTCACACTCTTCCTTGACCTCACACTCTTCCTTGACTTCACAAACTGTGCTATCCTCCCCATGATGAACCTTTTCATGTTTTTCTAAACTGACAAATTCTCTAAATTTCTTCTTACACATCCTACAATGATAAAACTTACGTTCAAAATGTGTCTTCACATGCTTCTTCAAATTACTCAACTGCGTGAATTTTCTTTGACAGTGCTCGCATGAGTATGGTTGCTCTCCAGTGTGGATCCTCGTATGACGTCTTAAACTGTCTAAACCTGAAAACTCTTTATTACAGATTTGACACACATAAGGCTTCTCTCCTGTGTGCACTCTCTCGTGTCTTTTTAAATTACTTAAATCAGTGAAATCCTTCTTACACAAATCACAAGCAAATCGTCTTATACCTATATGTATCCTCTCGTCTTTTCTTAAATTATCCATTCCAGAGAAAAACTTTTGACACGTTTGACATTGGTAAGGTCTCTCACCGGTATGCGTTCTGACATGCAGCTTCAAGGTACACAGGAATAAGGTTTTTCGCCGGTGTGTATTCTCTCATGGCGTTTCAAACAGCTTAAATCTGCGAATTCTTTACCGCAAGTTTTACATGAATAAGGTTTCTCTCCTGTATGAGTACGTTGGTGTGTTTTTAGATTAGCTAGCTCTGTGAACTCCTGCTTACAGACGTCACAAGTGTGTGGTTTCTCACCTGTGTGGATGCGAGAATGTCGTCTTAAATGGCTTAGTTGTCTAAATTTTTCCTCACATATTGCACAGTTAAAGGGTTTTTCGCCGGTATGTATTCTCATATGTTCTTTAAGTTTGCTTGCTTGCTTGAAGTCTTTTGAGCACACGTCGCATTGCAAATCTGCAGTCGCAGCGTCGCAGTTCCTTTTGGCTGACTCTGCGGCAGCGCGAGTTGGGGCTTTACGTCGTGAGAGCCCTTTTTAACCGACTTCCAGCTTTCAAAAGAGGAGGTTCTCAATTCGGCGTGTATGTTTTTTTTTTTTTTTTTATGTTTGCTACTCCATAACTCCGTCATGTCTGAACCGATTTTGAAAATTCTTTTTTTGATTGTAAGTATATATATATACAGATTGGTCCCGTTTTTGTCAAAACGCAGTTCTGATGATGGGATCCATGAGGAAGCGAGGGAACTCCTCAAATCTTAAAGGCATACATATAGTGATTTTTATCAACAAAACCATAATTTTCATTCAAAACAGTGACATTTGATGAAGTAGAACTGCTGATGATGATCAGAACGGAACTCTTCAACGACGCATAGTTCACGTTTGGCGATTTGTCCTCTTCGCTGTGTTTGTTTAGCAAGTTTAATTGTCAGGACAAATTTTCGTCAAGCTCAAGTTCTGATGATGGGATCCATGAAGAATCGAGGGAACTCCTCAAATCTTAAGGGCTTACACATAGTGATTTTTGTACTTTTATCAACAAGTCAAGCATTTTCATTCAAAAGAGTGACATTTGATGAAGTGGAACTGCTGATGATGATAAGAACGGGACTCTTCAACGACGCATAGTTCACGTTTGGCGATTGATCCCCTTTGCTGTGTTTGTCAAGCAAGTTAGATTGTCAGGACCAATTTTCGTCAAGCTCAAGTTCTAATGATGAGTTCCATGAGGAATCGAGGAAATTCCTCAAATCTTAAAGGCATACATAAAGTGACTTTTGTATTTTTATCAACAAATCAAGCATTTTCATTCAAAAGAGTGACATTTGATGAAGTGGATATGCTGATGATGATCAGAACGGAAGTCTTCAACGACGCATAGTTCAGGTTTGGCGATTTGTCCTCTCCGCTGCGTTTGTTAAGCAAGTTATTTCATTGTATGGAATCTAAGTGCACCATCTACAATAATGCTTCACCGGCTACCCCCATGGAAGTCGGTTTTTTTTTCTTAAAAATTATTCTGAAACATTACACAAAAGTTAAGACAGTAAATTGAGCCAAATGCCATATGCATGATTATTTATATATATGAATAATTATTATAATCGCGTCTTTTATAATAACAGGGGGCGTAATTTTTTTTGTAAAACAATATACAAGGTGGCACAGTTGGTATCGTAATCTAATTATGAAAAACTAACAATAAAAAAAATTGCGGGAAAAAAATTGGTTTTGTATGGGTTGAGATTGGCGAGATTGCACTCGAGCATAAAAACGTCTTATACAAAGCGCGGCAGCGCGCGAACTGACACGGACACACACCGCTTTCATCTCTTTCTGAGACACGCAAGTGTATATCATTGCAAGAAGAACTTCAGGAAACATTGGCTTCAAAGAAGAGACAAAAAACTTACAACTAATTCGCTGGAGTCATTAAAAAATAGGAAATTAATTTATACGAGTCCGGGGGGTCAAAAGGCGAACTTTTACAGTTCGCGGATCGTCGCTGATCACTGCCCGAGATCTGTGGTCCCGACGAGTGTTGAGTCAGAAAGGGTCTTTTCAGCGGCTGGTTATCTGGCCAGCAAAATAATAAGCCGATTATCAGATGATTCTTTAGACGTGTTATGCTTTTTAAGAAGCTTTTTTCAAAATAATCCGTAATATACTGCATAAATAGACACACTAAACTGGCGAGATCTCGCGAGATTGATATTCAAAAACTCGCGAGATCTCGCCTGAGCCTCAATCTCGCGAGATTGCATTCCCTAAATACAACGTGTTTTTTTAATTGTAATGGTACGTTCCTGAGCTTAAATTAAGTATGTTTCAAAGACACTAGTGTCATAATTAGCTCCAGTTCTTAAATAATCGATAGTTAATTTTACCTTTAGGATATGATTGTGTAAACCTCCATTATATGAAGGGTACACGGATAGAACATGTCTAGTCACATTGACAACATTTTGATTTATAGCGCTTTTAATAGTAGTTTATGTAACTGTTACGTAATAAGGCCTAATTACGTACAGTTGCATACACTGCTTTATCTACACTCATATTATTTATTCTAAATGCCGTATTCGGAAACCATATGCCATGGCCAACTCGATTGTGCCGGCGGTCGGGGAGGCGCGTGTCGGGCTGTCGGCGGATGCGCGGGAGGGTGCAGGTGTACATTATGTTATCAAAACTCATATCACATCAATAGTTGAGCATGTAAAGTTAAAATTACGTTACTGCCACAGATAAAAAAATTATCATAAAATCGGTCATGGTAATGCTAGCCATTGCCTACCGTTTTCGAACACGTTTTAGAGAACTTACAATATGAGTGTAGATAAAATTTGGAACGATTCAATTAACCATACTATTTTCGTAACTAGATGGTTTTTATGAGTTTATACGTTAAAATTTACATCTGTAACAGAAGTTGTTACTAATAGTTCATTGCAAGCTCTACATTTTGATATAAACATCTCATTTTACAAAAAAGTGACTAGACATGTTCTTTCCGTGTACCCTTCATATTATTTGTGTACTCTGAGACACCGCAATAAATGATACACCTGTGTGTAATACGTCAACAAAATACGCTTCCTTTGTATCTCGGAGTATTAATGTTAGAAATTACATTGCCATGTCATAATTTTCAATTGTTTGGTTGAGTTAATCATAATACCCTAATACCCTCGTTACATCAGTGGCCGATATAACAATTATAGCAATTTTTTTTAAACTAATTATGCCAAAAACTCGTATGTATCTTCAAAATAAAGGGCTATATACATAAATAATCAGGGGGCGTAGCCAAGATAACAATCCCTTATCACGAGATAAGTTAAGTTTCGATTGGCATTATCGATAAACGATTTACAATGAGGGTTTCCGCGATCGAGATTTCCACTAGATGGCAGCACCGTGGCGCAAGTTCTTTTTGACAGCAGCTGTCAAAATCCAACAATAAAAAAAATGAATTTTATTTTTATTTAAGGGCTTTTACTCCTCGTCAGTTTTAGCGAGGTGAATTCTTCCAATGTCAAGGTGTACTTAAGATTTTATTTAATTTTAATAAAATTTAAGCAACGTTGTTCGGTTGAGGCCTTGCCGATTGTAAGGTGATAGCCTCCCTACAAACACGTGGGTGGCCGACGAGACCCCGGATAACCGTTTGTTCAACTAAACGGTGGTTACGCGCGTTTTTAGACTAATTGTTAATTAGCTGCACAATTGTTCGTTAGGTCACCGCACAATAAGCTATCAATATTACACACTGCACTACGTAAATGAGCAAAATACTAAAAAAACTTCTCTAAAGACGGCGCAGCCATCTTGAGCTTCAAACGAATATCAAAAAAATGATTAAACGTGACGGTTGGATTATGACAGCTAGACCTCTCGCCACGGTGCTGCCATCTAGTGGAAATCTCTATCGCGAAAACCCTCATTGGCTAGACAAAGCGCTGGTAGCATGGCGGAATGTCGTCCGGGGAAACTTTCAACTCGGAGGCCTCGGTTTCCACCGGGGGGCTCGTACCACTGGGTTCTTCCGGAACTTGTGTAGCAGGTATCATTTGATATTTACCAGTCGCTTTTCGGTGAAGGAAAAGATCGTAAGAAAACCGGACCTAATCCCAAGAAGGCCTAGTTTCCCCTCGAGACTGGAAGGTCCCGTGGCAGTCGCTTTCGTATAACAAGTGCCCACGCCAATAAATGGGATTAGGTTGTCGAGCGGACCCCAGGCTCAATCAAGCCCTGGCAAAAGCCGGAACAAACTCTAGGAGGGCGATGATATATGACTTGGCTAGACCCACAGGTGCTACTGCCACCACGACGACCGACGACGTGCTATTTCGTGCGTGGCCTCTGACATACAATTACTGTGGAGATTGGATGGCTATAGGTACTTAGGTTGCGTTAAATATGAATACGTGTCGTTAGTTTGAGCTCTTTGTTGAGACTGATTAACCTACTCTCTTATGCCCACTACATCACCGGGCTAATAAAAGAAAAAAAAATTAATGCAAAATAATTTTTTTTTTCATAAGTAGAAGTAATGTAACATAGTTAACAATGTTGGCATAGTATCATTTGTTAGGTAAACATTAATATAATTTTAATGCAAATTATTGTATGCTCATATTTATCGAAGAAAAGAAAAACATTACGTAATAAACAGTTTTACACGATTTTTATGAATAGTTTCATTTTTTCCCTTATTTTCTATTATAATATTCGTTCCACAATCGCTTATAACTTTAAATGGACCTTTATACAATTTGTCCAATTTTTTCCCAGTTTCGTTTTTTATCAAAACTAAATCATCCTTCTTGTAGACAAAAGGAACAATTTTTCGATCATACAAATTCTTATTTGTTAACTTACTTCTAAACAAATGCTCTCTCGCATCCTTATGAGCTAACTGTAATCTATGCCTTAATTCTAACATATAATTATTAGGATTATACAATGGATCCAAAGTATTACTTAAATTACTAGGTACTTGACATTGTTTTCCGAAAACAAGTTCAAATGGCGTGTATTTTGTAGAACTATGTACCGTGGTGTTGTAGGCAAAACACCAAAACGGTAGCCAGTGACTCCACGTATTTAGACGCTCGTCACAATAAATTCGTAAAAATGCCGCTAAATGCTTATGCATATTTTCTATAGCTCCAAGAGATTGATGGTGGTAAGCAGTCGAATGCAATTTGTTAATATTTAAAAGTTTACATACCTCGCTAAATGTTGACGATGTGAACTCTGTCCCCTTATCGGTGGCAATGACCTTCGGTATACCATACTTTAGTATGAAATTGTTGACTAAGGCTCGCGCCACGCTGACTGTGTCCTTGTTCCGTAGCGGGTACGCTTCGATATACTTACTGAGTTCACACTGTATAGTTAAGATGTAGGAGTAACCTTCAACATCTGTTTCTAAAGGTCCTACGATGTCGAGAAATATTTTTTCCAAGGCCGTTGTGGCTGTTGTCGTTATTTCCATAGGTTCCCTATTTTCTCGCGAATATTTCATAAATTGACATTTACTACATTTACGTACAAAATTCTTAACATCATGTTCTAACTTTGGCCAAAAGTATTTACATTTAATGTTATTTATCATTCGTCGTATGCCAGCATGCCCACTGGTCGGCAATAGATGGTAGTCATTTAATATTATTGTTTTTTCTTTTTCATCAAATATTCTCTTAACATTTCTGAGAATGCTAATGCGTGGTCCGGACCACTTATCATTACTCATTATTTCTTCACTAAGATTCTTTAAGAATAACGCGTTATTTTGTGTCGTAATGACATATATTTCTGTTATATTTATCTTTTTACAAAAATCACTTAGTTTATTCGCAAAATCGGCTCGCGTATAATGCGACATATAGCTAAGGTTTATGTATATAATTGACTTTTCTTCAATTAACGAAAAACATTCTTGCTCCATTGTAATTAGATTTTTCTCTCTTAACTCGTCTAAATTCGAACTTTTAATGAATTGCAATTCAACGGAATTACTCGGTTTTCTTAATATTTCCGAAATTTGAGGTTGATCAGGCCTCGAATCCTTGGGAATATTAAGATTCGTAGTATTTCCGAAATCCAAACTCTGCTGTAAAGCTTTTCTACTTTGCGCTCTAGTTGAAACCAAAACTTGCTCTCCTATATTTTTTAATTCGTCCGAAGTGATGGTCACCCTACTCAACGCGTCCGCGACGACGTTATCTCTGCCTTTAACGTATACAACTTTATATTCGTACTCTTCGAGTTATAATCTGAATTTAATTAAACGACTTGATGGGTCCTTCATGCTAAACAAATATAATAGTGGCTTATGGTCAGTCATTATAGTAAAACTTTTTCCGTATAAATAGGGTCTGAAGTATCAGACACTCCATGTCACAGATAATAATTCTTTCTGAATTGTTGGATAATTTAACTCGGCCTTATTTAATGTTCTACTAGCGTATGCTACGGGTCTCATGTCCTTATTACATAAACATGAGCCTATCGCTTTCCCGGAAGCGTCCGTTTGTAAGAAAAATTCGTTTTCGTCAGAAAAATCTGGATACTGTAAAATTGGTGGAGAAATTAGCTTTTCCTTTAAATTTATAAATGCTTGTTTACATTCTTCTGTCCACTGAAATGTAACATTTTTTCTACTTAACTTATTCAAGGGTAATGAAATATCTGCAAAATTCGGTATAAATTTCCTGTAATAGTTACAAAAAGCAACAAAACGTCTAACTTCTTCAGTTGTTTTAGGTTCCGGATAATCTTTTAATACTCTCGTTTTCTCAGGGTCAGGCAAAACTCCTTCGGCCGACACTACATGGCCTAAATAAAGCAATTGTTTTTTAAGAAATTCACATTTTTGGGGATTGACCTTTAAATTTACCTTTCGTAATCGTTCTAACACGTCAGTTAAGTGTTTGTTATGTTGTTCCATGTTTCTCCCAAAAACTACAAGGTCATCCATATAAATAAAGCATTTTTCGTACGAGAGACCTGACATGGCAATTGACATGACACGTGAAAATGCGCTAGGAGATATTTTTAATCCCATGGGGAGCCTCTTCATACGAAATTGTCCTTGGCTACTTGAAAACGACGTAATATTTCTGCTATCTTCGTCTAAAGCTGTCTGGTAGTATGATTGCTGTAGGTCTAAGTGACTGAAGTATATAGCTCCAGACAACGAGTCTAAAATCTCATTAATGTTAGGTAGTGGAAACTTATCATCCTGAATTACGTTATTTACTCTTCGGTAGTCTATAACTAACCTCCATTTTTTGTCTTATTGTCAGATTTTTTGGGTACTAAAAGTATTGGGCTATTCCAGTCACTATTTGTGGGTTCTATAATGTCGTCTTCTAACATTTTTTTTATCTGTCTGCTAATTTCTGGTTTCATGGTTTCTGGTAAACGGTATGGTTTTACATAAACTGGTTTTGTATTAGGTTTTACGCTAATTTTCTGACTCAATATGTTTGTTGTGCCTAACTTGTCACCATCTAAATAAAAAACGTCCGCATACTTCACACATATGGACTCAATAAGTTTTCTGTCAAATTTATTTAAATGATTTAATTTTAATGTTTCTAATAAACGCGTCACCCGTTCTACTCCATTGTCGTACTTGTTAAAATAACATATGTCATATTCCTTTAAAGATGTCAATTCTGGTATAAAAATCGCTCGTGTTTAATATTCTAATCGGTATTCTATTATTTTTAACTTTTCCTATCGTTCCTGCTAAAAAAACATTTTCTTTCAATTCGCATGAATTTACGACATATTCATTTCCTATTTGAAATGATGAATTTAATTTCATAAAATGCAAAGTCTCACTTCTCGCTGGTAGTGATAAATGTGTATCAGTATCATTATTTCCATGAATTGGCAACACACAAGCTTGGTCGCCGTAATACAACGTCAACAAGTTCGTCTGTAAGTCGATATCTGCACCGTGAGTTCTCAAGAAATCTAAGCCAATAAGCCCGTCTGCATGACATGGCATTTCATTTAATACGTGGAACTTATGTGTGAATGCTATCTGGTTACAATTCTCTAGTGATACATATGCTATGTTATTGCAAGTGATTCCACCCCCAACACCTTTTATAACTGAATCTCTCTTTTGTAATAAGTTACTTGGAACTTTATCTAAATGAATTAGTGAACAAGTTGCGCCTGTATCGATAATAAAAGATAGGTCTTGCCCATTGACTCGACAAATTACGTAACCTAATCCTTCACACGTAAATACGTAGTTTATGCCTTCACATATTAACACTTTAGGGACGAAAAAACTCTGAAAGATTGGGTTGTTCGTCACTCACCTGGTTTCCAGATGTCGTAGCAGCGTAGATCGTGCTATGTTGGTGTCCGCGACTTCCTCGGGCACTACGGCTGTTACGCGGGAAATTCCGCGTTGCTTGCCCTCTGGTTTGGTAACTGTTGCTACCCCTATACCTGTTAAAGGTATTGGGTGCCCAGTTGTTGGCACGGTGATACTGGTTATTGAAACCACGGCTATTCCATCGGCCGCGATACTGTTGATTATAGTATCCGCGACTGTTCCGTCCACTTACTCGAAATCCTCTCCTGTTGCCTCTCATGTGCATAACCATGGGGGTTGGCTGGCTGCTGTCCTCATCCTTGGCCGCTTGCACTGCTTCCTTCAACTCCTTGTAATTTCTAGCTGAAATTATAGTTCCTAACCTTCTGTTGCGCAAACCGTCTGCAAACTTTTTAATAGCTAAGTTTTCGTTTATTGGTCTCAAGATTTCGCATGCCTGTTGATTATTGTCCGCTTGCGCAATCGTGAGATTAGTAAACAACTCTTCAATCTTATCGGCATAGGCCGCAACAGATAGGTTATTTTGTGTAACGCTATTTAATTGCACTAACAATGAATTTGCTGATTTTTTTGGTAGTAAATATTTCTTTATGTCAGCGATTAATGCTGAAACAGTATCATAATTTTGATTTAATTTAATTTTTGCGTTCCTGGTCAATTTCGTTTTTAAAACAAACGAAATCAGCAATTTCTTGTTATCTGCTTCTTTCAATATGCTATCCATCATCTCAATACCTTCAATAATTCTCTCTACCGTATCATCTTTGCCATCATATAAGGGAATCAGTGATCCCACTTCCTTTAAGTCGAATTTTTCTGCCATTTTAACTTGTTTCTGGACTTCACTAGAATTACTGATACTATATTCTAATATTCTATTATAAATCTTATCTATTTTGTTGCAAATTACTTCAAGTACGTAATCGGAAAATTCTTCTGTATAAGTACTGCTAGAACTAGACTCAATTAACTGTATATAATGCGAATATATTTCTTTCGCCTCGCTTATTTTATTAATCCCGACTTTCTGTAGCCTACGTTCGGGTCCTAGCTTACGTAACTCTACTTGAAGTTTTACTAATTTGCTTAATACATTATTAAGTTGTAATTCCATAAGTACACTAAAATAGCATATTTAAAACTAGGTAGTATGTTATAGTAGAAGTAACTATTCGCGCATAAAAAAAAGTAAAAAAAAAAATATATATAAGAGAAAGAGCACTTTACTTGTATACCGTTCACTTCACACACATTTCTTCATCACCATCGTTGCCACGTTCAGCGCCATCCTCTCGTACCTGGTTCCGGCGT
Source organism: Pammene aurita (assembly GCA_947086415.1). Classification (NCBI taxonomy): domain Eukaryota; kingdom Metazoa; phylum Arthropoda; class Insecta; order Lepidoptera; family Tortricidae; genus Pammene; species Pammene aurita. The sequence goes on from OX352316.1 coordinate 19,877,315, forward strand.
CCCGAAAGCCTTACACGAATGCGTCGTACCATATCATTACGTATTTCTCGTTGAATCCATTTGTGGTGGCACTGTACTTGAATAGTGCATAAATTATTATCCCCAGTGCAACGATAATCAAAATACATGTCACCAATATGTTGTTTATTCGGAGATGCTCGGTGTGCTCGCTAATACCCTGGCCTTCATTGGAGCCTGCAGCGTTCTGTGTAATTATGACTTCCTTCTCCTCTTGTTTGGAATACGATTTGCCCATTGTAATTCCAAAAAGTCACCGTCCAGCACAGGTCGTCGAGTGTGTATATTTTTTTGTTTTATTGTCCAACACTTCACTGGTTCACAGCGCAGAAAATGATACAGTTCGAAGGTATATACAGTTAAAAATTGGCTTGAATCGAATAACGCGGAGCAGATAAGTTGTTACGTATCGTCGTAATAAAAGTCATACGAGTATAACCACTGGCTAACACTTCACATAGAGTCTGAATTGCTGATGTCGTGGAATGCGCCCGGGCCGCCCGGCGGCCGGCGCGACTAGCAAGGTCGCCATGTGGAGATTGGATGGCTATAGGTACTTAGGTTGCGTTAAATATGAATACGTGTCGTTAGTTTGAGCTCTTTATTGAGACTGATTAACCTACTCTCTTATGCCCACTACAATATTCTTTATTGCACCCCACAAAGAAAAAGAGGTACAGAAATAGATTTAACGAAGAAAATAATGGTAACAACAGGCGGTCTTATCGCTATTAAGCGATCTACCAGACAACTTTAGGGTAGCAGGAGATAGAGAACAGAGTTTCAGAAACAGGTAGTGCTTTAGACAATTAGCGAGTTAAGAGAAACTACACAATCATTGAAGCGGTCAAATGCAAATTCCAAAACACATCTAATATGAGAAGACGTAGGTCTCTGTGTGAAAGCATCAGAAATGATGCCATCCGCAGCAGAACCAAAATAACCGATACAGCCCTCCGAATCGCTAAACTAAAGTGGCAGTGGGCGGAGCACATTGCACGTAGAACCGATGGCCGTTGGGGCGAAAAGGTTCTCGAGTGGCGACCACGGACCGGAAGGCGCAGCGTGGGTAGACCCCCCACAAGGTGGACTGATGACCTGGTAAAGGTCGCGGGAGTCCGCTGGATGCGGGTGGCGCAGGACCGGTCATTGTGGCACTCTTTGGGGGAGACCTATGTTCAGCAGTGGACATCCTTCGGCTGATCTGATGGAGATGATGATGAGGCACAAACTTACATTGATGGTCGTGTAAAAAATCATTCTTAATTTAACAAATGAACCCTTTTGCCTGTTTAACGAAAACAATGCACGAAACGTTATAGCGGATTTTGAAGCTGTGAAACATACGGTTTCTTTTAATACCACGACGGTGACAAACAAGTATACGTTCCGCCTGATGGTAAGCAGCTACCGTAGCCTATGGACACCTACAACTCCAGAGGTATCACATGCGCGTTGCCTACCCTTTACAAAAAGGAGGATTCACTGTGTTGACGGCTAAAGGAACAAGAAGGTCCCTCATCGTCAACACACGGACCCAGTGTGTTGACGATGAGGGACCTTGAACTCTTAGCCTTCTTTGAGCTCTTTGTTTATTTATTAGGACTACCAACAGGAGATACAACACACATTTAAATATAAAGACTGAAAACATAATATACAATTGATCCCCCACTTACAGGCAATCACAGCATGCGTGTGACATTAAACACGAGTTATTTAACTAAAAACTAGCATTTACAATTTTAACTATACGTATAAATAAATAAATAAATATTATGGGACATATTTACCTTGAGTTTGAGTCGCCTCGTGTGTCGGCGAGGCTCGCACGGACTCGCTCGCGCCTCCGTGTTCGTCATCTTCTGTCTGTCTCTCGAACTCTATCTCCACTTTAAAGTACACTAAAATGAACAAATAAATATTATAGTGACAATCTTACAGATATGAAGCGCTGGTAGCCTGACGGTAAGACGTCCGAATTTAATAATTTAATGGGCGGAGGTCAGAGTGACAGACCAGCATATTTTTGAATTGGAAAACAGTAATATCAAAATAGGTAAAACCTGCCGAAGTTGTCTCAGATATAAAGGACAGGGACCAGGGACCTATATTTTAATATTAGAACAAAAACATTGCGTTTTATTACGGGAACAAAAACAGTAGGCGGCAAACTATGAATTACATTATACTTACGTCGTTTGGCACTACTTTCCCGCAACAGAAACTTTTGGCAATCATCATCTTCCTAGCGTTTGTCCCGGCTTTTTGCGACGGCTCTATAGAGCCTGGGGTCCGCTCGGCAACCTAATACCAGGAACTGGCGTAGGCACTAGTTTTTACGAAAGCGAAGGCCATCTGACCTTCCAACCCAAAGGGGAAACTAGGCCTTGTTGGCATTAGGTCCGGTTTCCTAACGATGTTTTCCTTCACCGAGAAGCAATCTAATGATATTTCGTACAGAAACTTTTGGCAATGATATAATCTAAATATTTATATAATTTATCATTATATTGCATCAAACCCAGAACTCTAGGATTAGTTTTCTTGAAGCGGTTTGCATTCTTTGACCTCCACCAGTTTACAGCAGCCATCTATGTCCAGATCTAGGAATCAGCATTTACATTGCCCTTAACCACTTCCAAGTTATCACCTGGGATGCAATGACTGACTTAATTTGCGCCTGGCTCGGGGTCTATACAGGATGGAACAAAAATACTGGTCGTTTAAGGGCATAATAGAGAACATGCGTGAAAAATATTTAATTGAATTTGTTGCATAAACACGTTCAACAACCCCTTCTTATCTTAATTCTATTAGATCCTCTCAAAAATTGCTCCTAAAAGTGCCATCTTCATCTTCCAAATTTTATAATTGCTCATTTACGTTCCAGGCCGTTCGTTTGTGGAATTCTCTCCCTCTCAACATAAAACGCGCGCAATCTATTGGTAGCTTTAAATCGCAACTTAAGGAATACTATTTATCTCTTCCTTAGGTTTTTAAGTTGACAGTGTTGCTTCTTACTGTGTGTATTATATATGTATATATGTACGTATATGTATGTTTATTTTGTATTTATTTAAGTATGTATATTCATATGAATGTGCTGTGTTATCTATTTCGTCTCTTTTGTTTCTATGCACCACCTACTGCTTATTGTTTTTCTCTAGTCTCCACTACCCAAAGGTTGTCTGGAAGAAATCGCTCATTAGCGATAAGACCGCCTGTTGTTACCTCTACCTAAATTTATCTAATTGAGTACATGCATGAATTTTTTTTATTTTTTTATTTAACTGTTTACATTGTTTTAACACTAGGAAAAAGAAAAATTCGTTAAAAAAGCTTTTCGTTATTTAATAAAAAAAGATTGAAAATCTTAAAAAAGTTTGAGCGGTTGAAACGCTCATAATTTTTGGCGCGAAAATGACAGTGTGATGACGTCACATCTCACAAAATTTTATAGGTTAGTATCAAGTTAGTATGAGATTAGTTCCTACTTCAGTTGGTGTTTCAAATATTTCAAAGTTATTTTCGCTTAAACCATGAATGAAACTAAAAAACCCATATAGGTATACGGGTATTATCTAGTGCCAAAGTGCATGAACAATATAATAAGTGCACCCAATAAGGTGTTTTATATCTGTCGAAAGACGTGAAAACTTGTAAACCATGGTGCAAAATGATGAGAAGACTACGACTTTTTATTGCTGTGAAGATCGCTTCAACGTAAGTAAATACCTATTTATCTTGTATTCAAATATATTTATACCTAGTTAGAGTAATGTCGTGTCTACAATTATACATATACCTTAATAACGTTACTTGCAAGTGTAGGTGCACTGGGAACGGTGCGTAACTTAAGAATTATATAATGAATGCTGCGAATGCAGAAGACGCTGGTTCGATCTCAGCCCTGGGTACCGGAGGCCTAGGTCACCTTTTTCCTTTGTAAATTCGCCATCAGGTATATCGGTGTGGTCAAGGTGGTCACAAATATCTGAACAACGCCTATATTGTCAAGGCGATAAAGTGCATGTAGAATGATGGCGACGGTATATGACATACCTATATAAGATTATAATTTATATTCTATGTACTGCTGCATTTTTTTTATACCTTGTTAAGGATTACCAACAATGGAGCCAATTTTGGAACAATGTAGGACCATATTATTACGATATTGTACCAACTACTAACATTAAGAAAGGTTTTCTTTTAAGACTTATTTTCTGGTACAGATTTGTAAAATAAAAATATGTATTCATTTCAGGTCGAAGAGGATACAGAAAATGACATTCAACATAAAATAATGAAGGAAAGTGTGGTAAAAGTTCCACTTCAATTAAAAAAAAGGAGTTTTGCTATACTTAAATGCTATAGGCTCCGAGAGCTCCACATGTTGAAGCCCCACGCTACAGTAGACCATAGTTTAATATCTGTAATAGACAAGGTAATAATGGTAGGCTGTGGATAAGTTAAGTAAACATGCAGGTTGTGTTTAATAATAAAAAGATTTTTATTTTACATATCTTTAATTTTTATTCAATAATAGGGGTAGTAGGTAGGTACATGAAAGCAGCTAGAAAGATAGTGTTAGAAATAGTAAGTACTGCACATAAATCTTAATTAACATTACTTGAAACTAGCAGAGACTAGTTAATTTATAAAACTAACAATGTCCATTCAATAACTTGCTTGCTCTTGCTTCAGACTTGGCACCTTGGAGCCTCAAAAATTTCTTAGACGTTGCGTCTCTATTTAATACATATACTCTGTAATAGTACTACATATATCCTTGACCTTAATCAATTTAAGGCTAGTACCAACTGATGATAGTTTGGATTTCTTGCAATAATATTTGATGCTAGTTGTTGGTTGGTCCGCTGCACTGGTGTAGCCATGCAATCTTCCTAAAACAATATAATAAACTAATTAATATCTTTCTGTACTATATTGTTGTACGGTTATTATAAAATATACCAGAGCGACCAAGGTACTTAAAAATATCTTATTATGGACTTTATCACCGTGACAGGCGTTGTTCAGATATTTGTGACCATCTTGGGTGCTCCAATAAATCTGATACTGTACTAGAGTCATAGATTTATTATAAACACTGCCATATGTATCTATATAGCATCAGTAATGCAGACATAAATGGGATTGGACATTTGGCATGTTTAATACAAAAAAATTAACTATGCCCTGGCAAATCAGTTCACATGACAATTATATAATAGCTCTAATAATTAGACCATTCATATATCCTTGTTATGTCTGAGGCTGGAATGGACACAAACTCAAAAGCAGCAGCGGTGGGTGACTCCATCAAAATTTAGATTTTAATTAATCTATCTCGGGTAACCTAACCACATTTGCTCACAACACTAAGCCGAACTCCTACTATAAGATGGCTCTAGCCAGTCAGTTACTCTCCTTACAGAAATGAAAATCAAATATGTATCCTTACCCACGTGTGCTGCACAATGTTTTCACTGTTTACAGATTTAACTTTTCCTTCTGTTTTGTTGCAGTACAATTTTTGATTTGGTGGCTCCGGGGTGATTCTAGCTTTTACATATCACCATCTCAGCATACTTGCACATAGCCAATGGTCATGTCATGTCTATTGTAACATCATTTCAAGTACCTGTGTTTCACAAAGAAAATAATGATTATAATTATGCAATAACACTTCACATCACAGCTCACAAAACATTACATGCCTGTTACGGTTTTTGGAGTAGGTAAGTAATTTATATAAACGTAGGACAACAGTTTAAGTAGCAGTTTCAAAATAAAGACAAGGTTACTTATAGGTTATTGTTTTTGATTTACAGTTTTAATCATTACACATAAGTAAGTAATAGATTAAAAATTATAATTACCTTGCAGTTTTCGCTACTTTCATCTTGGCAGGCATTAACATTGTTATTATTGGTGAAATACGACGACATCATAAATGCATTATATTCGGCAAATTGTCCAGTTGCGTCTTTACAAATCCGCTATCCGTAGTATCCGTCATTGTACCTGCGTTGTTGTGTATTATATTATTATAAATGAGAAATGGCAGTGCTGCAGTATCTGGGCATGTGCTGGGCATTGATGTATTATGTATCTATCTGGGTATTCTGGGTGTTTTAGTTTATAGGACGATTACCGGCGAGGATAACGAGTCGTTATTAACGACATTGACTTGACATTAGCACAACTGAAACTGACTGAACTCATGGACTGAGCGAGCGAGCGTTCGTTCAGATACTAAGCTTTAATCTACATATTACAGTGTATAATGCATATTCTAATCATCGGATTACATAATCTACCATTTACCAACCTCATTAAAAAGTATAGTATCATCTTACTTATGCAAACTAGGTTAGTTCTAAGTAAAACTAGCTTGACGTATTTGTAAGGAACCAATGGAGGACATTTATTTAAGAGCAAACTTATTGAAACCCAATGGAAACCCAGCATAATGTGTACCTCAAATTCATCTTTAAGTGCCGATATTTGAATTATAACCGCAAAAAGCTGCTGAATCACCACAGAAACAATTTTTAATCAGTTTTCGTCTAAATCCAGTGTCAGCCACGAACAAAATATCAAATCTGTCAAGTATGTGACGTCACGAGTACGTTCGACCAATAGCGTTGCGTTTAGATTATTAGGTTTTTGCGCGAACTTTTTACACTTTTTAAGTATTATTTTAAGCAAATAAATGTTAACTAAATTAAAAAAATGTATTTGTAGAATAATATTATGGCAATAACCATCATAATAAAAAATATTTCGTTAAAATTTAAACTTCATGCATGTACCTAATTGTAAAATTTGTGCTTGTAACTGTATGAGGTGTGCAATAAAGAGTATTTATTATTATTTATTATTAACCCCAAATTAATATAAATAAGTGGAAATACGTAATCATTTTTAACACTTTTTTAAAGATATTTTAGGTTTTTTTTTATACCTCAAATGTATTTTAGAAAATTCAGTTCGATTACTTATGTTCTAACAAGAAAAAAAAATATGACAACTATATAGCGAAACGCATTTTTTCGTGCCTAAAATTACAAAAATATTCCAAAAACTTGTTCTTTCCAAACAGTTTTCTGCAACTTTGTGGTCGGTGACGTCACAAACTTTTTGTATGGGGCGTTTTGACGCGCGGAGCAGACGCCTAACGTATTTTCACATTTATGACGTTTCAGGGCTATCATAGATAGTAGGTTTATTAAAGACACTTGAATCGACAGGGAAATAGAATCGAATGACGTCTTCCAAAAAAATTAAGCATATTCCTAATTGGTATCGTATTGTGACTATGAAAAAGTAGGTTTTTTATGTATGTGACACGTCATCCCGGCCGGCCAACCCTCCATACAAAAAAAAAATTTTTTTCGCGTAATTTTTTTTTTCTTACTTTTTCATAACAAGAATAGGATACTAATTATGCCCTTACAATTACAAGGATCACCAGCATTTTTGTTGCATCCTGTATAAGTCGTTTTTCTCCTATTTTTTTGTTATTGAGGATACCCAAGTAACACATCAAAGCAGTATAACGGCCGTCTTACAGCATATCTGTATGATTTTAGCATTTTGAGTTCGTTTTATAGTAGCATTATAAACGTTTATAGTGCTGATATAGCTCTTAAATGGACACAAATTACCCAGCTTAAGATCCTAAATAGGTTATTTAATAGCATTACAGGCGCATTATGTCTGCGCTATTAGCATTATCGTTGTCATGGAAAGTGCCAATCGCATTAAAGAAGCATTAGTACGCTCTATTAATTTGCGACCGCATTAAAGAAGCATTAATACGGCCAAAAAACTTGCTAATGGCAGTAAAGAAGCATTAGTACTCTCGATTAACTTGCCAATCGCAATACAAAAGCATTATACTAGCATAAGAGTAGTAAAATAAACCTTACGTCAATGCAAAAACGTCTCTAATACCAACGGAACTAATGTTATAATACAATGAACGTTGTGATTTAAATACTTTGTCTCGCAATATAAAATGGACGAAGACGGTACAAAAAACTGAATGAGTGACTCGTCGTATTTGTTTCCATCGTAACAAAATTTATAAAAGTTTTTGACTCTTTTACGTTATTATATCCTTCAAATATTACTGCGCAATGTAGTTTACTGTAAATGTGTATATAAGTTTCATTGAAAATTTTCACGCGCCTTTGATTTATTGTGGTTTTGCTATAAAATATTATAAAAAGATATGCTTCAAACAAACAAAACAATTGTGTAATCCTCGTATAGAACGAGTTTTGCATTATTAACATAATAGTGTTGGTTGAGCAGTCTTAGATTAAGTTATTTCATTATTATATAGGTATTTTCCTTGTATAAATAGGTCCGCATGATTTTATTTTTAGGTTATAAATTATTTACATAATGGCGTTCGTCTATATAGACGGAGAGCTAGCCACGTCAGATATGACACAATAATGAGAGCAACCAAACCCCTCTACTCAGTTTGGTATACTATGCTTATTTCTAGATCTGGACATCTGGCAGCTTTAAAGTGGTGGAGGTCAAAGAATGCAAACCATTTCAAGAAAACAAATCCTAGAGATCTGGGTTTGATGCAATATTATGAGAAACTATACAAATACTATACAATATTAAGAGAAATTATACAAAAGTTTATGTTGGGGGAAAGTAGTGCCAAACAATGAATAATATAGTTCATAGTTTATTGCCGTTTTTGTTTCCGTAATAATACACAATATTTTTTGGTCTAACGTTTTTATCGATTTTTGACCAGTTTTGAGTCGATATTCCAACATATTCACTACAGATAGAATTATAAGGCAAACGACTATCGGTTCTTGAATCTTTTATCTCCATTCTGACCCGGATCTTGAAATAAATGAGCCGTTATTTTTGTATGATATTTTTAAAATATGGTGTAAAAAAACACTTTTATCGATATTCGAATGGTGTAAAGAATCTTACATATACGTAATCTACATATTAGGGTTCCTCTTTGATGTCTCTAAAAACTGTAGAGAGATTTTAATTTTGAACTAATTAACACAAAACTTGTGACCATAAAACCACTATTTTAGCCTAAACCGGTTCGACTTTGATGTCAAATATCTCGAAGACAATGAATATTGAAGTAAATATAGGATACTATATTTACTTGTTTAAAGCCGTTACTGATAATATGATAAGCTATATAAATCATTAGAAAACTAAGGGAATCAGCTAAGGTCGTTGGCGCCAGGGAGCCCCTTAAAATATAGGCCCTGTCCTTTATAACTGAGACAACTTCGGCAGTTTTTACCTAGTTTGGTATTACTATTTTCCAATTAAAACATTTTGCTAGTCTGTCCTTGTGACCTCCACCCATTAAAAGCTGCCAGATGCAAGGATCTAGCAATAAGAATAGTATAGCAATCTAACCAGACGGGTTTGTTGCTCTCATTATTGTGTCATATCTGACGTGGCTAGCTCTTAGTCCAATAGCAGCTCAGTGACCCTTACAAAAAGCTTTATATACTACTTTTTTTTTTTTTAATTTATTTATTAATGTAAACTTATAGGTATTATACATGTTACTGTAAACCTCGCCAAACTGTGACGTTTGATGGCGAGATGCGCTCATTGTTTTAAACAAAAAAAAAATACATAGCAACTTAATCTAACTTAACCTATTTATTTACTTACTAACATTCTAAAATCCTCTAAGTTAGGTAATCTCTCCTCGAGTACCGCGGTGTGGATTATGTTGTGGTAGAATTTGTGCATAATGTGCATTATGTCTCAACCGGCTTGTCCTCGAGAAGAGAGGACCTTAGCCTCAACTTCAACCTTGGTTTACTGAGCTGGGGACTTTGTCTTAATATTTTAATTTTATTAAATATTTTTGGTACTAAATATGTTGACATTCTTTCGCCATAGTAGTTGTTTGCTCTAGGTTCTACTAATCGTTTTTCTCTTACACTTCTTGTATTATACTTATTTTTAGCAAATAATTTGTACAGATCATTATAGTAGTATTCTAATCCTATTAAATATTTAACTTTTTTATCTATAGGTAAGATCTTACACAAGGGAAATAACAAATCGTAGTCTTTATTGCACTTATCTTTAACTTTTTTGCTTACTAAAAATTTAAGCAGTCTAGTTTGTATGTTTTTAATATCACTAATATAGGTTTGAAATGTTCTGCCGTATACAATAAGTCCATAGCTAATTAACGAATCCGCGAGTGCGTAATAAACAATCCGTAAGGTTTTCTTACTTAACGCTCCGTTTAGTTGGTAAAATTTCCCTAACACTGACCTCAGCCTGTTACAAACATCGTTTACGTGAGATTTCCAGTTAAAGTTTGTATCGACAGTTAAGCCTAAGTATTTAAATGTTTTTACGTACTCTAAAGTGTCACACTTACAGTTGACCTTATTAAGGTGTAAACACTCATACGTGTGCCCTATAATAGTTAAATTTTAGTTTATCAATGGTCTTAGCGCGTTGGTTGTATGGCGAGTGTATATGCATGCATTTAGTTTTAGAGAAGTTGAGAATAATTCCGTTATCGTGTGCCCATTTACTGATACCCTCAAAATCTTGTTGCACACACTGTTGTATCTCTGCGATATTCTTGGATGCATATAGGAGACACATGTCATCTGCATACATATACACTCGACACTTCCCGACGACGTTTGAGACGCTGTTGACGTGCATCGCGTATCCCACGGGACCAAACACGGACCCGGTCGGCACCCCGAGCTCTACGGCCGCTTCTTCCCCGGTTACACCCGCGATACTAGTGTGTATTTTTCTGCCCGTCAGAAAGTTTTGAAACCATTTATTTGTAGGACCCCGTATTCCGCATTCATCCATCGCCTGTAGTAAGATATCGTGATCCAAAGTATCAAAAGCTTTTTTATAATCAATAAAAAGCACTATGAACTGCTTGCCTGAGTCTAAACATTCGTTTACGTAGTCCGCGAAACCCATCAAGGCAGAGACAGTACTGCGCCCTTTTCGAAAACCGTGCTGAGTTTCTGAAAGTACGTTATAGCGTTCTAAAAACGTACTTACTTGACCAACGATTATTTTTTCAATTATTTTATCGACGACAGACAAAATAGCTATAGGTCTATAGTTGACATACTCTAAGTGACTGCCAGACTTGTAAATGGGCCGTATAATCGCATGCTTCAGCTGTTCGGGATAAATACTCTTAGTAATACAAGCATTTATTAGATTAGCTATAATAGGACTCAACTGACTACGCAAATATTTTATATCTTTTACACGAATCCCGTCCAGCCCTGGCGCTTTTTCGCAAGACAATATATTTATAACTTTTTCTACGTCCTCTGGGCCTACCTTTTTATACCTAAAACTGACCTCACATGGCTTTACATACGAATTTCTGTCAAGGAATGTTAAATTACATTTGTGTTTTAATTCTTTTATCTCGCGGGTAAACGTTTCAGAAAAATTTGTACAAATCTGACTAGTGCTTTCTGTTTTACCTAAATGCTTGAGTATAACGTCATCTAGACTGTTTTTACCTCTTCCCAGCCATAAGTTAATGTTTGCCCAAATTTTCCTGAAATCCCCCTGACACTTAAGAATTTCGGACTGTCTATACCTATTTTTGGCTTCATACACCAACTTATTTACTTTATTTCGAAATTTGGTGTACTCAAGTCTTTTACACATACTTTTTGGTTGCGCCTTCCATGCTCTAAATAAATAATCCCTACGCATTAGCATTGTATAAAGGTTTCTATCAATCCATGGCTGTGTTTTTCTTTTGCTATTCACTTTAATTATGATTGTACTATCCTTATAAATACGATCAAAAACTAAAGACAATGTCTGAAATAACACAAGTGGACATGTAATAAGTAACAATTGATTCCAGTCGAATGCATCTAACTTTTGTTTCACCAGCTGTTCGCTAATCACTTCACGGAAAATGTCACCGTCACTACAGCTCGTATTAAATCGCGTCTTCTCACTTACGCATAGGTCCAACGCTATACCGACAGCGTGATGGTCGGAGATATGTGCCTCCAATACGTACGAAGATACGCCACTGACGCTCCGTCCCGCTCGCACCCACACGTGGTCCAGGCATGACGCGACGTGCCGGCCGTCGACTATCGCCTCTCGCGTTATCTCTCTGCTAGGTATTGCAGACTGCAGGCCGCATCCATACCAGGTGTTTTTATATTTCGAGGTTGTGGTATTTCTTATATTATTTAAAATGTCTATGTTTGTGTCCCCAACCACAATAACCGAATCTGATGCTGGAATGGATCTTAAGAATGCGGAAATCTCGCTAATAAATTGTATTTTATTTTTATTAGGTGGTCTATATATGGCGAATATATGGAATGTACACTTTTCCGTAGTAATCTTGCCGTGAAAAGCTTCTAGTGCTTGAGTATTTAATTTTTGGGCGTCAAAATTCAGCCCCTGTCTCGCGTATATTAGTATTCCACCTCCCCTTCTTGTTTCCCTTGACCGTATGAACGTACTATAGCCCGGTACCTGGTAAAATTGCATTTCCTCCGATTTGATATTTATTTCAGCCAATATTATAACATCTATTTTATATTCGTTTTTATCTAGAAGTACTAGAAATTCATTGAAGTGCTTCCGAAGTGATCGGATATTCAGATGAAAAATGTGAACACGTTGTTTATGATTGTTTATATCCTTACTTAAAGTTGTCATATCATTATATCTTTTATACACAAAGTCAGTCGGTAAATCTTCGAAACTATTCACTTTTATAATTTTTAAAATCACCTGGTGTGTACTCGCTGCGCTATTTGCACACTTCATTTACCATTCTCAAACTTCTTTAAATCTTCTTCGGATCTGATGTTGTAAATCTTTTTTTCTTCACTACTTTTTTTTACCAGTATACTACCATTTTGAACCCAAATAAACTGGACACCCTTAGGTTTCAATTCGTTTCTAATGGTCCATAACAACTGACGTTTGTACTTGGGTAGATCTTCGTTTATGTATATTCTCTTATCGCTCCCGTTGTTATAGACTTTGTTATTTGTTATTTTATGTTCCTTTTTTGCCAACAACCAGCCATCGCGGGCCCTTTTCGATTTAAGCTTAATTAGCACTATTTTTGGCTTAATAGCGTCCGGTTTTTCTTGGCCTACCCTCTGTGCGTCTTCGATCTCATCTGGGTTTAAGCTCAATTTTTGGGCTAATTGTTGTATAATTTCTGTAGTATTTTCATTGTTTTGGTCCTCTAACCCGTGGATTTCAATATTTTTTTCTTTGTCGCGTATTTCTAACTCTTGTACCCTTTCCTCTAGGGCATTATTACATTTCTCCAGGTAAACATTTTTTTGTTCTAGCGCCTTAATTTTTTTCTGAGACTCTTCTTTATACTCCTTCAACTCTTCGTACATAGCGGAATAAAACTCCACGTTATTAGTAAGCTCCTCCATTTTCTTTTGGAGGTCGTAAAGTATGCCCAGTTTGTTATTGACCTCAGCCAGTACTTTCTCCGCCGAGTCTTCACTGGGGTTCACGTTTAACCTTGGCGAATTATTCAGCTGTTGCTGGCTGTTTTTGATATTCTGGCATTTCTCACAAAGTCCAGTCTGCAAGAAATTCTTGACGACATTGGTGCACTTACTATGGTAAACAGAACCACAACTACCCTTGCACTTGACTATATCCTCTTTTGCCACTGACACAAAAAGTTTACATTTATTGCACTGAACCATTTTTGATAATCCACGAGCTCACTTTGTAAATAGTTAGTTGCGGTATCTTGTAATATCTCACGTCCGTACGCTGAGCGCTTGCGCACCTGACTGCATTCAGCTGTACAGTTGCATTTTGGCTCGCTGCACTAAAACTAAAGGCTTTAAAAAAGCATTTACATATGCCATTATACAACCGTTATACAGCTTAAAGCATTATATAATGCTATTGTAAGACCTAAAGCACTTAAGTGCTTTTAAACAGCTGAAAGCTGTACAGTTGCGTTGTGGTTTGCTGCGCTAAAGCTAAAGGCTTTACAAAAGCATTTAGATATGCCATTATACAACCGTTATACAGCTCAAAGCATCATATATTGCGACAAGTTGCTCGGTGAACGTATATAAGAGTTTATACGGTCCTTAAGTTCGAAATAAGTTAACTATTCATACGTTATAATGCTTCCTGTGTTACTTGGGTAGGCGTATACGTTTGACCGCGATCTCACCTGATGGTAAGTGATGATCAGGGCCCGGAATTAGGTGAGCTAAAATACCTAAAGTTCGCGAGAGGACATAATATAGAGTGGTTACAACCGGATGAAAATAATATTTTTATCCGGTTATAAGGAGGGTTATATCATTCCGAGTAAAAAAAGCTAAGTTTTAAATTTATAGACCTAAAACTAAAGGAGTAAGGTCCTATTAAACACCCTGAACTATACTCTCACAACTTTGAGACGCGATTTCTCGAAATAACGGTTTTTTGAGATGTGGCAGTGTAGCAGGCACACGGCGACGGTACGCTACGGAGCGTTAACGATTGGCACGTTAGCTACGCACCCAGGGCCCCATGGTCCCAGCGCTTCGACCCCAAACGCCTCAAATATATAAATAAAATAAAATAAATGTTTATTCACGAAACGGCTTACAATTGTTTTTACAATAGTTCTTCTGCCAAACCAGTGTGGTTTGTTGGCAGACGAGGCTCCAGTTTACAAATTCTATAGTAAGCTAAGTATATATACATATGTAACATTATATATTTCCACCACCACCAACAAAACAGTAACACCCGACTGACCATTGATAGACCCTATCCCAATATAATAAGGTCCACAAACGGTCACCCATATAAATACCATTTCTTCATAATATGTAAATTTAATGTTAATACAGATGCAGTAAAATGAAGGTTTGGTTACCCTTTTAGCCACCGCCAAGAGCAGCATACTTATTAATTTGATTAATTAATTTTTGGAACGAAGTTCCTTATCGGACGGTTCGCGGATGGGGGCTAGGCGAAAAAAAGTCACGTGACCGTCACGAAAACGCGACACAAAGCCATACGAATGAGAAACAGTTAAAATGAAATAAAAGAGAATAAAGTGAAGTGAAGTGAAATGAAAAGTGACAAAATGAAAAGTCAAAAGGTCAAATTAGTGAAAAAAGTCAAAACAGACAAAAAAGTCAAAAAAGAGAAAAAGTCGAAAGAGTCTAAATGCCAAAAATTACAAAAAAAAATTAAAATTTCAAAAATGTAAAAAAAGCCAAAAATTAAATTAAGTAACATAACATAAAGTTCTTATAAATTGTGATATTGACATATATAGTGATAGCATACCAGCAATAAAAAAATATTTTTCAACACACCTGCTCGTAACGAGGTTCTTATTCCACCGCTTTTATGCTCATAATCCTAGATATTAAACATGCGTGCATTTCACAATAATTATCCAACTAGTGGAATAATTTAATAATCCTATCAAGTGACGTTTGTACTCTAGTACCAAGTTGTACGTACGTACGTACGTACCTTTACTTTTTTTTAACTCTTTATGAGTTTACATTCTAAAAAAGTAAAAAAAAGTAAATATATTAAAAATATACACATTTACGATAGAATACAAATTATACAATCCTGATTGTGAATAAGAATCATTTCAACTTATTATATTACTCGTAATACACAATAAATTACGTTTTAACACGAATTATCTGTTTTAATATTGGCTGTTTGGCATTATACGTCCGCGCCTTTGCCTCAAGCCGCACGCACATCCAAAAATAGTAGTTTTTGTAACTGTTACGTTTTAAGGCCTAATTACGTACAGTTGCATACACTGCTTTATCTACACTCATATTATTTATCCAAAATGCCGTATTCGGAAACCATAGAATGGCCGCCATTGCACCGCCATGGCCAACTCGATTGTGCTGGCGGTCGGGGAGGCGCGTGTCGGGCTGTCGGCGGATGCGCGGGAGCGTGCAGGTGTACATTATGTTATCAAAACTCATAACACATCAATAGTTGAGCATGTAAAGTTAAAATTACGTTACTGTCACGGATAAAAAGCTTATCATAGTAAAATCGGTCGTGGTAATGCTAGCCATTGCCTACCGTTTTCGAACACGTTTTAGAGGACTTACAATATGATGTGTTATGAGTTTTGATAACATAATGTACACCTGCACCCTCCCGCGCATCCGCCGACAGCCCGACACGCGCCCGCGCGACCGCCGGCACAATCGAGTTGGCCATGGCGGTGCAATGGCGGCCATTCTATGGTTTCTGAATACGGCATTTAGAATAAATAATATGAGTGTAGATAAAGCAGTGTATGCAACTGTACGTAATTAGGCCTTAAAACACTCGTGTGATGTGATGTCACATTTCCGAACAAAACCACACTCATGTTTTAAGGACCCTTATTACGTAACAGTTACATAAACTACTATTGTGATTCTATTGTAATTTATGTATACTGTATAGCGCTCTTGGTTGTCCATGTATCAAAATAAAAATAAAATAAAAAATAAATAACTTCGTTCCAACCGAGTGTTCCACGACACTCACGTATTTTTTTTTATCGAAGTAGTTAAATACAAAGAAGTAAGCCAGTTTGGTTGACTGTTTAAAAAAGATATCAAAAATGATTAACTATTCTTCTTCTTCTCTCTCGTATCCTGATGGCTGAGGGACGTGCCGATTGTGGAGACTTTTCACCAACGCTCTCCAAGCCACACGATCCAGGGCCCGATGCATGCTTGCCTGTAGTGTGGCTTTAGTGACGTTATTCTGTCCGCCGAACGTGTAGCCATACGGGCATCCCTAAATCAACGGTCATCAAAAATTATTATATCTATCTATCTATCTATTTAGCCCTTTATTCCGGATTAGAGTAGGTATGTCTCTAATTTCAGTGTGCCGCTTGGCAAAGGCCTCCTCTAGCTCTTTCCAGTGAAAAATGATTAACTCACTTGAATGTTGATCTGGAGGTTCTTGTTTCACAACCACTACTTCCTTTGTGTCCTGAACTTCCTTTGTGTCCTGAACTTCCTTTGTGTCCCGAACTTCCTTTGTGTCCTCAACATCCTTCGGAGATTGTGTCGCCACCGTGACATGACCTGTCAATTAGTTTATTGTCATTTATGTTAGAGAAAAGGGGAGAAAGCCATTTAAAAAAAACCGGCCAAGTGCGTGTCGGACCATGCATAGGAGGGTTCCGTACCTTCAATGGAATAAGAACCAAACTAATACCAAAAGGTCGTATCTGATGCCTATGAAAGAAGTTTTTTGGAGATAATTTAAAAAATGGCTGAACCGATAATGTTCAAAACAATTTTCGTAGAAAGTATATGATAAAGGCGCATCTCCTCAACTTTTTCTGACTTTCGAAGCGATTATTTCAGAAAATATTCACTTAAGCACAAAATGGTCAAACAAACCTCAATGTTATTTTTAAAGACCTATCGATTGATTTGTCACATGTTGATATTTGGTTAAAAAAAATATATCGTTAAGCTAAAAATATATATTTTTTTAATTTAACTACATAACTAAGTAGCGGCATACAAAATACACCTTATGTATATATTTTATTCTGATACGTCGTATAGTTTCCGAGTAAAATGCCTGTGACATACATACGGACGGACAGACAGACAGACAGACAGACATGACTAATCCATAAGGGTTCCGTTTTTTGCCATTTGGCTACGGAACCCTAAAAAGTATCAGTGTAATTTTTTAATGCCACATAAGTGGCAAACGAGCATACATCCCGCCTGATTGTAAGCGGTCATTGTAGCCTACGGACGCCTGTAACTCCAGGGATTCAAAAGTAATTAGTAATAAATGTGTATTAAAATAATGAGTTTTCTCAACTTTCTAGCGTTTGTCCTGGTTTTTACCACGGCTCAATTAAGCCTGGGGTCCGCTTGGCGACCGAATCCCATAAATTGACGTAGGCACAAGATTTACGAAAGCAACTGCCATCTAACCTTCCGACGCAGGGGAATCGAGGCCTTATTAGGATTAGATCCGATTTCCTCACGAAGTTTTCCTTCACCTAAAACCTTCATTTGTGAATGTAAAAGTGTTTGTAAAATATTATATTTTCAAAATAGATGACTGTTTTAGTAAAACTTTATTTATATTGTGGCTTTATATTATAATTAGTACGGATTTGAAGTAGCGATCTCAATATACACGGTGCCCGTGAGCATTGCGAGAGACTTTAACAGTGTATTCATTATCATATTTAGAGAACAAAATGTCCTTTAAACTTTTTCGAAATTCGCCATAGTTTCAGAGTAAATACTACTTACAAAAAATTGCATTTTGAATTGTTTCTCAGTGTAAAATGATTTTTTGATGGCGATCTCAACGGTATGGGGCATAGTCTAGACATCTCTTATTGACTGATATCAAAGACCTAAGAAACACTTTGCATGGACTAGTTTTTACGAGAAAAAATGTAGCAATTTACTTTTTCCGTTACTTTTTTCTAATGACATTTACTTTTTATTAACCGACTTCAATTTCATAAAAGGAGGAGGTTCTGTATTCGGTTTGGGCTATTTTTTTTTATGTATGTTCACCGATTACTCTGAGACGCGTGGTCCGATTTGAATAGTTCTTTTTTTTGTTTGAAAGGGTCTACTTCCAAGGTGGTCCCATATTACTCTGGTGCTGTTCTGATGATGGAATCTATGAGGAATTGAGGGAACTCCTCAATTTTTAAAGGCATATGTATGGCGATTTGGGTGTTTTCTTAAGCAACTCGAGGGTTTTCTCTCGGAAACCACCAATTTGATGATGTGGACCAGATAATGATGATTGTTTTTATGATAATGATGATGATTTTTTTTAATTTAGGATGTTCAGCGATTACTCCGTGACCCGTGGTCCGATTTGAATAATTCTTTTTATGTTTGAAAGGATGTACTACCAAGGTAGTCCCAAATTAATCTGGTGCTGTTCTGATGATGGAATCCATGAGGAATTGAGGGAACTCCTCAATTTATAAAGGCATATGCATGGTGATTTGGGTGTTTTCTTAAGCAACTCGAGGGTTTTCTCTCGGAAACCACCAATTTGATGATGTGAACGTCATGATGATAATTGTTTTGATGATAATGATGTTGATTTTTTTAAATGTGGGATGTTCAGCGATTACTCCGAGACCCGTGATCCGATTTCAGGAATTATTTTTTGTCTGAAAGTAACTACCTCTGAGATGGTTCCACATTAATCTGGTGCTGTTCTGATGATGGGATCCATGACGAATTAAGGGAACTCCTCAATTTTTAAAGGCACATGTATGGTGATTTGGTTGTTTTTTTAAGCAACTCAAGCATTTCCTCTCGAAAACCACTAATTTGATGGAGTGGACCTAATGATGAAGACCACATATGATAAGTGGAACTTTCCTTACATTGAGTTACGTAATATGAACTTTTTCTTCACCGATTATTGCGAGATCCGTTGTCCGATTATGATAATTATATAACCACTAAAACCGGCCAAGAGCGTGTCGGGCCACGCTCAGTGTAGGGTTCCGTAGTTTTATGTCCGTCACAGTAAGCGTCCCCACTTAAGAGTTAATAACACCGCCATGTAGGATATGATATGAGAGTTCCACGTACAGCGACATCTATCGGCAAATTAAGTAAACCATTGCGCGCGAGCTTAAAGTATGGAAGATGATTTTTATGGAATAATTCTTTATTGCGTGAACCGATTTTCACCGTTTTTACTTTATTTGAAAGCACGTCATTTCATTGTAACTTTGTAGAAATTACAGGTACAATAAACACCTGCTTATACGGTTAAATTACAAACTTAGTTCAGAAATTATTTTGTAATTTTTTTTCAAAAACTATTCATCCTATCAAGTTCAAAATAATTTTCCTAGAAAGTTTTTATAAAGTTCTACTTTTGAGATTTTTTCATATTTTTAAAACTTATGGTTCAAAAGTTAGAGGGGCGGGGGGACGCATATTTTTTTACTTCTGGAGCGATTATTTCCGAAAATATTTACATTATCGAAAAATGATTTTAGCAAACCCCTATTCATTTTTAAATACCTATCCAACAATATATCACACGTTAGGGTTGAAATGAAAAAAAAAATCACTCCCCACTTTACGTATAGGGGAGGTACCCTAATAAATAAAAAAAATCCACTTTTTATTTTACCAATTTGTCGGCGTGATTGATATACATATTAGTACCAAATTTCAGCTTTCTAGTGCTAACGGTCACTGAGATTATCCGCGGACGGACGGACGGACGGACGGGCAGACATGGCGAAACTATAAGGGTTCCTAGTTGACTACGGAACCCTAAAAAATGGAAAAATAAAAACTTTTTACAAAAAAAAGATAAACCGACTTCAAAAAGGATAAAATAAATTATTATATTATTTATATGCGTTACAAACTGATATGTTTGAAGTCGGTGCCAAGCCAAAAAGTTACAATACCGGTCAAATCAGCTTCAAGTCTGAAAATCACAAAAGATATCGATACCTACTTATATTGAAAAGGTGAATGTGAATCTATCTGTTACATTTTCACGTCTAAACTACTAATACAATTTTGATGAAATGTGGTACCTATGTATATATTCTCTGATACACGTCTACTTTACTACTAAAAATAAAAAACACGTATGGTCAACAATAGAAAATTTAAATATCGTGCCTTTTTCTACTGAAAAGGTGTGACCCACACACCCAGTGTGTCTGACTATAGAAAAATCAAGCTAGCCATTGAATTCTTTTACACTTCGATAAAACACCTTAGATGAAGTAGAATAAATAATTCAAACCGAAGCACGGGCTCCGTTCAAGATATGGTTAGTCCGACAACTAGTAAACAAGTTTATTAACAAACATCATAAGACGCATGATTATACTTTCTTTCTGCACTAGAATGAAAACCTACGTGCAGTCAATACCAGAATTAGTTCTATAGTATGAAGAACAATTCACTGAACACAGACGCCTCGTTCGTATTAACTGTTTTGTGATTTTCAGACTTGAAGCTGATTTGACCGGTATTGTAACTTTTTGGCTTGGCACCGACTTCAAACATATCAGTTTGTAACGCATATAAATAATATAATAATTTATTTTATCCTTTTTGAAGTCGGTTTATCTTTTTTTTGTAAAAAGTTTTTATGTAGAACAGCATTCAAAAAAAGTGAAAAAAAAAGTAAAAAAAAAATTTTTTTTTGGCGTTTTACAACAAAAGTCATATAATGTTTTTTCATTTTTCATATTCGTCGGTATTAATGATTGCCGTCTTGATGAAAATATCCACTTTAAACTGCTAAACGTTCTCTCAACGTCCACAGTAGTCAACGGGGCATTCTTAAAATATTTATAATGACTTAAAGTTAATTTCTCATTCATGTTGGTTATTGAAATTTCCTTACCTTTTATAAGACTATTTATTTTTTTCATGGTGTCATAACCAGTATTTTTTTCTAGAACTATCCTTAACTTTTTGTAAATATTTTTTCCATTTTTATTCACATACAATTTCGACAAATCAGCTTGAACTCTTTTTATTATTGCAATGCTGTCATCTAGCGTCAATTGAGGAGACTGCAGTTCCTTAAGAGCTTTTGTGATGACAGACATATTCTCAGCTATGAATTTTAGGTCACGTTGGATATTTGGTTTTCTTAAGATTCTTTTAGATTTCGAAACACACAAACTTCCTGACCCCGGTAACATATCGATAACTCTCTTTATATTATCGAAATGTTCAGCATAATATTTTGCAGCCTGTATCCACGTGCCCCACCGAATAATCGTAGGTTTTGGTGGAAGGGGAGTGTTTGGTAGCATTCTTTTGAATGTTTTAATTCTTTTTGGAGACTTCAAGAACACCTTTTTCACGGCAGATATTAATTTATTAACATCTGGAAAGAGACCCCGAACTTTTTCTGCTACTAAATTCAAACCATGTGCTATGCAAGTAACGTGCGTCATATTGAATAGCTTAGGTGCCAACATTCTTGCAGCTTTTTTCATGTATGCCGCCCCGTCCGTATTAAGTAGTAAAACTTTGTCGTAATGCGTACTGTCACGCCCCCATAAATTTTCAAGTGATTCCAAAACTAATTCAGAGATTGTGGAGCTATCTGTCTTGTCTAAACATTTGCTGGCAATTATGTGTGGCTTGCTGATCTCATCTTCGACAAGTTTTCCTACTAGTACATTAGCAATTTGTTGTCCTTTCGAATCTGTGGTTTCATCGACGGAAACATGAATATAATTATTACCAATATCTTCGCGTATATTGTTCATAGTTTTTGTATAAATCTTTGGTAGAATTTTTTTCTTTACTAAAGAAGACGACGGGATATCACAATTTTTAAATTTCCCGTCCATACAATTTCTGATGAAATTGTAAAATGACGGATTTTCCAGTTGATGCCATGCTATATTCGATGAAATCATAAACTTGGTCAAGTTCTCGTGAAAAACTTTATTTTTCTTGGCAATATTTTGATGACTATCGGATTTAACGTGACGCGTGACATTATATTTTTTCGGGAGAAAACTGACATTGCATTTAGTGCAAAATAATTTTGACTCACGTAGTTGTATGTCAGGATATTCACTAATCCGTGAGTTAATATAATATTCGCGTGGGCGTGGATGTTTCTTGGGCGGCATGATTAAATTGGACTTCGTAAAAACCGTATTCTTACTCTAGGACATGAATGGTATACTGACAGTAAATTGTCATTTTGATTGAAATGACATCCGCATACTTTTATTATCTTAAGAGGCTCGATATCAGATATGACATCGAACCTCTTTATAGTAGGTAATCGAGAATGTTCAATGAGCTCATGTATTAATTTAATTATATCGACATCTTTTTTAATCGATATCAAATCTCTAGAACTTGCCCCGAGTTATCCCAGGTATGGTCATGTAGAACTAGAAGTGGTCAGATGAATAAGATAGCTGTAGCTTAGCTCTTATATTTAGTCAGGGGCCTTGACGCGATATTCTATATAAATTCATTATTCTAAGCTTACTTCAATAACAAACGAGGCCAGTTATCTTCATTTAGGTAATTTATCTCAATAAAAAAATAATTGTCAACGCAATGTCTGTGATTGAATTTATCTTCGAATAAATTTATTTGAAATTATCTAAATATCGCCCGACTCTGCCTGCGAAGCAAGAGGTCCTGGGGAATAGATTAAGGTGCATTTTATCCACTTTCTAATACTTGATTGCTTCAGAATTTAGTTAGTAGTATGGAGATTGGATGGTGAAATAACAATTAGTACAACCAGCAATAATTATTTTATATCCGCTCGGTCATTCTGCAGATAACGGAAACCAAATCTTCTGTTTTTAAATATCTGTTGAAGTCTCAAGGTACTGAATTTTTTTTTACAATTTCAAATAGAGTTATTTGAAATTGTAAAAAAAAATTTAAATTTTACTAACAGCTTTCAGATTTCATTATCAGATCATATCTGATCAAGAAATCGTGAATTTAGTTGTCATACGAGTAAAACTATCATCTGAAAATATTATTACTTTATTTGTAATTGGTAATACCGTAAGTAGAAACTCTTTGGTATCTCGAGGTGTATGTCACAACTGCATAAAATATTATTACTTCATTTGTAATTGGTAATACTGCAAGTAGGAACTTGATATGTATGGGGCCGAGGAGACGAGTGATACGAGCTCTGGTTTGTAGCACACTACTTTATTACGGTATCTATAGGCGAGTCGTGGGCGCAGCCACACATACATGCATAGGTGCTTGCACACATATGCAACACCCCTCCCTTTATTTTAACAGTATACCTACTTAAAGTATTTCTTAAAATCTACATCTAATTGAGAAGACACTAAATGACTTTTAATTCTGTTAAAAGCGCCGTTATGCAACTCTGACCATTCCCACTTGGTATTTTTTTTCAGTAAGTCATACAATGGACTCAGTATGGTCGAGGCACCCGGAACAAAATTTCGGTAGTAGTTACTTAGGCCTAAAAATGATTGCAACTGATTAATGTTTGTTGGCACCGGTGCTTCGACTATGGCTTTAATTTTTTCTGGCGATTTCTTTAAACCGTCCTTATTTATTACATATCCTAAGTAGCTAATCTCGTCCTTGAAAAATTCACACTTTTCTCGCTGTAAAACCAGTCCCGCGTCCTGTAGCCTTTGCAACACTACCCTTAACCTGGCCAAGTGCTCCGCGGCGTCGGCGCCCGTGATGAGCACGTCATCGAGCAGACACAGCACGCCGTCGAGCCCGGAGAGCACGCACTCCATGGCCCGCTGGAACACCGCCGGCGCGGAAGCCAACCCAAAAACAAGACGTGTAAACATGTATATCCCACGGTGTGTATTTATGCAAGTCAGCTTTTGTGACTCGTCGTCAAGTTCGAACTGGTTATACGCCATGGACAGATCTAACTTTGTGAATGTTTTCCCCCCGTGTAATTTGGAAAACAATTCGGTTATCGTAGGCAGAGGATATTGATCGATAAGCAATTGTTTATTTATACTAACGGAATAATCTGCGCATAAGCGTACGGAACCGTTTTTCTTTAAAACCGGTACTATAGGTGAGGCATACTCGGAATGATCAACTTGCTTAAGGACCCCTAAATTAACAAGCCTATCAATTTCTTTGCTAACGGCGTCGCGCAATGCAAACGCTACAGGCCGCGCTCTAAAGAAAACCGGTTTTGCATTATCTTTTAGCCTTAAGTTAACCTTGTACTTGTTGAATAACCCTAATCTGTCTGAGAATAACTTGGGATACTGTTTTTCGAAGCCATAACTATCTGCACTTTGCTTATCATCGCAATAATACACTGCCTGTACTGGTACTAGCTGCAATCTAAACAAAGCAATAAAATCTCTGCCTAGCAACGGCGGTCCGCCGTCGTCAACCACGAACACGTTCAATGCGTGAGTGCTACCCGCGTATTCTATACCTAAACGTACACTACCCATACAACGTAAATGTTGACCGGAATAGGTCACTAATCTTTTCTTTGTAGGGGACAATGATACATCTTTGAAATGTATTTTGTACGTTATGTATGAAATAACGGTTACCGCAGAACCAGTGTCGATTTCAAACTTTAAACCATTTATTTTTACTGTTTCAACCATAGGCTCACCCCTAACGGATCGAATGTAATATAACTCACCGTCATCGTCGTTATCGCCCTGATAATCCGCGGGAGCATTCACATAATTTACGTTAGTGCACATCCTGCGGAGATGCCCTTTTTTAAAGCACTTTTTACAGGTTAATTTCGCGAAACGACACTGTGACGCACTATGGTTAGAATAGCCACACACTGAACACTTAGGCTTAACACTTCCCTGTTTTCCATCATCGCGCGCGATTTTAAATAACTCGGAGGCCGGCGATTCCGACGAACCCGAAGTCACGGCTGAGGCGCCAGCCGCAGCTGCCCCTGCCCGCGCACGACGAATGTTTTCCGCGAGTTCTACCGCCTTTGCTAAACTTAACGCGGATAAATCTTGCGCATACAACTTCTCTTTCTCTCTGCCTGGCAGCATTCCCATGACGAAACGGTCACGTAGTGCCTCTTCCACGTTATTAAACGCACAATGCGCTGACAGCCCTCGTAGTCTAGCAGCCCACTGTGGGTATGACTCCTCACGTTGCTGCGTCGCGGAGTAGAAGTTGTGTCGCTCGCCGAACCCGGTTAGCTTGGGAGTGAAATGCTCGTCCAGCAGATTTAAAATGTCCTCGTATGGCACTTCTTGGACATCCTTGGGCAGCGCAAAATGTGCTGCAAGCTCGTATGAGCTCTCATTGAGTGCGCTAAGCAAAATGGCCCGTCGTTTCTGTCCCTGCGCGTCTGTAGCTGCGGTGATGTCATTAGCGATGAACCACTGGCACACACGACTTTTATAATTCTTCCACACTTGTACATTGTGGTCAAAAGTCGGCAGGACTCCATAAACAGCACTCATTTTTTCAAAATGTGGGTAGACGTCGCCACTGATATGTATGGGGCCGAGGAGACGAGTGATACGAGCTCTGGTTTGTAGCACACTACTTTATTACGGTATCTATAGGCGAGTCGTGGGCGCAGCCACACATACATGCATAGGTGCTTGCACACATATGCAACAGAACTCGTTGGTATCTCGAGGTGTATGTCACAACTGCATACCTAAATATATAATATATTTTTTTTTTACGTTTGCTTCATGTATGTACTAATCACAACTTGGCATTTGTCTTATTGTATAGCCTGACACTACGATTTACTATATTGTACCTACTTTTCCAATTATTACTTTTAATTACGTTAATACGTAATACATCATAATTTAAAATGTAGTGCATAAGCTAGAATGCAAGTACATTTAAGTGAATGATACCATTTTTATAAAAAGATTAATGAACTGCAACATCGAATTGTTTCATTAATAACAAATTCCCCCTTTTTTTTAATGAATAAGAAAAACTTTTATCATCGTTGATGGTATGACGGTAGGTATAGCATGATTTGCTTAAGGCGTTTACCCTTAAAATTGCAGTACTACGGATAACGTTAATGCTCTGTACAGATGAAAAGAGGTATCGTACTGCAAAATAGTGACAAGGAAATACGTAAATATTCATTAGATATCATACAGTCAAGAAAAATCATCGGACACAGGCAGCAATTTTAGGACGGAAATTGTTATGGATGCCACTTAATTTGTATTTCTTATATAATGTACAGATGTATTTAATATCAATTTATTTTTGCTATAGAGGTATTAATTTGAATGATAACGGTGAACTATCACTTTACAACCTCGCAAGACTCACGTCTTTTGATGTAGAGAGACCGTGATCTTTAGATAAGTGGATTGTCGATAATAATATTAAATATTAAGTTTTTTTCTTTATAGCACATCACGTATTATTTTATTTTTGACGTCAGGGTTATCCATGTTAGTTATTATGTTTGACGTCAAAATGACATATTGCTACCAGTCGCCGAACACTAATAATAATAATATTATAGCCCGTATTACGATTAATGCCTGCAATTATTCGGATATTATCCGGATAATACGAATATTTCGAATAATTTCCAACCAAATTATTATTCGAAATACTCGGATTGCAAGCCCTAATTGCGATTTAAATGTGCTTAAAACCTAGCAAGAATAAGTTTAACCATGCGATTTATAATTAATTAAATACAGTTCATAATGATGGTCATCAAGTTTTTTTTTGTACGTTTCGTTAATATTATTATTTTTTAAACGAGTTGTATAAGATATAGGATATTCTTGTTTTTCTAAACTAAAGTACACAACAAAGCAAAATATTTCTCAGCAAAAAGATCTTCAAGTATAGTGTTGCTCTATCGAATAAAAAAAAATCATGGCATACCGGAATTACTCTTTACACTAGCCACCATTCTTCACACTTCACACTAACCACCATTCTTCACTTCACACCATTAGATAATTTCGACCTCCAGATATACTCCTGTTGTCCAGCCGCAGTCTGCTCGCTGGTGGCCACCATGGGAGGCACGGAGTAGTAGTTGAGGTCACGAACTGCATCTGTAATGTCAATTTGAAAGGTATCATATCCTTTGTATTTATCCACCTAAGTATAAGTATGTACTTATACGTAAAAATACTCACAGACAGCAATACTTAACATATTTTGTACTTATTTGTTATAGATGGATAAAATTTAATATGCCTAACTCAATCATTACTTCAGTGAGAAAAAAAATCATTACACGAGTTAGAAGCAAAATATATGTGTATATTAAGCAAGTGTTTGTTCTTATTTTTTACGCGATATAAATATAAAACTAATTGGAACTAAACCTTTCCTTGATTTTCCGTTGGTGTCAGATAGTCGGCCGGCCCATATTTCCAGTAATTTCAGCTTATGATGTATAGGTATGGTGCAGCATTCCACGTGTAAAGTCATCTGAAACATTCATTTTATAGGCGTAGAGCATGTTTAAGACCCCTGACTTCTGATGTCAGATTTAGTTTAATAAAAGACAAAATATAATTTATTTCATTTATTCAACATTGAATATTAAAGGAGAGAGTCCATTTTATAAATAAAATGTTAAGAACAACTATAGTAAATGCAATGATGTTTATTAAAGAATATTACTTATAATAATTCTGAATAATTTAATCAATGTTGCAATACTGCCATCACCACTAAGTAAGTCAAGATATAAAACAAAGGATATTAAATCCATTCTAATTCCTCAACCATTACTACAAGTATCCCTTAAGGCCATTAATTATAATATTCTGCACATAATATATTTAACACTTGTAGCAAAAACAGGGTAATATATATATATATATAATCTCATGTAATCAGAAAGGCTAAATTATTTCCAATATAAGGTTGGTGTGTACGTTGTACCATGCACCAACTTGAAATACAGTATTACACGTTTATATATTTATAGTACATTACTGCAGAGACCAGTAAGTAAGCTTTCCTGGCTGAGTATTTAGTAGCCGTCCGAGTCGAAGACGAGGACGGCTATAATACGAAGCCAGGAAAGCTGATTACGGTCGAAGCATGTATAGTGCTTTTCTCAAACATGTAAGGAAATAAAATAAAATAAAACACAGGGGTATATGGGTATAAAAATTTATTTTATCATATTAGGTATATCGCTAAAATTAACACAGGGTTATTTACATTACATACAAAATAGTTGCAGAGACAAGTCTTTATATAAACTCAAGAGCAAAAATATTAGGTCACTTTGTATGAGAAATCAGTACAAAGTGACCCGTTACTTTTGCTCTTGAGTGTAGATATATAGTTATTGTATTAGATATATCAGCCCATTATAGTTACTATAATAGTTCATAATTATACTAAACTATTTAAGGGCTCACACACACACAAGAGACTTTTCTCGGCTACTATTTTGCCCTTCATACCTAGGAAGAGTTGTGAAATGTATGGTGCCCCATACATTTCACGACTCTTCTCTTTGTATGCGCATAAAGTGTAGCAAACTGCGACAAAGAGAAATAAATCGCTCTGAAAATAAGTTGATCGTGCATACGCCCCCTAAAAGTTTTAATTATAAATCATTTCAAAAGGTTGGCTGCTATTGCCAGTTTCGATTCAATAGACACTGCTACATGGTACACCGTCATATCTTTCAGCTCAACCTTTAATACAAAATATAATTTAGAAAATCATTATACTAGTTTCTGAACGATATGTCACAACGAGAACGACCCAACGACCCAATGGAAATTGACATTTATAATAACCTTAAATATTTTTTCAACATATCGGAACTCGGACGTCGCAATATTCGTTGGGAATAAGGGAACAAACAAACATAAAGTGGCTACCTATTTACATTAACTGTACAGTACAACATTCATAAAAATGAAATCATGAGGGGACTACCTACAGGTAAGATTGAAATGCAAAGTCTTACTAATACTCACTAAACATTCTTAGTGTCTAAGATATGACCACTTACTTATATTACGTACTTTATCATACATTTAGAATCAATCATAACGTGAAAACTTTGTCAAAGTTATTATTAATTTATGTTGAATGTGATATTGGACATGTTAGGACAGTTACTTATAGATATTTTTATTGTTTTTCCAGGAACAGAAATGTTGGTTTGTTGTATATCTGTTGAAGAACCTGCTTGTGATGGTACGATATGTGCGGTGGACTGCTCGCTATTTCCAACATCTTGATGAGAAGGCGGTGGCTGGGGATTTGATTCATGCAGTGATGGTTGTGGACAATCTGTCAAATTTTGAACCTGGCAATATGTACTTGAAGATGAAGGTTGAACTTGAATGGATGGAGGTTGTTTTACATTTTGCCGAATGAAACCTGGAGGATCTTTGGAGCAGCCTGGTTGTGGATTTTCATACAAAGATTCATAATTCTGATGCGAAGAGTTGTATTGATTTTCTGTGTTTGTGCTACTTCTTAATTTTATGTTTTCTGTAATGTTTTTTGATATTTTGTCCTTGTTTCCTATGGAGTCTTCAATGTAACCTTCTGCAACCTTATCCGACTTCCAGCCACCATGCCTTTTAAGAGCTAGAAGGTCGGCTCCACAGTCTGCCAGAAGTGTTGCTGAACTACGTCGGAAACTATGTCCAGTATATAAGTGCGGGTCATCTAAATTTAAAAAAGTTGCAATTTTCTTAGGCATTGAAGCTATGGTATGCCGTCCAATTACTTGTTTAGTGCATTTGGAATTCTTGTAATTGAGAAACAATCTATCAGTAATTGTGTCCTTGGGCCGCAAGTCATAATATTTTTGAAAAATATTTTTAAATTCATCCCGGACCACAAATGATCTATCTATTTTTGTCTTAGTGTCTCTCAATTGGATTACGATTATATCGCCTTGAAATTCAATGTCTTTGGTAGTAATCATACTTAATTCCAATCCTCTGCATGCTCCTGTTATGCCCAAGATCATGGCTACCTGTAATAGATAATAGTAGATATATATTTCATTACCTAGGCTTTTTTATTAAATGAATTAAGACTTTTTTGTAAATATTCAGTCATAAAATTAATATGTAGAATATGTTATTGGTGTCCTGATTAGTTTTAGTTAAGTTTTTTGTTAGGTAGGTACATTCATTATTATTTATTAAATTATAGTCAGACCAAAACTTTTTTTGTTATTTTTTGTATCTTATTAGTGCAAATGTGGTTTTGCTAGGACACTGGACAGAGCAGTAAATTATCAAGATTATGTAGTTACTTCATTTTTATGCAAGTAGGTATGTAAAATATGATTAAATAGTCAGATTTGCTTACCTTTATAGCAAGATATGTATCATCAGGTGCGCAGTTGAGGAAGGTTTCTATGTTTTCACTGCTAAATATTCTTGCTTTCTTGGCCTTGTACCCAGCTGAATTCCTTTTTAACCAAGCACGTAAGTTTGAAAAACTCTGCATGTCAATATTATGTTTCAGCTGCATTGTAGCCTTCATCATGGAATACATTGCCCATAATGATGATGGCTTTTTCGATTGAGCCATTTCTGTGAAATAGGCCAGGAAAACTGTTTCCGAAAAGCTATGTGCATTTTTATCTGCCCTCCATTTAAGGAAACTTTCGTAACATGTGATATACCTCTCTTTTGATTTAGCTGGCAGCAAATTGTTTAAAGCTAATTGCGCCTCGGCTCGTAGTTCCGGAGGGGTCCCATCAATTTCCATGTCGTTTTCGTCAGAAGTCATTTTATTAAAAATTTTAATACTATCCAAGTATCCAAGCAAGATAAAATTATTCGTTATCGATGAAAGAAAACGATGCAATAAAATATATGTATTTTCCCTCCAATTTTTTTTTTTTTATGTTCGTATTTTTCTTTCAACTTGTTACCGGTTATTCGAGATTAAACTGTCTTTGTCGATTTATTGTAACATATTCGGTTTTAAAATAAAGTTTTTGGTGTGTTAATAATAGTTTTATTTATAAGTATTACTTTTTGTACCTACATAAAAACCGGAAAACACAGAAAAATATTGCTGACCTTTTTTTTCTGGCAGAATGACTCGAGCCTTTGGCATAGTAAGATTGATCAAAAATTTAAAACAACTTCAGTTACTGGCTGAGTGATTTAATGTTGTATGAAAATCCTTTACGTACGTCGCGCTGAACCTGCCTTGGAATAGAGTCCCTACTGGTCTCTAATTACTAACGTAACAGGAACATTTCCGAGCATGTTTGAGAAAAATACATTATTAGGTACACGGTAACAAGGTACACACCAATAAATTTTATTTTATTAACCCTCAATATTATTTAGAGGTGAGTAATCAATATTACACTTAACTTGGTTCTTGCTGGTTAGCTCTCCAATCACCAATGTGTCCCACAACTGCCAGACACTTGTTTATAAGGGCTTACCCATTACCCCTTCTACTACCTGGCAGGACAAGAATTCTATATTTCCGGCACATCCGGTTATATAAATAATTGGAAATAGTATAATAGTAAATTTGCTTAGTTCAAAATAGGTGAAAATATAATTTAAAAATGACAATAAGTTATTATTCACTAAACCATCAGTATTTAGTATCGTTTACTTAATCATAATGTGACAGCAATACAGGATATCCGCTTCGCAAAATACGTGAAGGTTTAAGTAATATATTTTTCTCAAACATGCTCGGAAATGTTCCTGTTACGTTAGTAATTAGAGACCAGTAGGGACTCTATTCCAAGGCAGGTTCAGCGCGACGTACGTAAAGGATTTTCATACAACATTAAATCACTCAGCCAGTAACTGAAGCACTAAACAAGTAATTTTATTTCCTTACATGTTTGAGAAAAGCACTATACATGCTTCGACCGTAATCAGCTTACCTGGCTTCGTATTGTAGCCGTCCTCGTCTTCGACTCGGACGGCTACTAAATACTCAGCCAGGAAAGCTTACTTACTGGTCTCTGCAGTAATGTACTATACTCCTTGTAAATAACTTCAAGTGAATAATAATTAGCAATGCTAAATTATTACACTTGACGAGATTATTTACTTGTACAATTATTCGATTATTGTCAACTCGACTATAATAATTGAATACAGGATATCCCGATACGTAATATTTAAGTTAGCAAGATATTTACTAATTCCAATCCAAATAATCTAATAAGGATTAACGGAAACGAATAGAAATCAAACTGCAATTATCTCTGATATAATTCGGTAGTTGCATTATTTGCATTCTGGCAGTCACGGTCACATAACAATACATTAAGGGTAGTTGTGGTATTTGAAAACTTACGTCTACCTTACAATTTCAACTTCTTGGATTCAACTTATGGATTACTTTAGATGTATATTCGATACTGGAAGTGATGAAACTGTATATCCGACTGTATATCTCACAGGGGCGTGATGGTTATGTTCTAAATATAGTTTTATCATTTTAAAACTTATTCTATATCAAAGTTGAGATATTTATGTGGGGTGAGAAAGTATATCGTGGTAGGTGTTCCTTAAGAATACTTTGAGAACCATTGGTTTATAGGATATCTGTCTGTTAGTTACATTTTAGGAAAGTTTAATTAAGTGGCATTAGTCAGACAAAGTCAAATAAAAATTTAACTAGGATTTCTACCTCGGAACCACTCCGCATATTCCTATTGGTATACATGGGTTTTTCACTATTTAACAGTCACTTTAGTACTATTATTATTAGATAAAATAAATTACCTTTGGTTTTAATCAGAAGCAATAACAACCTGATGTGAGCTCGTTTCAAATTACTGCATCTCTACTGTCGGCGGTCTGAAAAAATGGAAAAATAGCCAAAATTAGCCCAAGTAGGTTTTATTTGAGCCAATATCTTTTTAAATGTCATTAGAATTATTTTATTCTGGGGGATTTAGGGAAAACTGGAGAACTTCATTTTTGCACTGAGGGCGATAACTATAACTTATTTTGCAAAATCTGATTTTGATTCATTAAGTCTAAGAATTGAATAAAAATAACAGAGATATTGAACTTACTTGTACATTTTATGTCTATGTTCCGACAGCCATTGACATTTTCATGATTTTAGTAATATGGAATAATTTTTTCTACCCCGATAGCATAGCGATCCGGATAATATGCAGAGTGTTGGTAGATCAGTTGATATTTCATACAGGATTTTTGTTTGCTGAAAAACAAAACAAGTAAATGAACAAATAAGTAACAAAGATTATTACAAAGAAAAGACATTTAAGTAGACGCTCAACTATAAATATTTTTAATGTTGCTATTTTCAGTTTATTTTGTTCTGGATAGCAGTCTGTTACTAAAAGTTAACTTCGTATGCATTTATTTTATAAGTAGATCAGAAATAAACGTTATGAGATTATGTTTTCTCAAAAATGGTATGTAATGTTGCCATAATATCCCTAAAATGTATCCAGAAAGTGAACTCTACCGGAGACATATTCACAACTATCCAGTAAGAAGCGAGATTTTAAATTTGGAATCTCCTACTGTCCAGTAAGTAAGTATGTCATTTACCTACTGGACAGTAGGTCATCCTCTTTAGATCTGCTTAGAAAAAAAAACAGTACCAGACACAGATTAGAGTGTAGCCATATAACATGGTTATAGGAGGGAGGCTCCAAATATATATCTATCTCTCTTTTCGGTATGTCATTTTATGAGATAGATATATTTTTGGAGCCTTAAACAGCCATTTTATAGTCTGTGACACTTAACGCGACGCAGAAAAAGTATGCACGTTGCGTTTTGTTCTTAGTAATGTTGTAGAAGTATAGTGGGATTTTATGTTTGTATTTAGTAATTTCAGTTTATAAATCATGTTGGATTAAAACTTTCCATTCTAAAATTAACATGGAGTTTCAAAAACAATAATTTACATTTTTTTACTAAAACATTCATGTAAGTAATGTAAAAATAGAACAATGTTCCAAACTAAACGCAAACTTTTTAGTAAAAAAAAAACAACGACTGGCGGGATTTCACATTCAATTGCGACAATTGTGTTTTATTTTACCGCGTGAACATAAATAATCCCAAAAAATGAGTTCAAGCGAATCCGATTCGGAAATAGATGGCACTCCTCCTGATTTAAAAGCTGAGGCCGAATTAGCAAAAAACAATTTACTTCCTCCAAAATCCAAGGAGCGATATATGAAAACTTATGAAAAATTTATGAAGTGGAAGTCAGAAAAACAAGCCAACAGTTGGTCTGAAAATGTATTCTTGGCATATTTCAGCTTTCTTCGCCAAACAATGCAGCCGACAAGTTTATGGGCTGTGTATTCTATGCTTCGATGTGTAGTGCAAAATAAACACGATGTAAACATTAAGAATTATTCCAATTTAATCACTTGGTTGAAAAGACAATCGACTGGCTACAAAGGAAAAAAATCGAGTGTATTTACCAGCCAAAACATACAGAAGTTTTTAAATGAAGCACCCGATGATGTTTATCTAGCAGCGAAGGTAATATTTATTTTATTTACTTATTTCATTTAAATTGTTGTGATGTAAGTTGTCTGTTAGTCGGTTGCAATAATATAATTATGCTATTAAATCTGGTTCCAATTAACAGATACTTATTTTTATATTCTCGATTTAAAACAGTTTTTTTTTGTTTTTAGGTTATTACTATAATGGGAGTTAATGGCGCCTGCCGAAGTATAGAGCTCTGTAATATTAAAAACAGTGACGTGGAATACCATAATGAAATAATTTTGGTAAAAGTACGAGAAACAAAAACAAAAATTGATCGCTCTTTTGTTATACACAAGGAGTCAGCTCATATTGTAAGGAAATACCATGACCTGCGCCCTGAAAATACGAAAAGCGATCGTTTTTTTATCAATTATAGAAGCGGGACATGCTTGCGGCAAAACATCGGTCGTCATAAGATTGCCGCAATGCCTAAACAAATAGCAGAATATTTGAATTTACCAAATCCAGAGAGCTATACTGGCCATTGTTTCCGGAGGTCGTCTGCTACCCTTCTGGCTGACTCTGGAGCCAATCTCACGACAATAAAACGACACGGGGGGTGGAAATCGGACCGAGTTGCAGAAGTATATATAGAAGAGTCATTAGAAAATAAAAGTGAAATTACAAGCAATATAAATAAAAAAATTAAATTGAATACTCAAAAAACACCATCTTTCACCTCCCCGCAGCCGTCTACATCGCGTCAACAGCCGCTAAGCCTGACTCCGCAGCCATCTACCTCTCGCCAAGAACCGACCACTATTCCCCTGACCGTAACATCATCGCAACCATCCACCTTCCCAAACAACCAAATTAATGTTTCACAGACATTTACTGTCAGCCAAGAGTCCATTAATCCAGATGTACAAGAAACAAACATAAATGCCCCCGGTAAATCGATAAAAATATCTATCAGTAATTGCCCGTATATGAATGTAACCTTCAATATTAATTAAACGAATTTGTTGTTAAACTTTCTTTCATTTTTGAGAAAAGCACTATACAAGCCTCAACCAGTAAGAAAGCCATCCTGGCCTCGTATATAACCGGACCTCACCTGCGGTTCGGTCCGGTTAACTCATCCTTGGCCAGGAAGGCTTACTTACTGGATTCTGCAGTAATGTACTATTAGAAACTGATACTTTTGGCATACAATACTAACTGTAATATTGTTGTGGCATACAATACTAACTGTTTTACCATGTGATGTGTTAAAAAGCGTTCTAGAGTGAGTAGTTATGTGTTTGTCTAGTCCCACGTTTAATTACAGTTGAATAGTTGAGTTTTGAAAGTGTTTAGCACATGCAACCCTTGTTTCATGAAAAATAAGCGAAAAAGTTAGGTTAACTTACCTTCGCCCCAAAAGAGCGGTTTTTCCATTCAAGTTTACTTCATTTACTTCTTAGATATTTGAATTTAGCTTGAGTTACTGTTAGTATATTGGCTTCACTGTTCATTAGTTCTTGGTCACTCGATAGCACAGGACTTTCGAGCGTGTTTACAGATTTGTTCTGAATGTCTAGGTACTCTAAATTGTTTTTTTTTTGTTCCTTTGCTATAAAGTGGCTGTGCTAATACCTTGTAGACACAAAACATTTAAAACAATTTGTTGGTAATCTAATACGTTGCTTATTTTGTAATTTTTTTCTGAAATATGGTGATTGAATTATATATTTTGTCCAAGTTTTGACAGTTTCACATTGACATGACTTTGAGGTAGAGTTGCCCCTGACTTAAACGAGATTACACTTTAGCGGTTTTTAGGTTCTTCTATTTTGTAATACTTGTCTATGGATTCGAGTTAAATAATTGGTAATGAAATCTTTCTTATCATAAAAAAAATGTCAATTTTTTAAATATAGAATAGAATAAGTAACTTAATATTAATGCTTCTTAAGTTTTGGGTTTAAATAATTTGGTTTAGATAAACTTACTCCATCTAGCGGCAATCTTAAGCAAGTTTTGACTAAATTATCGCTGGCGGTAATAACACGTGTGGCAAAATCCAACAGATGTCAGTATTAGTCTCAAAATAAGTAATAACCGTAAGAGTTATATGTGAAAGAATGTTTTATTTTTTGAATTCGTGGAAGTGTGCAAATAATTTATGCAACAGAAAATAGTAATTGGTTAAATTTGAAGGAAAAAGGTGCGAGTTTTATAGTGAGTGACGTGTGATTTTTTTTAAATGTTATCTAGTGTACTTATTTTTGACGTCGACTAAACATTTCTTTGGAAAACATGAAGATAAATCCAAACCCGGCTGTGCGAGTACCCCAAGCCACTGAAGATCAAGAATTGAGCGAACCTTTGGAATATCCTCTCCTCGGGTTTCAAAAATACAAAACAGAAATAAATTTGCATTGGATTTGTATCTCCTCTTTTTTGGATATCAACCTGCTGAGCTGAGAACTCCACTCACTTGTTGCTGCAGTACTTACATGAATTTCCTGACATGGCTCCAGTGTTTCAAGTGAAGTGATGATTGTGATGAGTTAAGAAATTTATTTTTGTGAAAGTGACCTATTAATGAATACATTTATCAACTGGGCATTGTTATAAATGTTATAATGATATACTTTGTTTAGTTTTGTTTAAAGCTTCTT
Organism: Pammene aurita; assembly: GCA_947086415.1. Lineage (NCBI taxonomy): Eukaryota > Metazoa > Arthropoda > Insecta > Lepidoptera > Tortricidae > Pammene > Pammene aurita. The sequence continues at coordinate 19,915,013 of OX352316.1, forward strand.
GTCTATGATTTTAAAATAAAATAAATCCATCCAAATTTTCACTGCGTGATGTATTATATTTTGATGTGTTCATATTATACAATATTTACATTGACTCCTTGAAACATATCGCTAAATTTGTCGCATCTATTAACTGTCATGATAGTCGAGTTGTTTCATTGATGGTCTATAACGAAGTCATTATCTACGATTCTGGGTGCGAGTCCGGGTTACTTAATTTTTTTAATTCTTTTTGTGTTTTTTTTTTAACAAGTTACTTTATATTTATTTAATAGTCATTTTGCTTTGTTAAAGAACATTATATGTAAATAAATTTCATAACAAATATGGTTGGCTTCTTCTCTAAAGAAATGAAAACTTTTATTACCCTTTATGCGAATAAAATTTGGTAAAAAATTCCTTTTAAAAATAGTTGTTCCATTAGTTAAGAATAATAATAACATACATACACGCCTACATTATTTAGGTGGGTACTTATCTGGTTATCAGATCCTTTGGGTACCTATAGTTAGGGTTTCTTTCAAGATATTTGGTAGACATCAACCTTCATATTTACACACAGTCAGTGTAATAAGAATGAATATGTAGTGATTCATTTATAAGAAAATCTAAAACGTTTTTTAAAACAAATGGGATGCTTGGAATTACAGTTAGTTAACCCTATTTAAGTATTTTAAATAATTTATTTTAACAGCTTTCATTTCTTCATAAAGTAAGAGGATATTTATTTCTCGGAATAATGTTTTATTGTTTGATACTGTGTTTTATTAATACGAGTTGCTTGTTGAGTTCATTAGGGTACTATCTACTGGGGGTTACTTCAACATCCAAGAACGGCCAAGGACAACATCAGACACGCTTGCGAGGTTTCAACGGGTTATCGATCTCGCATCACGTCGCGCACTGGGGCTGCATCAACGCTGCTACAACCGTTGTTTTACCAGTATCAACAGTGTCTGAGTTTTACGGCAAGGGAAGGATTGAAGGAATGGCAGCCAGCAGCATGGAGCAAGGGGGTACACTTGCATCCTTCAGACAGGAAAGGGTTTACAAAATGCATTGGTATAGATATTTACGTTTATTGCCTATTCTCGGTAAAACTAATCTTTTATTAATGGTTTTAAAATTACTTTTCAGCATATTTTAGTAACATTATTTTACCTTAACGCGCCTGTATTTATACAAGGTGTCCGTGATCTTCTAGTGGTTCGGACTATATGTTGAAAAATGTTTCATCATTTTGATTTCACTTAGCTATTTTGAATGAAGTCAAGTTTTTTTTTTACTACAAACAGCAGATTATAGCGGGTTTGCGGTTTCATTATCTTGGTAGTTGCGATGAATAAGGAGTAGGTGTGTTATGAAATTATACTTTAATTTAATTTCAGATATTATTTTAACCTCGGAACAAGATCAATATCGCGATACAATCGCTGGCAACTTTACTGATGTTATCAATCATGCTTATAGTAGTGTAGATTCGCCGAATCTGGCCAGTGGTTTTAAGTAGTAGATATTCACCGGATAATTGAAATATTTTTCAAATTCTATTAATAACAAAATATATATATTGTGTCATAACTTAAATACAACACATTTTGTACTTTTCCTGCCTTTTGTGTTAAACCACTAACACAAAAGGGATTATTGTTTCCAAAAGCTAATAGCTTTCGTTTTAGAATAATTTCATTCAGTTAAACATTTTAACATATATTAAAATATATTTTCTTACATATTTTACATTGATTGCACGTCGAAGCATTGGCTGTCTGTAGAAATCGAAGCGAAAGTGTAAATGAGGAGGAATGAATAATTTTGTGAGTGGTTACTGTCTTAATGGTTATGTGGATGCATGTAAGAGATGAATGTAAAGTGGAGGGTGAATGAAAGATGATGAATGACAGTGATGAATGTATTAAGAGAAAAAGGATTGATACAGATAGACAATAGCTAGAGTGTAATCAAACTGGATTAGTCGGTATTTGCAGGGGAAACTAAATGGGGAGGGACTGGGACAAATTAGTCGGTAAAATCTTATTAATAGGTTAAAATCGTTTTACGATACGACCCATTTATACGGGTATTTTTTTCTGACTAAATACTATACAAGGTATGAAGATTATAACGAAAACCACACACCTCGTATTGAATAAGGTATATTCGACATTTACACATGATAATGGCTATCATGAGCCATAAAATAAAATAAAACAACTAGGCTTTATTTATAACGATTTCTTTTAACATATACATTTTAGCTATCATGCTTTCATGAAATAAAACAATTAAAAACGGAATTTATCGCGTGTATTGAGCTTAAATTACATCCCGACGTTTCGAACACTTTACAGCGTTCGTGGTCAACGGGTCCGTTTTTAATTGTTTTATTTCATGAATAACTATCGCGGCAACCGAAGACAATATCATGCTTTGTTATGTTTTAGGATGTGATCATCCAGAAGGTATTTTGCTAATTCTGTATCAAAACATTTTTACTTTAACATTTGTATTTGAGAAGTGTATTTGGTTCTAAGTGATGTAAGGGAATAAATTTGTATTTCATCCTTTTTATAATATTTGTGAAAACTTTAAGGTTGTTTTGTGTATATAAAAAAAAAACGCACGAAATAATCTTGGGGGGTCGAATAGCCTTGTGTCATTACGTGCCATTCGCCAAGAAAACGTGACTGTGAGTTGGTGGAGCAGAGAGATTCGGTACGAATTTTGACAATGAAATTTGAACGCTTCGTACTTATAAAAAGGTTTTTTTGTTTCGTGGGGGAAGTTGTTGTGTACTCATTAGTTTCCTAAACGCTATAGGAATACGGTTCATAGGGTGGACAAGAATACCTGCCGAAACCGGAGTGAGGGCACAAAAGCGGATCAATAGGATCGACCAAATTCACAACTTGGTATCTCTGGCAAAATGAAAATTCATGGGGAAAAAAATGTCAAATGATCATTGTTGGAAGTCTAAGGTGCCGATTTCAAAGCTGTACCATTTGCTGTCATTTAGTATTGGAAAACACACCCACACCACACGTTTAAATAAGGGAGGGGTTACCGACTAGTCTAGGGTACATTGAAGTTTTTCATAGATCACTGAGGTCACTAAGGTGATCCATTACAAAACTTCTTCGTATTTAATTACTAAGATAAAGATAATACGATAAAAGTATTACGCATTTAATTACAAACTTGATTAATTTTTGTTCCACTTAACAGTAAGTTCAAGAAAACTAACAAATTCGCGAGTATTGTAACGACATCTTACGAATTATTAACGCAATTTTAAGTCACGTCACGTCTTAGGGCCTCTCCTAATAGTATTACAGTTTTTCTGTATGTCTCAAACAGCTTGGTTGTCTGGATTGACGTCTGTCATATTGACGGCTGTCAACGTCATGAGTAACAGCTTGAATAAATTGAACCTTAATACTATTGACATAAGAGAGGGGGCCAAATTTTCATACAATTGGGCTAGAATTTCATAAATTGACGCTATAAACTCCTATATTGACCCCACTTTCTCTTATTTTGGTACTTAAAACCGATACATTTGGGCTAGAATCTCATAGATTGACGCTATAAACTCCTATATTGACCCCACTTTCTCTTATTTTGGTACTTAAAACCGATACATTTGGGCTAGAATCTCATATATTGACGCTATAATCTCATAGATTGACCCTAAAATTTCATACAATGACGCTCAAGGTTGGGACCCCGGAATTTACTATAAAAGAGCCAGAGCTGGTCGTAGTCAGGCATTGGATTCAAATCTCTACGTTCGGACCGGCAGTTAGTAGTTAAAGTGAAAAAGGTGAAAAAGTGAACAAGTGTTAGTTACAAGTGTCGTATAATGGATTACAATGAAATTAACTGAGTAAGTTCTGCTCTATTTTATATCTGAGTGTTGGTTTTATGTATAATATAAATATTGTTACAATATTTACGGGAAACAAGATTTTCCTTACAATTTCATGACTTAACAATATATTTACTATTTATATGGTGGGTTTTGACTTTGAAATCTTTTGGTATTGAGTAAATGAGATCATTGTTCTAAAAGCAAATCTTTGTAATTCTATATTTCTAGGTTCCTATTGCGAAGGCAAGGTATCTCTATAGTGTCTGGTCACATTCATTTTAATTTCATTTATGTCTTGGGATAGTGAGTTAGTCTGAGATGGACGACTGACTTGCTCCTGACGCCAATCGATGCAGTGCGTTGGGAATACATCAAACTGATGCTATGAATGGCTGGTTTGACTCTTCTGTTTAGGTCACTACTTTAGTATTTTGCCTTTGTTTTAGATAGACCTAGAAATATCAGCTTTTAATATGTTGAGAATAAATATTGGGCATGTCAAAAAAAGATTGACATTATTTAGTTTGTTTTACGTTTCTTCTCATTTAAAACTAGGATACGAAACGCTGATTATTTATGTTGTGGAGTCTAGGAATACCTAATAACAATAATACAAAATAAATTGGGTATTAGGTTAGCGTGGCCATACATCATCCGTCCATGACGACAAGCTGGTGTTTGCATTATTAAGATGTAGTAGATAAAATATTTTGCCCAAGACAAATATATTTCCCTATTAGCTAGATAGGAGGAGTTTGAAAGGGAAATATCCAAGCAAACTATAAGGACCTATTGTCGCATGCACTCGGCCACCGTTAGGAGGCGGTTGATGATATTTTTTTTTTAAATAAATAATATTTTATAAGACTACTAACTATCTTTAACCACATTAAGCCAATAGCCTACTCTACAATCTGTGAAATCATCTATTTTATAATAAACTTGTAACTCCTCATCCTACTCCTTAGAAACCACTCAACTTTTAAACTTTCATCGGATAATTTGTCTGTAAAATTAAGCTATTAAAATTGTGATTGTGTTTCGAGAGTTCGGAAGATTCGCCTGTCTTTCATTAAAATAATTTGGGTTACACGGAGCATTTCGAAGGGTCCCCAATACCACTAGACAATTGATCACCAAGGCCATATTAAAGGGGTTTCGCGCTCCATACGTTTAGGTTATAAAGAAGGTTAAGAGGGACGTTACATACCTCTGGGTCGCTAGAGCTGGAAGAAACATAAGTGGCGACTTGGCTATATGTTTAAAGTGCAGTGACACCACTCTACCCCCAGCCCTATGCACCAGTGTTGCCATTAAACCATTTTCCGTTTTATTAGACAGGCGTCCGGTTCTTCATCGAATAGCCCAGTAGTTAGCCCACCCTTTTCACCCATTAGCCTAGTACATTTTAGATTCCATTAACTCTCAATAGTCCTTACACCAAGGCGGGTGCTGTCTCTGCGTGCGTCCTGTTACACGGGCAGGGGCAGCATCCGCTTAGTGTACACCTTATGTTGCATTTAATTGTCAGGAGCCTCTACGCATTGACTTCGGCTCTGCATACGCCTCGCAAAGGTTCTGAACACCGATGTTCTTTGTACGGGAAAGATATACAAATAATAATATAATTCCTTTTACCATATTCCGTTTCTTTTTCTTCTCATGTGATGATAAACATGCGGGCTTCGGGTTTGTTGAGTTTTATCGGGTGATGCCAGTAAGCTGCTGCAGCACCTGCCATCACGACCATTGTTGCTAGACTTGCTGTTGATGTGGCTGGAAACAGGAATGCTTATGTCATTTTTACTTGTATTCAGAAATTTAAGTAGCACTCTTTGTAGTAGCTGCAATTGAAGTGATCATCCCAGGAAACCCGCTAGGGTGTATGAGACCATTTCCAATTTGGACAAAGCCAGTGTCTTAGTCTGCGCTACACTCTCTTTGTATTGTATCATTTTTATATAATTAAAGAATGAGAGCTTTATTATTGTATCAATTGCCTTTTCATATAAAAAAAAGAACCAGAATGTTACTCAAAACAAACAACAGAAAAATTCAGTCCACAAAATATGGAAAGGATGTCATTGAGAATAATAATGAAAAAAAAAAAACTGTTGCGCGGCGGAGCCAGTACTTGACCGCAGAAACGGTCCTTTGATTATTAACGTATACAGGATGTAATCGTTAAGTGTAGCCAGGCGATTATTCCGTATATATAAGAGATATTAGAAATTTCCAAACTGATATCGAAAGTGCGTTACCCAATGAGCATTAATAACTTTTGTGAAATAAAAGTATTAATAATAAAAATATTCAGTTTAAACGCTCCCATACAGTTAGTACCTACGACGACTCACTCTCAAAGTAGAACGTCGGTGCCGTAAGAGATAAAACTGCTTGAGATTCATTATTTGCACGAATAAACTGTAATAAAATAATAAAAAACCGGCCAAGTGCGTGTCGGACCACGCATAAAAGGGTTCCGTACCTTCAATGAAATAAGAACCGTTTGGTTCTGGTTAATACCAAAAGGTCGTATCTGATGCCTATGGAAGAAGTTTTTTGGAGATAACTCAAAAATGGCTGAACCGATAATGTTCAAAATAATTTACGTTGAAAGTATATAATAAGGCACATCTCTTCAAATTTTTTCATATTTTTTGAATTTACGATTCAAAAGTTACGTGGGGGGCTACACAATTTTTCTGACTTTCGAAGCGATTATTTCAGAAAATATTCACTTAATCACAAAATAGTCAAAGAAACCTCAATGTCATTTTGTAAAACCTATCGATTGATGTGTCACATGTTGATATTTGGTAAAAAAAAAATTTTTTAATTTAGTTTCCTGTATGGAGCGCCCCCCTAAAAATATTTTTTTTTTCAAATTTAACTACATAACTAAGTAGCTGCATACAAAATACACCTTATGTGTAAATTTTATTCAGATACGTCGTATAGTTTTCGAATAAAATGCCTGTGACATACGGACGGACAGACAGACAGACAGACATGACGAATCCATAAGGGTTCCGTTTTTTGCCATTTGGCTACGGAACCCTAAAAACAATTCATGAATCATTTGATAACGGTGAAATGACTAGACCGTACAAACTAGTCTTTCAGCGAACGTCGTACTAAATGTATGGGAGGGTTTGATGTTAATGTTTGGGATAGTTCCGATTTTATTTAAAAAAAGTTATTAATGTAATTTTACTCATTAGGTGACGCACTTTCGATATCCGTTAGATATTTTCTAATATCTCTTATATTTACGGAGTAATCGCCTGGCTACACTTAACTATTACACCCTGTATACTAGGCTAGGGAACAACTTCTTTCAACCCAAGAAACATTTGTGCGAAGTAGCATTGTCTAAAACAAAAGTACAACATCATTTTCGATTGCAGTGTCCACATATCATACAATAGGCACTACATAATATATTAACAATGAATACAGGAAAAACAAATGTAATGACAAACCACATCAAAGCTAACAGTTTACAATACAATACAATATTCTTTATTGCACCATACAAAGAAAAAGAAATACATAAACAATAACAACACATTCAGCGCCTAAGTACCTCGTTGTTCCTTTATAAGGTTTGCACCTGGTTCCGAGTTTCTATGGCAAGAACTGGGATTTACAAGATTTTCGAAATTATTTGTATAGAAAATCAGAACCAAAAATTGCGGGATGCAAACCCAACTAGGGTGAAGTGTGAATGTGCACTTGTACATTTTTTGTACTTTGGTTTGCAATAAAGATCTCTTATCTTATCTTATCTTAGAATTTATATTCTTTCGAAGAATTCACTGCAGAATTTAAAACAACTGCAAAATGTTAATTATTTTTATAGAGTATTTTTACGTAATTTTTGTTTATATTGTTATTTTTAATTGATTGACTTTGTTTTAGGTTTTGACATTTTTCTTTTATTTTTTAATATTTATACACCACTACCTAGGGTCTCTAGACATGTATACATACACAAAATCCCTGTTGACATTCTTTATATTTTACCACTGACATTTTTTTGATTGATTATTATTATTATTTTATTGTATTGTAAGTGACGATCTTTTAGTGAATCCATTTTATTTTATGATGTAAAATACTGTGTGGTTTTCTACAAGAAATAAATAAATCTATCTATCTAATTTATATAGCACATGCAAATGCAAATTAATAAACTCTACCTCCTGTTTTAAGGCACAAATGCCAGGTTGTCCATAAAAAAATGACAAGAACAGCGACCCAACACAGAAGTCATACTACTAAGACCATTAGGGTATCGGTTTCTGAAAGAGAAATAATAATTAGATTATTAATTATTGCCTAAACAAACATAACTTTCATTCTTTAGTTCAAATTTCTCTTTGGTGTGGAATAATGAAGAGATACTGATGGTTTTTTAAAAGGAAAAAACTACAAATTGGTACCTACACTGCACAAGATTGCAACCACTTCAGGTAGTCTCTAAAGCTTATGATTTCAAAGACGCAAACAGGGTTCCCATGGAATATAGGTCTCATATTTTATTTTCACCTGAAATATGGTTATACCTACTATCATGTAATTGAACATAAGTGATTTGTTCATTATAGCAAGGTTCTTTATATTTTCCACGCGGAATACCGTCGGTCGTATTTCAGTTTCACACCGGCTCCCAGCCGTCTGTTTCCGACTGTTAAGAGTTAATTGTAGTATAAAAATAAAACTTACAGTTAAGGGTCACCAAGAGCGCGACTTCTTTCGTTTTTATTAATATATTCGTGTATAATAAAACAAATTAATAGGAAATACGTGGTATACAATATCGTAAACATATATGAAGAAATTGTGAAGAACTGTCAGATGTCACTTTAAAAAACCGATTTATTTTGAACTCATGTCAGAACATCACTACTTATTTTGACAATTCTCTGAAAATACTAGTGTCTCTGGTTTTTGGCTTCCAATAATTAGGCCGTTCATTCTTTGGTCGACCGTTATTGGTCCGTACCAATAACGCGCAGCCTGATAATTTGAATCCAAGGGACTCTATAATTAATGGACGCGGATTATTAGGTCGTGCATTCTCACCCTGTACAAAAAGTGGCTTCCGATTATTACCCCGGTCCAAGCTTGGACGGATCAATAACGCACATCCTAAGAAAGTACGGCCTCGTAATCCGTGTACATCATGGACGCCGATTACGTGGTCGTGCATTCTTTGGTTGAGCGTTATTTGGACGTGCACGGGTGGCCATCGTTACCCTCCACCGCTCTTTGAAGGGGAACAAAGAAACCGACTAAATTATGTAGGCTAGCTACGGTATACTATCAGCCATCTTGAAATGCGTTTACAAATTAGTCGCGTTGCGTGTATGTCTATCCCTTACGGTAGGTAGTACACGTGTGCCGCCTCTAGTTAAATTAAATTCTTGTTTTGAATGATTCGTGCACGCACGCACGCGCGTGGAACGCGAGATGGGAAACAGGTAAATTAACAATTTGGTTTTACAGTTTACGTTACAAAATAATTAAATTGTGACATAAGTTTGCAGTGTTCTTATTGTAGTAATAGATTTATGATTAAAATTAATATAATGTACCTACGTGTTTTTTTATAGCTGACACATACACGAAGATTTTAAAGGTATTTATGCTCGTGTGGTTCGAATTGGCACCTATATTTTAATATAATACTGCACTTGGGATGTGTAATGGTGTCGATATTGTTTGGTTTTAAAGTTTTCTATGCTGCCTTAATTAATATTGCCTTGCGTTGTTTGTATTGTCCAACTAACCTCTGAAATACTTGTGGTGGGAATGTATACAACAGTTTTACGTTGATAAGCTGATACTAATTAACCGAATGTTGTTACTAACTACAGGATTTCTTAATCTACTGTATTTTTCTGAAATTAATTACCTATGGTTTAATATTACTTAATTATGACCTGCAGCATTCAGGCGATTACCCGGTGCTGGTGCCGCTGGTGGCCCGCCTGCTGCGCACCTTGCAATAAAAGGTAAGTTTTTCTATTAGCTTTTATCTAATTTGCACTATTTCTATGTTCAATAACAAGGTTGACAAAAACTTGTATGAAATATGGTGATGAATTTGTCCAAGTTGTTGATTTCTACTTAATTCAATTAATTTATGATACTGTATGTTTATGGGCTAAAGTAGACAGTTCAGTAATAACAGAGTTTAGCAAATAATCACAAGTGCAAAATATAGTGGTAACTCAAACAATAATGAATGATATATTCATAGGAATGCAGAACAGGAGCCGTTGCTGGGGCAGCCGGAGCCGGCTAACCCTCCCGGCCCGATGCAGCGTCCTGGCCCGCCGGAGCAGGCTAACCCTCCCGGCCCGATGCAGCGTCCTGGCCCGCCGGAGCAGGCTAACCCTCCCGGCCCCATGCAGCGTCCTGGCCCGCCGGAGCAGGCTAACCCTCCCGGCCCGATGCAGCGTCCTGGCCCGCCGGAGCAGGCTAACCCTCCCGGCCCGATGCAGCGTCCTGGCCCGCCGGAGCAGGCTAACCCTCCCGGCCCCATGCAGCGTCCTGGCCCGCCGGAGCAGGCTAACCCTCCCGGCCCGATGCAGCGTCCTGGCCCGCCGGAGCAACGCAGGAGCCTGCAACTCCGGCTGTACCGGGTGCTGCTGCTGCCGGAGCAACCCCGGCAGCCACTTCGGGAGCCGGAGCTCCTGGCTGCCCAGCAGCGGTGGCGGGCAGCGGTGGCGGAGTATTCTAAATAGGGAGCCCTATACTACACTTATTTAGTGTGTATAGGGCTCCCAAAAACAAATGAAATAAAACATCGATTTTTTCCTGGAGTTTCCTTACTATTCCAAGAATTTAAAATTATCTTATCAAATACTATAATATTGACCTATTCACATGGTATATTTTATGGTTTTATTAGTAACTTTTGAAATCACTTTATCCTGCAAACATACATCTGGTCTAGAAAGGATATAATTATGTGAAGATGTGTGTGATTCAAAGGGAAGAAATAAAATACTTGTCATTTTTAATTATTTATTTATATAACAAAAATTATACATTACATGACAAAAACTATAATATTGTTCCATAATATTTATTATTTATTGGGCAAAACATACTAATATTTATGGAATGTTGGAAAGCATTCTAGACAAAAGCCTGGTGATGATGGGCACTTGACACAGTGGTATAAAGTTTGTTTCCTAACTTTAGATGTATCCCAGCAATGCTTGTACCTTTTTCGTTTAGTACGGCCACCGTCAGATATTGGTAAATGCGAAGGAAAATGAATGCTATTAATATTAATTTCGCCTGACAGTGACTCTGTTACACGCAAAGGTGGCAGTAAAGTCGTTATAACCGCTTCTCTGAAGTCGTACAGACTATTTTTACCATTTTTAATGGTGTATAAAAAGTAGGCATTCAACAACAACACCTGAAAAATGTGAATGCCTACTTTTTTATACCAACGCATTGTCTTATGCTCGCAAGTGTAATATGCCAGCATTTGGTCCTGCCTATCAACACCGCTCATATATTTGTTATATTCTGTTACCATTTCTGGTTTTAACACTGTCTGTCCCCTTCTGTTTGTGAATGGTTCTAATTCTGGGGACAGTTTGGTGCTGATAGTCAGGACGTCACGTCACGTCGTCAAATAACATTTGAGAGAATAAGATTTAATATTCTATTGTTAACGTTATGGTGAAGAAAATGAGGCGAATATGCCAGCTTTTATATTGTTTTCCTAAAAATCGCACGATTTTGGTAATACTAAAAAACGAGGTATAGTGACAACCCTAAAAAATCGTAAGTTTCGTAAGAACTCGCTAGAGGAGTCGGATAGCATGGCCTTTAGTCATCTATAATTGTATAGTACGAACTCCCCTCGGGAGTCGTGTAGCATTTGAACAAAGTTTTAGAGAACTCCCTAGTGGAGTTTTTAGCATTGAAAGTGTTAATTACAAAATAGTCAAAGAAACCTCAACGTTATTTTGAAAGACCTATCGATTGATGTGTCACATGTTGATATTTGGTAAATTTTTTTTTTATTAAGTTACCTGTATGAAGCGCCCCCGTAAAAATTTTTTTTTTCAAATTTAACTACATAACTAAGTAGCTGCATACAAAATACACCTTATGTGTAAATTTTATTCATATACGTCGTATAGTTTCCGAGTAAAATGCCTGTGACATACGGACGGACAGACAGACAGACAGACATGACGAATCCATAAGGGTTCCGTTTTTTGCCATTTGGCTACGGAACCCTAAAAAGGAGAAAAAATTATTGAACGCGAAAAAAAATTTTTTTTTAGAATATGATACCAATTTCATCCTTAAAAAGATCACAAGCATTTTTGTTACACGTTACACCTTGTATTAACGTTTTTCATATTTTTATTTGTATTAATCATACCTACATTATATACACTTTCCAAGTTTAGGGGCAATTCAAATAAATTGTATCTGTTAAATATGTATTATTACATAAACTTAAACTATATATACTGACAGTCACAGGCAGCAGTGGTATGTCACGCAATTATTTGACTCAAGTTTTCCGCCGACCACAGGCACAGTGAGCGAGAACGAACGCGTTGTCGGCGCCATACCTTAAAGAGGGACAACGCGATTTCAGATATTTGACTGGCAAGAACAGGTTCTGTTCCCACTGAAGAATGAGAATTCTATATACAATGTGGAGGTCCTGGATAACTACCTTAAATTTTAATAAAAAGACTGGCCAAATGTGAGTCGGACTAGCGCACGAAGGGTTCAGTACCATTATCTATAAAAACTGAAAATATTAATGTCTGTTGTATGGGAGCCCTCTTAAATAATTATTTTAATCTGTTTGTTAGTATGGTCCCGTTTTTACACTTTGGGTACGGTACCCTAAAAATGGCTTATTTCACGTAAAGGAAATTAACTTATTAAAAAAACTGTATTAACAGATTTTTCTGCAAGCTTACCCAAACCGGGAATCGAACGAGCTAAAAAATACTTGTTTTCTTTTTCCACTAGCAATACTAGCATACTGTCAATGTTAAAGATAAAAATTCTCCAAGAAAGGTCTACTAGCTAGTCTGTCATACAAAATATTCATGAAATCTTTAGTGCAAGGGATATTCATAATTATTTTACATGTTTTTTTAAAGTGGGGCATTCCACTCATACAATAGTATGTTATTCAATCAAATACAAACACTGAAAACATTGAAAAAATAATCAACCCAGCAGGATTTGAACCTCGCATCGATACGCCTTACCGGGGCTCGATCGCTTTACCAATTAAGCTATGGGTTCAGTTACTGAGTTGACGAAATTCTCAATGCCTTCAATCATCTTTTTGCATTTATTTTTACATCGACTTTATAGCAGCCGTAAGCGACATCTAGGTGCTAACTACTAGAGTTAGATACCCTTCCCGCCGACCCTATTACAAGTGTCACAACGGAAATAATAGATGGCGCTGCTATCAACTCATAATTATTTTACATGTTTTTTTAAAGTGGGGCATTCCACTCATACAATAGTATATTATTCAATCAAATACAAACACTAAAAACATTGAAAAAATAATCAACCCAGCAGGATTTGAACCTCGCATCAATACGCCTTACCGGGGCTCGATCGCTTTACCAATTAAGCTATGGGTTCAGTTACTGAGTTGACGAAATTCTCAATGCCTTCAATCATCTTTTTGCATTTATTTTTACATCGACTTTATAGCAGCCGTAAGTGACATCTAAGTGCTAACTACTAGAGTTAGATACCCTTCCCGCCGACCCTTTTACAAGTGTCACAACGGAAATAATAGATGGCGCTGCTATCAACTCATAATTATTTTACATGTTTTTTTAAAGTGGGGCATTCCACTCATACAATAGTATGTTATTCAATCAAATACAAACACTGAAAACATTGAAAAAATAATCAACCCAGCAGGATTTAAACCTCGCATCGATACGCCTTACCGGGGCTCGATCGCTTTACCAATTAAGCTATGGGTTCAGTTACTGAATTGACGAAATTCTCAATGCCTTCAATCATCTTTTTGCATTTATTTTTACATCGACTTTATAGCAGCCGTAAGCGACATCTAGGTGCTAACTACTAGAGTTAGATACCCTTCCCGCCGACCCTTTTACAAGTGTCACAACGGAAATAATAGATGGCGCTGCTATCAACTCATACAATAGTATGTTATTCAATCAAATACAAACACTGAAAACATTGAAAAAATAATCAATCCAGCAGGATTTGAACCTCGCATCGATACGCCTTACCGGGGCTCGATCGCTTTACCAATTAAGCTATGGGTTCAGTTACTGAGTTGACGAAATTCTTAATGCCTTCAATCATCTTTTTGCATTTATTTTTACATCGACTTTATAGCAGCCGTAAGCGACATCTAGGTGCTAACTACTAGAGTTAGATACCCTTCCCGCCGACCCTTTTACAAGTGTCACAACGGAAATAATAGATGGCGCTGCTATCAACTCATAATTATTTTACATGTTTTTTTAAAGTGGGGGATTCCACTCATACAATAGTATGTTATTCAATCAAATACAAACACTGAAAACATTGAAAAAATAATCAACCCAGCAGGATTTGAACCTCGCATCGATACGCCTTACCGGGCCTCGATCGCTTTACCAATTAAGCTATGGGTTCAGTTACTGAGTTGACGAAATTCTCAATGCCTTCAATCATCTTTTTGCATTTATTTTTACATCGACTTTATAGCAGCCGTAAGCGACATCTAGGTGCTAACTACTAGAGTTAGCTACCCTTCCCGCCGACCCTTTTACAAGTGTCACAACGGAAATAATAGATGGCGCTGCTATCAACTCATAATTATTTTACATGTTTTTTTAAAGTGTTTTCAGTGTTTGTATTTGATTGAATAACATACTATTGTATGAGTGGAATGCCCCACTTTAAAAAAACATGTAAAATAATTATGAGTTGATAGCAGCGCCATCTATTATTTCCGTTGTGACACTTGTAAAAGGGTCGGCGGGAAGGGTATCTAACTCTAGTAGTTAGCACCTAGATGTCGCTTACGGCTGCTATAAAGTCGATGTAAAAATAAATGCAAAAAGATGATTGAAGGCATTAAGAATTTCGTCAACTCAGTAACTGAACCCATAGCTTAATTGGTAAAGCGATCGAGCCCCGGTAAGGCGTATCGATGCGAGGTTCAAATCCTGCTGGATTGATTATTTTTTCAATGTTTTCAGTGTTTGTATTTGATTGAATAACATACTATTGTATGAGTTGATAGCAGCGCCATCTATTATTTCCGTTGTGACACTTGTAAAAGGGTCGGCGGGAAGGGTATCTAACTCTAGTAGTTAGCACCTAGATGTCGCTTACGGCTGCTACGAGTATAAAGTCGATGTAAAAATAAATGCAAAAAGATGATTGAAGGCATTGAGAATTTTGTCAACTCAGTAACTGAACCCATAGCTTAATTGGTAAAGCGATCGAGCCCCGGTAAGGCGTATCGATGCGAGGTTCAAATCCTGCTGGGTTGATTATTTTTTCAATGTTTTCAGTGTTTGTATTTGATTGAATAGCAAGGGATATTATCAATACTACCGAGAATTGTTTGAGAAATCTGTGAATGCATTTGTTTCTTTTAAAAATAAAAGAAAATTTATTTTAGGTACTAAAAGCAGTTTTAGAATTAAAGTTGTCCTCCTACAGGGCCTATATATTTTTTCCACGCTGATTCATTAGACGTGAACAGGATTAACACTACGGATTCAGTTAATAACAAGCTATTGTTTGATACCAGTATTAAAGTGATTAGCGCCAAAAAGTATGAAGAAAAAAATAAAAAGTTTTATATTATTTACGACACGCATGGTCACTCTACAGTTAGAATACTCCTTTGAGTACCGATACTCTTGTTTTTCTGTAATATGTGTCAAATTGATGTCTGGTTACTTTGGAAACATCGTATCTCACTTAATTTGACAATTTTTTTTCATAATAAATGTGCTATCTTTATTCATTTGTTTATTTAGGGTGACCATGATTACAGAAAATAAAATTTCTACGTAACAAACATTAAAAAAAAATTTGAAAGGCATTATTGTTTCACTTAAAAACATGATGGCGGCAGATTCATTATCGTTAACTAAGTGTCTAGGGTTGTCTCCTGAATCACCCTGTAGTTCTGCTATTCTGTACACAACACTCGCGGTTTAAAGTCACGATGCCTCCAAAAGCCATTCCTTGACTTGACAATCTTCCTTGACCTCACACTCTTCCTTGATTTCACAATCTTCCTTAACCTCACACTCTTCCTTGACTTCACACTCTTCCTTGACCTCACACTCTTCCTTGACTTCACAAACTGTGCTATCCTCCCCATGATGAACCTTTTCATGTTTTTCTAAACTGACAAATTCTCTAAATTTCTTCTTACACATCCTACAATGATAAAACTTACGTTCAAAATGTGTCTTCACATGCTTCTTCAAATTACTCAACTGCGTGAATTTTCTTTGACAGTGCTCGCATGAGTATGGTTGCTCTCCAGTGTGGATCCTCGTATGACGTCTTAAACTGTCTAAACCTGAAAACTCTTTATTACAGATTTGACACACATAAGGCTTCTCTCCTGTGTGCACTCTCTCGTGTCTTTTTAAATTACTTAAATCAGTGAAATCCTTCTTACACAAATCACAAGCAAATCGTCTTATACCTATATGTATCCTCTCGTCTTTTCTTAAATTATCCATTCCAGAGAAAAACTTTTGACACGTTTGACATTGGTAAGGTCTCTCACCGGTATGCGTTCTGACATGCAGCTTCAAGGTACACAGGAATAAGGTTTTTCGCCGGTGTGTATTCTCTCATGGCGTTTCAAACAGCTTAAATCTGCGAATTCTTTACCGCAAGTTTTACATGAATAAGGTTTCTCTCCTGTATGAGTACGTTGGTGTGTTTTTAGATTAGCTAGCTCTGTGAACTCCTGCTTACAGACGTCACAAGTGTGTGGTTTCTCACCTGTGTGGATGCGAGAATGTCGTCTTAAATGGCTTAGTTGTCTAAATTTTTCCTCACATATTGCACAGTTAAAGGGTTTTTCGCCGGTATGTATTCTCATATGTTCTTTAAGTTTGCTTGCTTGCTTGAAGTCTTTTGAGCACACGTCGCATTGCAAATCTGCAGTCGCAGCGTCGCAGTTCCTTTTGGCTGACTCTGCGGCAGCGCGAGTTGGGGCTTTACGTCGTGAGAGCCCTTTTTAACCGACTTCCAGCTTTCAAAAGAGGAGGTTCTCAATTCGGCGTGTATGTTTTTTTTTTTTTTTTTATGTTTGCTACTCCATAACTCCGTCATGTCTGAACCGATTTTGAAAATTCTTTTTTTGATTGTAAGTATATATATATACAGATTGGTCCCGTTTTTGTCAAAACGCAGTTCTGATGATGGGATCCATGAGGAAGCGAGGGAACTCCTCAAATCTTAAAGGCATACATATAGTGATTTTTATCAACAAAACCATAATTTTCATTCAAAACAGTGACATTTGATGAAGTAGAACTGCTGATGATGATCAGAACGGAACTCTTCAACGACGCATAGTTCACGTTTGGCGATTTGTCCTCTTCGCTGTGTTTGTTTAGCAAGTTTAATTGTCAGGACAAATTTTCGTCAAGCTCAAGTTCTGATGATGGGATCCATGAAGAATCGAGGGAACTCCTCAAATCTTAAGGGCTTACACATAGTGATTTTTGTACTTTTATCAACAAGTCAAGCATTTTCATTCAAAAGAGTGACATTTGATGAAGTGGAACTGCTGATGATGATAAGAACGGGACTCTTCAACGACGCATAGTTCACGTTTGGCGATTGATCCCCTTTGCTGTGTTTGTCAAGCAAGTTAGATTGTCAGGACCAATTTTCGTCAAGCTCAAGTTCTAATGATGAGTTCCATGAGGAATCGAGGAAATTCCTCAAATCTTAAAGGCATACATAAAGTGACTTTTGTATTTTTATCAACAAATCAAGCATTTTCATTCAAAAGAGTGACATTTGATGAAGTGGATATGCTGATGATGATCAGAACGGAAGTCTTCAACGACGCATAGTTCAGGTTTGGCGATTTGTCCTCTCCGCTGCGTTTGTTAAGCAAGTTATTTCATTGTATGGAATCTAAGTGCACCATCTACAATAATGCTTCACCGGCTACCCCCATGGAAGTCGGTTTTTTTTTCTTAAAAATTATTCTGAAACATTACACAAAAGTTAAGACAGTAAATTGAGCCAAATGCCATATGCATGATTATTTATATATATGAATAATTATTATAATCGCGTCTTTTATAATAACAGGGGGCGTAATTTTTTTTGTAAAACAATATACAAGGTGGCACAGTTGGTATCGTAATCTAATTATGAAAAACTAACAATAAAAAAAATTGCGGGAAAAAAATTGGTTTTGTATGGGTTGAGATTGGCGAGATTGCACTCGAGCATAAAAACGTCTTATACAAAGCGCGGCAGCGCGCGAACTGACACGGACACACACCGCTTTCATCTCTTTCTGAGACACGCAAGTGTATATCATTGCAAGAAGAACTTCAGGAAACATTGGCTTCAAAGAAGAGACAAAAAACTTACAACTAATTCGCTGGAGTCATTAAAAAATAGGAAATTAATTTATACGAGTCCGGGGGGTCAAAAGGCGAACTTTTACAGTTCGCGGATCGTCGCTGATCACTGCCCGACATCTGTGGTCCCGACGAGTGTTGAGTCAGAAAGGGTCTTTTCAGCGGCTGGTTATCTGGCCAGCAAAATAATAAGCCGATTATCAGATGATTCTTTAGACGTGTTATGCTTTTTAAGAAGCTTTTTTCAAAATAATCCGTAATATACTGTATAAATAGACACACTAAACTGGCGAGATCTCGCGAGATTGATATTCAAAAACTCGCGAGATCTCGCCTGAGCCTCAATCTCGCGAGATTGCATTCCCTAAATACAACGTGTTTTTTTAATTGTAATGGTACGTTCCTGAGCTTAAATTAAGTATGTTTCAAAGACACTAGTGTCATAATTAGCTCCAGTTCTTAAATAATCGATAGTTAATTTTACCTTTAGGATATGATTGTGTAAACCTCCATTATATGAAGGGTACACGGATAGAACATGTCTAGTCACATTGACAACATTTTGATTTATAGCGCTTTTAATAGTAGTTTATGTAACTGTTACGTAATAAGGCCTAATTACGTACAGTTGCATACACTGCTTTATCTACACTCATATTATTTATTCTAAATGCCGTATTCGGAAACCATATGCCATGGCCAACTCGATTGTGCCGGCGGTCGGGGAGGCGCGTGTCGGGCTGTCGGCGGATGCGCGGGAGGGTGCAGGTGTACATTATGTTATCAAAACTCATATCACATCAATAGTTGAGCATGTAAAGTTAAAATTACGTTACTGCCACAGATAAAAAAATTATCATAAAATCGGTCATGGTAATGCTAGCCATTGCCTACCGTTTTCGAACACGTTTTAGAGAACTTACAATATGAGTGTAGATAAAATTTGGAACGATTCAATTAACCATACTATTTTCGTAACTAGATGGTTTTTATGAGTTTATACGTTAAAATTTACATCTGTAACAGAAGTTGTTACTAATAGTTCATTGCAAGCTCTACATTTTGATATAAACATCTCATTTTACAAAAAAGTGACTAGACATGTTCTTTCCGTGTACCCTTCATATTATTTGTGTACTCTGAGACACCGCAATAAATGATACACCTGTGTGTAATACGTCAACAAAATACGCTTCCTTTGTATCTCGGAGTATTAATGTTAGAAATTACATTGCCATGTCATAATTTTCAATTGTTTGGTTGAGTTAATCATAATACCCTAATACCCTCGTTACATCAGTGGCCGATATAACAATTATAGCAATTTTTTTTAAACTAATTATGCCAAAAACTTGTATGTATCTTCAAAATAAAGGGCTATATACATAAATAATCAGGGGGCGTAGCCAAGATAACAATCCCTTATCACGAGATAAGTTAAGTTTCGATTGGCATTATCGATAAACGATTTACAATGAGGGTTTCCGCGATCGAGATTTCCACTAGATGGCAGCACCGTGGCGCAAGTTCTTTTTGACAGCAGCTGTCAAAATCCAACAATAAAAAAAATGAATTTTATTTTTATTTAAGGGCTTTTACTCCTCGTCAGTTTTAGCGAGGTGAATTCTTCCAATGTCAAGGTGTACTTAAGATTTTATTTAATTTTAATAAAATTTAAGCAACGTTGTTCGGTTGAGGCCTTGCCGATTGTAAGGTGATAGCCTCCCTACAAACACGTGGGTGGCCGACGAGACCCCGGATAACCGTTTGTTCAACTAAACGGTGGTTACGCGCGTTTTTAGACTAATTGTTAATTAGCTGCACAATTGTTCGTTAGGTCACCGCACAATAAGCTATCAATATTACACACTGCACTACGTAAATGAGCAAAATACTAAAAAAACTTCTCTAAAGACGGCGCAGCCATCTTGAGCTTCAAACGAATATCAAAAAAATGATTAAACGTGACGGTTGGATTATGACAGCTAGACCTCTCGCCACGGTGCTGCCATCTAGTGGAAATCTCTATCGCGAAAACCCTCATTGGCTAGACAAAGCGCTGGTAGCATGGCGGAATGTCGTCCGGGGAAACTTTCAACTCGGAGGCCTCGGTTTCCACCGGGGGGCTCGTACCACTGGGTTCTTCCGGAACTTGTGTAGCAGGTATCATTTGATATTTACCAGTCGCTTTTCGGTGAAGGAAAAGATCGTAAGAAAACCGGACCTAATCCCAAGAAGGCCTAGTTTCCCCTCGAGACTGGAAGGTCCCGTGGCAGTCGCTTTCGTATAACAAGTGCCCACGCCAATAAATGGGATTAGGTTGTCGAGCGGACCCCAGGCTCAATCAAGCCCTGGCAAAAGCCGGAACAAACTCTAGGAGGGCGATGATATATGACTTGGCTAGACCCACAGGTGCTACTGCCACCACGACGACCGACGACGTGCTATTTCGTGCGTGGCCTCTGACATACAATTACTGTGGAGATTGGATGGCTATAGGTACTTAGGTTGCGTTAAATATGAATACGTGTCGTTAGTTTGAGCTCTTTATTGAGACTGATTAACCTACTCTCTTATGCCCACTACATCACCGGGCTAATAAAAGAAAAAAAAATTAATGCAAAATAATTTTTTTTTTCATAAGTAGAAGTAATGTAACATAGTTAACAATGTTGGCATAGTATCATTTGTTAGGTAAACATTAATATAATTTTAATGCAAATTATTGTATGCTCATATTTATCGAAGAAAAGAAAAACATTACGTAATAAACAGTTTTACACGATTTTTATGAATAGTTTCATTTTTTCCCTTATTTTCTATTATAATATTCGTTCCACAATCGCTTATAACTTTAAATGGACCTTTATACAATTTGTCCAATTTTTTCCCAGTTTCGTTTTTTATCAAAACTAAATCATCCTTCTTGTAGACAAAAGGAACAATTTTTCGATCATACAAATTCTTATTTGTTAACTTACTTCTAAACAAATGCTCTCTCGCATCCTTATGAGCTAACTGTAATCTATGCCTTAATTCTAACATATAATTATTAGGATTATACAATGGATCCAAAGTATTACTTAAATTACTAGGTACTTGACATTGTTTTCCGAAAACAAGTTCAAATGGCGTGTATTTTGTAGAACTATGTACCGTGGTGTTGTAGGCAAAACACCAAAACGGTAGCCAGTGACTCCACGTATTTAGACGCTCGTCACAATAAATTCGTAAAAATGCCGCTAAATGCTTATGCATATTTTCTATAGCTCCAAGAGATTGATGGTGGTAAGCAGTCGAATGCAATTTGTTAATATTTAAAAGTTTACATACCTCGCTAAATGTTGACGATGTGAACTCTGTCCCCTTATCGGTGGCAATGACCTTCGGTATACCATACTTTAGTATGAAATTGTTGACTAAGGCTCGCGCCACGCTGACTGTGTCCTTGTTCCGTAGCGGGTACGCTTCGATATACTTACTGAGTTCACACTGTATAGTTAAGATGTAGGAGTAACCTTCAACATCTGTTTCTAAAGGTCCTACGATGTCGAGAAATATTTTTTCCAAGGCCGTTGTGGCTGTTGTCGTTATTTCCATAGGTTCCCTATTTTCTCGCGAATATTTCATAAATTGACATTTACTACATTTACGTACAAAATTCTTAACATCATGTTCTAACTTTGGCCAAAAGTATTTACATTTAATGTTATTTATCATTCGTCGTATGCCAGCATGCCCACTGGTCGGCAATAGATGGTAGTCATTTAATATTATTGTTTTTTCTTTTTCATCAAATATTCTCTTAACATTTCTGAGAATGCTAATGCGTGGTCCGGACCACTTATCATTACTCATTATTTCTTCACTAAGATTCTTTAAGAATAACGCGTTATTTTGTGTCGTAATGACATATATTTCTGTTATATTTATCTTTTTACAAAAATCACTTAGTTTATTCGCAAAATCGGCTCGCGTATAATGCGACATATAGCTAAGGTTTATGTATATAATTGACTTTTCTTCAATTAACGAAAAACATTCTTGCTCCATTGTAATTAGATTTTTCTCTCTTAACTCGTCTAAATTCGAACTTTTAATGAATTGCAATTCAACGGAATTACTCGGTTTTCTTAATATTTCCGAAATTTGAGGTTGATCAGGCCTCGAATCCTTGGGAATATTAAGATTCGTAGTATTTCCGAAATCCAAACTCTGCTGTAAAGCTTTTCTACTTTGCGCTCTAGTTGAAACCAAAACTTGCTCTCCTATATTTTTTAATTCGTCCGAAGTGATGGTCACCCTACTCAACGCGTCCGCGACGACGTTATCTCTGCCTTTAACGTATACAACTTTATATTCGTACTCTTCGAGTTATAATCTGAATTTAATTAAACGACTTGATGGGTCCTTCATGCTAAACAAATATAATAGTGGCTTATGGTCAGTCATTATAGTAAAACTTTTTCCGTATAAATAGGGTCTGAAGTATCAGACACTCCATGTCACAGATAATAATTCTTTCTGAATTGTTGGATAATTTAACTCGGCCTTATTTAATGTTCTACTAGCGTATGCTACGGGTCTCATGTCCTTATTACATAAACATGAGCCTATCGCTTTCCCGGAAGCGTCCGTTTGTAAGAAAAATTCGTTTTCGTCAGAAAAATCTGGATACTGTAAAATTGGTGGAGAAATTAGCTTTTCCTTTAAATTTATAAATGCTTGTTTACATTCTTCTGTCCACTGAAATGTAACATTTTTTCTACTTAACTTATTCAAGGGTAATGAAATATCTGCAAAATTCGGTATAAATTTCCTGTAATAGTTACAAAAAGCAACAAAACGTCTAACTTCTTCAGTTGTTTTAGGTTCCGGATAATCTTTTAATACTCTCGTTTTCTCAGGGTCAGGCAAAACTCCTTCGGCCGACACTACATGGCCTAAATAAAGCAATTGTTTTTTAAGAAATTCACATTTTTGGGGATTGACCTTTAAATTTACCTTTCGTAATCGTTCTAACACGTCAGTTAAGTGTTTGTTATGTTGTTCCATGTTTCTCCCAAAAACTACAAGGTCATCCATATAAATAAAGCATTTTTCGTACGAGAGACCTGACATGGCAATTGACATGACACGTGAAAATGCGCTAGGAGATATTTTTAATCCCATGGGGAGCCTCTTCATACGAAATTGTCCTTGGCTACTTGAAAACGACGTAATATTTCTGCTATCTTCGTCTAAAGCTGTCTGGTAGTATGATTGCTGTAGGTCTAAGTGACTGAAGTATATAGCTCCAGACAACGAGTCTAAAATCTCATTAATGTTAGGTAGTGGAAACTTATCATCCTGAATTACGTTATTTACTCTTCGGTAGTCTATAACTAACCTCCATTTTTTTGTCTTATTGTCAGATTTTTTGGGTACTAAAAGTATTGGGCTATTCCAGTCACTATTTGTGGGTTCTATAATGTCGTCTTCTAACATTTTTTTTATCTGTCTGCTAATTTCTGGTTTCATGGTTTCTGGTAAACGGTATGGTTTTACATAAACTGGTTTTGTATTAGGTTTTACGCTAATTTTCTGACTCAATATGTTTGTTGTGCCTAACTTGTCACCATCTAAATAAAAAACGTCCGCATACTTCACACATATGGACTCAATAAGTTTTCTGTCAAATTTATTTAAATGATTTAATTTTAATGTTTCTAATAAACGCGTCACCCGTTCTACTCCATTGTCGTACTTGTTAAAATAACATATGTCATATTCCTTTAAAGATGTCAATTCTGGTATAAAAATCGCTCGTGTTTAATATTCTAATCGGTATTCTATTATTTTTAACTTTTCCTATCGTTCCTGCTAAAAAAACATTTTCTTTCAATTCGCATGAATTTACGACATATTCATTTCCTATTTGAAATGATGAATTTAATTTCATAAAATGCAAAGTCTCACTTCTCGCTGGTAGTGATAAATGTGTATCAGTATCATTATTTCCATGAATTGGCAACACACAAGCTTGGTCGCCGTAATACAACGTCAACAAGTTCGTCTGTAAGTCGATATCTGCACCGTGAGTTCTCAAGAAATCTAAGCCAATAAGCCCGTCTGCATGACATGGCATTTCATTTAATACGTGGAACTTATGTGTGAATGCTATCTGGTTACAATTCTCTAGTGATACATATGCTATGTTATTGCAAGTGATTCCACCCCCAACACCTTTTATAACTGAATCTCTCTTTTGTAATAAGTTACTTGGAACTTTATCTAAATGAATTAGTGAACAAGTTGCGCCTGTATCGATAATAAAAGATAGGTCTTGCCCATTGACTCGACAAATTACGTAACCTAATCCTTCACACGTAAATACGTAGTTTATGCCTTCACATATTAACACTTTAGGGACGAAAAAACTCTGAAAGATTGGGTTGTTCGTCACTCACCTGGTTTCCAGATGTCGTAGCAGCGTAGATCGTGCTATGTTGGTGTCCGCGACTTCCTCGGGCACTACGGCTGTTACGCGGGAAATTCCGCGTTGCTTGCCCTCTGGTTTGGTAACTGTTGCTACCCCTATACCTGTTAAAGGTATTGGGTGCCCAGTTGTTGGCACGGTGATACTGGTTATTGAAACCACGGCTATTCCATCGGCCGCGATACTGTTGATTATAGTATCCGCGACTGTTCCGTCCACTTACTCGAAATCCTCTCCTGTTGCCTCTCATGTGCATAACCATGGGGGTTGGCTGGCTGCTGTCCTCATCCTTGGCCGCTTGCACTGCTTCCTTCAACTCCTTGTAATTTCTAGCTGAAATTATAGTTCCTAACCTTCTGTTGCGCAAACCGTCTGCAAACTTTTTAATAGCTAAGTTTTCGTTTATTGGTCTCAAGATTTCGCATGCCTGTTGATTATTGTCCGCTTGCGCAATCGTGAGATTAGTAAACAACTCTTCAATCTTATCGGCATAGGCCGCAACAGATAGGTTATTTTGTGTAACGCTATTTAATTGCACTAACAATGAATTTGCTGATTTTTTTGGTAGTAAATATTTCTTTATGTCAGCGATTAATGCTGAAACAGTATCATAATTTTGATTTAATTTAATTTTTGCGTTCCTGGTCAATTTCGTTTTTAAAACAAACGAAATCAGCAATTTCTTGTTATCTGCTTCTTTCAATATGCTATCCATCATCTCAATACCTTCAATAATTCTCTCTACCGTATCATCTTTGCCATCATATAAGGGAATCAGTGATCCCACTTCCTTTAAGTCGAATTTTTCTGCCATTTTAACTTGTTTCTGGACTTCACTAGAATTACTGATACTATATTCTAATATTCTATTATAAATCTTATCTATTTTGTTGCAAATTACTTCAAGTACGTAATCGGAAAATTCTTCTGTATAAGTACTGCTAGAACTAGACTCAATTAACTGTATATAATGCGAATATATTTCTTTCGCCTCGCTTATTTTATTAATCCCGACTTTCTGTAGCCTACGTTCGGGTCCTAGCTTACGTAACTCTACTTGAAGTTTTACTAATTTGCTTAATACATTATTAAGTTGTAATTCCATAAGTACACTAAAATAGCATATTTAAAACTAGGTAGTATGTTATAGTAGAAGTAACTATTCGCGCATAAAAAAAAGTAAAAAAAAAATATATATAAGAGAAAGAGCACTTTACTTGTATACCGTTCACTTCACACACATTTCTTCATCACCATCGTTGCCACGTTCAGCGCCATCCTCTCGTACCTGGTTCCGGCGTCCCGAAAGCCTTACACGAATGCGTCGTACCATATCATTACGTATTTCTCGTTGAATCCATTTGTGGTGGCACTGTACTTGAATAGTGCATAAATTATTATCCCCAGTGCAACGATAATCAAAATACATGTCACCAATATGTTGTTTATTCGGAGATGCTCGGTGTGCTCGCTAATACCCTGGCCTTCATTGGAGCCTGCAGCGTTCTGTGTAATTATGACTTCCTTCTCCTCTTGTTTGGAATACGATTTGCCCATTGTAATTCCAAAAAGTCACCGTCCAGCACAGGTCGTCGAGTGTGTATATTTTTTTGTTTTATTGTCCAACACTTCACTGGTTCACAGCGCAGAAAATGATACAGTTCGAAGGTATATACAGTTAAAAATTGGCTTGAATCGAATAACGCGGAGCAGATAAGTTGTTACGTATCGTCGTAATAAAAGTCATACGAGTATAACCACTGGCTAACACTTCACATAGAGTCTGAATTGCTGATGTCGTGGAATGCGCCCGGGCCGCCCGGCGGCCGGCGCGACTAGCAAGGTCGCCATGTGGAGATTGGATGGCTATAGGTACTTAGGTTGCGTTAAATATGAATACGTGTCGTTAGTTTGAGCTCTTTATTGAGACTGATTAACCTACTCTCTTATGCCCACTACAATATTCTTTATTGCACCCCACAAAGAAAAAGAGGTACAGAAATAGATTTAACGAAGAAAATAATGGTAACAACAGGCGGTCTTATCGCTATTAAGCGATCTACCAGACAACTTTAGGGTAGCAGGAGATAGAGAACAGAGTTTCAGAAACAGGTAGTGCTTTAGACAATTAGCGAGTTAAGAGAAACTACACAATCATTGAAGCGGTCAAATGCAAATTCCAAAACACATCTAATATGAGAAGACGTAGGTCTCTGTGTGAAAGCATCAGAAATGATGCCATCCGCAGCAGAACCAAAATAACCGATACAGCCCTCCGAATCGCTAAACTAAAGTGGCAGTGGGCGGAGCACATTGCACGTAGAACCGATGGCCGTTGGGGCGAAAAGGTTCTCGAGTGGCGACCACGGACCGGAAGGCGCAGCGTGGGTAGACCCCCCACAAGGTGGACTGATGACCTGGTAAAGGTCGCGGGAGTCCGCTGGATGCGGGTGGCGCAGGACCGGTCATTGTGGCACTCTTTGGGGGAGACCTATGTTCAGCAGTGGACATCCTTCGGCTGATCTGATGGAGATGATGATGAGGCACAAACTTACATTGATGGTCGTGTAAAAAATCATTCTTAATTTAACAAATGAACCCTTTTGCCTGTTTAACGAAAACAATGCACGAAACGTTATAGCGGATTTTGAAGCTGTGAAACATACGGTTTCTTTTAATACCACGACGGTGACAAACAAGTATACGTTCCGCCTGATGGTAAGCAGCTACCGTAGCCTATGGACACCTACAACTCCAGAGGTATCACATGCGCGTTGCCTACCCTTTACAAAAAGGAGGATTCACTGTGTTGACGGCTAAAGGAACAAGAAGGTCCCTCATCGTCAACACACGGACCCAGTGTGTTGACGATGAGGGACCTTGAACTCTTAGCCTTCTTTGAGCTCTTTGTTTATTTATTAGGACTACCAACAGGAGATACAACACACATTTAAATATAAAGACTGAAAACATAATATACAATTGATCCCCCACTTACAGGCAATCACAGCATGCGTGTGACATTAAACACGAGTTATTTAACTAAAAACTAGCATTTACAATTTTAACTATACGTATAAATAAATAAATAAATATTATGGGACATATTTACCTTGAGTTTGAGTCGCCTCGTGTGTCGGCGAGGCTCGCACGGACTCGCTCGCGCCTCCGTGTTCGTCATCTTCTGTCTGTCTCTCGAACTCTATCTCCACTTTAAAGTACACTAAAATGAACAAATAAATATTATAGTGACAATCTTACAGATATGAAGCGCTGGTAGCCTGACGGTAAGACGTCCGAATTTAATAATTTAATGGGCGGAGGTCAGAGTGACAGACCAGCATATTTTTGAATTGGAAAACAGTAATATCAAAATAGGTAAAACCTGCCGAAGTTGTCTCAGATATAAAGGACAGGGACCAGGGACCTATATTTTAATATTAGAACAAAAACATTGCGTTTTATTACGGGAACAAAAACAGTAGGCGGCAAACTATGAATTACATTATACTTACGTCGTTTGGCACTACTTTCCCGCAACAGAAACTTTTGGCAATCATCATCTTCCTAGCGTTTGTCCCGGCTTTTTGCGACGGCTCTATAGAGCCTGGGGTCCGCTCGGCAACCTAATACCAGGAACTGGCGTAGGCACTAGTTTTTACGAAAGCGAAGGCCATCTGACCTTCCAACCCAAAGGGGAAACTAGGCCTTGTTGGCATTAGGTCCGGTTTCCTAACGATGTTTTCCTTCACCGAGAAGCAATCTAATGATATTTCGTACAGAAACTTTTGGCAATGATATAATCTAAATATTTATATAATTTATCATTATATTGCATCAAACCCAGAACTCTAGGATTAGTTTTCTTGAAGCGGTTTGCATTCTTTGACCTCCACCAGTTTACAGCAGCCATCTATGTCCAGATCTAGGAATCAGCATTTACATTGCCCTTAACCACTTCCAAGTTATCACCTGGGATGCAATGACTGACTTAATTTGCGCCTGGCTCGGGGTCTATACAGGATGGAACAAAAATACTGGTCGTTTAAGGGCATAATAGAGAACATGCGTGAAAAATATTTAATTGAATTTGTTGCATAAACACGTTCAACAACCCCTTCTTATCTTAATTCTATTAGATCCTCTCAAAAATTGCTCCTAAAAGTGCCATCTTCATCTTCCAAATTTTATAATTGCTCATTTACGTTCCAGGCCGTTCGTTTGTGGAATTCTCTCCCTCTCAACATAAAACGCGCGCAATCTATTGGTAGCTTTAAATCGCAACTTAAGGAATACTATTTATCTCTTCCTTAGGTTTTTAAGTTGACAGTGTTGCTTCTTACTGTGTGTATTATATATGTATATATGTACGTATATGTATGTTTATTTTGTATTTATTTAAGTATGTATATTCATATGAATGTGCTGTGTTATCTATTTCGTCTCTTTTGTTTCTATGCACCACCTACTGCTTATTGTTTTTCTCTAGTCTCCACTACCCAAAGGTTGTCTGGAAGAAATCGCTCATTAGCGATAAGACCGCCTGTTGTTACCTCTACCTAAATTTATCTAATTGAGTACATGCATGAATTTTTTTTATTTTTTTATTTAACTGTTTACATTGTTTTAACACTAGGAAAAAGAAAAATTCGTTAAAAAAGCTTTTCGTTATTTAATAAAAAAAGATTGAAAATCTTAAAAAAGTTTGAGCGGTTGAAACGCTCATAATTTTTGGCGCGAAAATGACAGTGTGATGACGTCACATCTCACAAAATTTTATAGGTTAGTATCAAGTTAGTATGAGATTAGTTCCTACTTCAGTTGGTGTTTCAAATATTTCAAAGTTATTTTCGCTTAAACCATGAATGAAACTAAAAAACCCATATAGGTATACGGGTATTATCTAGTGCCAAAGTGCATGAACAATATAATAAGTGCACCCAATAAGGTGTTTTATATCTGTCGAAAGACGTGAAAACTTGTAAACCATGGTGCAAAATGATGAGAAGACTACGACTTTTTATTGCTGTGAAGATCGCTTCAACGTAAGTAAATACCTATTTATCTTGTATTCAAATATATTTATACCTAGTTAGAGTAATGTCGTGTCTACAATTATACATATACCTTAATAACGTTACTTGCAAGTGTAGGTGCACTGGGAACGGTGCGTAACTTAAGAATTATATAATGAATGCTGCGAATGCAGAAGACGCTGGTTCGATCTCAGCCCTGGGTACCGGAGGCCTAGGTCACCTTTTTCCTTTGTAAATTCGCCATCAGGTATATCGGTGTGGTCAAGGTGGTCACAAATATCTGAACAACGCCTATATTGTCAAGGCGATAAAGTGCATGTAGAATGATGGCGACGGTATATGACATACCTATATAAGATTATAATTTATATTCTATGTACTGCTGCATTTTTTTTATACCTTGTTAAGGATTACCAACAATGGAGCCAATTTTGGAACAATGTAGGACCATATTATTACGATATTGTACCAACTACTAACATTAAGAAAGGTTTTCTTTTAAGACTTATTTTCTGGTACAGATTTGTAAAATAAAAATATGTATTCATTTCAGGTCGAAGAGGATACAGAAAATGACATTCAACATAAAATAATGAAGGAAAGTGTGGTAAAAGTTCCACTTCAATTAAAAAAAAGGAGTTTTGCTATACTTAAATGCTATAGGCTCCGAGAGCTCCACATGTTGAAGCCCCACGCTACAGTAGACCATAGTTTAATATCTGTAATAGACAAGGTAATAATGGTAGGCTGTGGATAAGTTAAGTAAACATGCAGGTTGTGTTTAATAATAAAAAGATTTTTATTTTACATATCTTTAATTTTTATTCAATAATAGGGGTAGTAGGTAGGTACATGAAAGCAGCTAGAAAGATAGTGTTAGAAATAGTAAGTACTGCACATAAATCTTAATTAACATTACTTGAAACTAGCAGAGACTAGTTAATTTATAAAACTAACAATGTCCATTCAATAACTTGCTTGCTCTTGCTTCAGACTTGGCACCTTGGAGCCTCAAAAATTTCTTAGACGTTGCGTCTCTATTTAATACATATACTCTGTAATAGTACTACATATATCCTTGACCTTAATCAATTTAAGGCTAGTACCAACTGATGATAGTTTGGATTTCTTGCAATAATATTTGATGCTAGTTGTTGGTTGGTCCGCTGCACTGGTGTAGCCATGCAATCTTCCTAAAACAATATAATAAACTAATTAATATCTTTCTGTACTATATTGTTGTACGGTTATTATAAAATATACCAGAGCGACCAAGGTACTTAAAAATATCTTATTATGGACTTTATCACCGTGACAGGCGTTGTTCAGATATTTGTGACCATCTTGGGTGCTCCAATAAATCTGATACTGTACTAGAGTCATAGATTTATTATAAACACTGCCATATGTATCTATATAGCATCAGTAATGCAGACATAAATGGGATTGGACATTTGGCATGTTTAATACAAAAAAATTAACTATGCCCTGGCAAATCAGTTCACATGACAATTATATAATAGCTCTAATAATTAGACCATTCATATATCCTTGTTATGTCTGAGGCTGGAATGGACACAAACTCAAAAGCAGCAGCGGTGGGTGACTCCATCAAAATTTAGATTTTAATTAATCTATCTCGGGTAACCTAACCACATTTGCTCACAACACTAAGCCGAACTCCTACTATAAGATGGCTCTAGCCAGTCAGTTACTCTCCTTACAGAAATGAAAATCAAATATGTATCCTTACCCACGTGTGCTGCACAATGTTTTCACTGTTTACAGATTTAACTTTTCCTTCTGTTTTGTTGCAGTACAATTTTTGATTTGGTGGCTCCGGGGTGATTCTAGCTTTTACATATCACCATCTCAGCATACTTGCACATAGCCAATGGTCATGTCATGTCTATTGTAACATCATTTCAAGTACCTGTGTTTCACAAAGAAAATAATGATTATAATTATGCAATAACACTTCACATCACAGCTCACAAAACATTACATGCCTGTTACGGTTTTTGGAGTAGGTAAGTAATTTATATAAACGTAGGACAACAGTTTAAGTAGCAGTTTCAAAATAAAGACAAGGTTACTTATAGGTTATTGTTTTTGATTTACAGTTTTAATCATTACACATAAGTAAGTAATAGATTAAAAATTATAATTACCTTGCAGTTTTCGCTACTTTCATCTTGGCAGGCATTAACATTGTTATTATTGGTGAAATACGACGACATCATAAATGCATTATATTCGGCAAATTGTCCAGTTGCGTCTTTACAAATCCGCTATCCGTAGTATCCGTCATTGTACCTGCGTTGTTGTGTATTATATTATTATAAATGAGAAATGGCAGTGCTGCAGTATCTGGGCATGTGCTGGGCATTGATGTATTATGTATCTATCTGGGTATTCTGGGTGTTTTAGTTTATAGGACGATTACCGGCGAGGATAACGAGTCGTTATTAACGACATTGACTTGACATTAGCACAACTGAAACTGACTGAACTCATGGACTGAGCGAGCGAGCGTTCGTTCAGATACTAAGCTTTAATCTACATATTACAGTGTATAATGCATATTCTAATCATCGGATTACATAATCTACCATTTACCAACCTCATTAAAAAGTATAGTATCATCTTACTTATGCAAACTAGGTTAGTTCTAAGTAAAACTAGCTTGACGTATTTGTAAGGAACCAATGGAGGACATTTATTTAAGAGCAAACTTATTGAAACCCAATGGAAACCCAGCATAATGTGTACCTCAAATTCATCTTTAAGTGCCGATATTTGAATTATAACCGCAAAAAGCTGCTGAATCACCACAGAAACAATTTTTAATCAGTTTTCGTCTAAATCCAGTGTCAGCCACGAACAAAATATCAAATCTGTCAAGTATGTGACGTCACGAGTACGTTCGACCAATAGCGTTGC
Source organism: Pammene aurita (assembly GCA_947086415.1). Classification (NCBI taxonomy): domain Eukaryota; kingdom Metazoa; phylum Arthropoda; class Insecta; order Lepidoptera; family Tortricidae; genus Pammene; species Pammene aurita. Next base: position 19,947,989 of record OX352316.1, read on the forward strand.
GTTTAGATTATTAGGTTTTTGCGCGAACTTTTTACACTTTTTAAGTATTATTTTAAGCAAATAAATGTTAACTAAATTAAAAAAATGTATTTGTAGAATAATATTATGGCAATAACCATCATAATAAAAAATATTTCGTTAAAATTTAAACTTCATGCATGTACCTAATTGTAAAATTTGTGCTTGTAACTGTATGAGGTGTGCAATAAAGAGTATTTATTATTATTTATTATTAACCCCAAATTAATATAAATAAGTGGAAATACGTAATCATTTTTAACACTTTTTTAAAGATATTTTAGGTTTTTTTTTATACCTCAAATGTATTTTAGAAAATTCAGTTCGATTACTTATGTTCTAACAAGAAAAAAAAATATGACAACTATATAGCGAAACGCATTTTTTCGTGCCTAAAATTACAAAAATATTCCAAAAACTTGTTCTTTCCAAACAGTTTTCTGCAACTTTGTGGTCGGTGACGTCACAAACTTTTTGTATGGGGCGTTTTGACGCGCGGAGCAGACGCCTAACGTATTTTCACATTTATGACGTTTCAGGGCTATCATAGATAGTAGGTTTATTAAAGACACTTGAATCGACAGGGAAATAGAATCGAATGACGTCTTCCAAAAAAATTAAGCATATTCCTAATTGGTATCGTATTGTGACTATGAAAAAGTAGGTTTTTTATGTATGTGACACGTCATCCCGGCCGGCCAACCCTCCATACAAAAAAAAAATTTTTTTCGCGTAATTTTTTTTTTCTTACTTTTTCATAACAAGAATAGGATACTAATTATGCCCTTACAATTACAAGGATCACCAGCATTTTTGTTGCATCCTGTATAAGTCGTTTTTCTCCTATTTTTTTGTTATTGAGGATACCCAAGTAACACATCAAAGCAGTATAACGGCCGTCTTACAGCATATCTGTATGATTTTAGCATTTTGAGTTCGTTTTATAGTAGCATTATAAACGTTTATAGTGCTGATATAGCTCTTAAATGGACACAAATTACCCAGCTTAAGATCCTAAATAGGTTATTTAATAGCATTACAGGCGCATTATGTCTGCGCTATTAGCATTATCGTTGTCATGGAAAGTGCCAATCGCATTAAAGAAGCATTAGTACGCTCTATTAATTTGCGACCGCATTAAAGAAGCATTAATACGGCCAAAAAACTTGCTAATGGCAGTAAAGAAGCATTAGTACTCTCGATTAACTTGCCAATCGCAATACAAAAGCATTATACTAGCATAAGAGTAGTAAAATAAACCTTACGTCAATGCAAAAACGTCTCTAATACCAACGGAACTAATGTTATAATACAATGAACGTTGTGATTTAAATACTTTGTCTCGCAATATAAAATGGACGAAGACGGTACAAAAAACTGAATGAGTGACTCGTCGTATTTGTTTCCATCGTAACAAAATTTATAAAAGTTTTTGACTCTTTTACGTTATTATATCCTTCAAATATTACTGCGCAATGTAGTTTACTGTAAATGTGTATATAAGTTTCATTGAAAATTTTCACGCGCCTTTGATTTATTGTGGTTTTGCTATAAAATATTATAAAAAGATATGCTTCAAACAAACAAAACAATTGTGTAATCCTCGTATAGAACGAGTTTTGCATTATTAACATAATAGTGTTGGTTGAGCAGTCTTAGATTAAGTTATTTCATTATTATATAGGTATTTTCCTTGTATAAATAGGTCCGCATGATTTTATTTTTAGGTTATAAATTATTTACATAATGGCGTTCGTCTATATAGACGGAGAGCTAGCCACGTCAGATATGACACAATAATGAGAGCAACCAAACCCCTCTACTCAGTTTGGTATACTATGCTTATTTCTAGATCTGGACATCTGGCAGCTTTAAAGTGGTGGAGGTCAAAGAATGCAAACCATTTCAAGAAAACAAATCCTAGAGATCTGGGTTTGATGCAATATTATGAGAAACTATACAAATACTATACAATATTAAGAGAAATTATACAAAAGTTTATGTTGGGGGAAAGTAGTGCCAAACAATGAATAATATAGTTCATAGTTTATTGCCGTTTTTGTTTCCGTAATAATACACAATATTTTTTGGTCTAACGTTTTTATCGATTTTTGACCAGTTTTGAGTCGATATTCCAACATATTCACTACAGATAGAATTATAAGGCAAACGACTATCGGTTCTTGAATCTTTTATCTCCATTCTGACCCGGATCTTGAAATAAATGAGCCGTTATTTTTGTATGATATTTTTAAAATATGGTGTAAAAAAACACTTTTATCGATATTCGAATGGTGTAAAGAATCTTACATATACGTAATCTACATATTAGGGTTCCTCTTTGATGTCTCTAAAAACTGTAGAGAGATTTTAATTTTGAACTAATTAACACAAAACTTGTGACCATAAAACCACTATTTTAGCCTAAACCGGTTCGACTTTGATGTCAAATATCTCGAAGACAATGAATATTGAAGTAAATATAGGATACTATATTTACTTGTTTAAAGCCGTTACTGATAATATGATAAGCTATATAAATCATTAGAAAACTAAGGGAATCAGCTAAGGTCGTTGGCGCCAGGGAGCCCCTTAAAATATAGGCCCTGTCCTTTATAACTGAGACAACTTCGGCAGTTTTTACCTAGTTTGGTATTACTATTTTCCAATTAAAACATTTTGCTAGTCTGTCCTTGTGACCTCCACCCATTAAAAGCTGCCAGATGCAAGGATCTAGCAATAAGAATAGTATAGCAATCTAACCAGACGGGTTTGTTGCTCTCATTATTGTGTCATATCTGACGTGGCTAGCTCTTAGTCCAATAGCAGCTCAGTGACCCTTACAAAAAGCTTTATATACTACTTTTTTTTTTTTTAATTTATTTATTAATGTAAACTTATAGGTATTATACATGTTACTGTAAACCTCGCCAAACTGTGACGTTTGATGGCGAGATGCGCTCATTGTTTTAAACAAAAAAAAAATACATAGCAACTTAATCTAACTTAACCTATTTATTTACTTACTAACATTCTAAAATCCTCTAAGTTAGGTAATCTCTCCTCGAGTACCGCGGTGTGGATTATGTTGTGGTAGAATTTGTGCATAATGTGCATTATGTCTCAACCGGCTTGTCCTCGAGAAGAGAGGACCTTAGCCTCAACTTCAACCTTGGTTTACTGAGCTGGGGACTTTGTCTTAATATTTTAATTTTATTAAATATTTTTGGTACTAAATATGTTGACATTCTTTCGCCATAGTAGTTGTTTGCTCTAGGTTCTACTAATCGTTTTTCTCTTACACTTCTTGTATTATACTTATTTTTAGCAAATAATTTGTACAGATCATTATAGTAGTATTCTAATCCTATTAAATATTTAACTTTTTTATCTATAGGTAAGATCTTACACAAGGGAAATAACAAATCGTAGTCTTTATTGCACTTATCTTTAACTTTTTTGCTTACTAAAAATTTAAGCAGTCTAGTTTGTATGTTTTTAATATCACTAATATAGGTTTGAAATGTTCTGCCGTATACAATAAGTCCATAGCTAATTAACGAATCCGCGAGTGCGTAATAAACAATCCGTAAGGTTTTCTTACTTAACGCTCCGTTTAGTTGGTAAAATTTCCCTAACACTGACCTCAGCCTGTTACAAACATCGTTTACGTGAGATTTCCAGTTAAAGTTTGTATCGACAGTTAAGCCTAAGTATTTAAATGTTTTTACGTACTCTAAAGTGTCACACTTACAGTTGACCTTATTAAGGTGTAAACACTCATACGTGTGCCCTATAATAGTTAAATTTTAGTTTATCAATGGTCTTAGCGCGTTGGTTGTATGGCGAGTGTATATGCATGCATTTAGTTTTAGAGAAGTTGAGAATAATTCCGTTATCGTGTGCCCATTTACTGATACCCTCAAAATCTTGTTGCACACACTGTTGTATCTCTGCGATATTCTTGGATGCATATAGGAGACACATGTCATCTGCATACATATACACTCGACACTTCCCGACGACGTTTGAGACGCTGTTGACGTGCATCGCGTATCCCACGGGACCAAACACGGACCCGGTCGGCACCCCGAGCTCTACGGCCGCTTCTTCCCCGGTTACACCCGCGATACTAGTGTGTATTTTTCTGCCCGTCAGAAAGTTTTGAAACCATTTATTTGTAGGACCCCGTATTCCGCATTCATCCATCGCCTGTAGTAAGATATCGTGATCCAAAGTATCAAAAGCTTTTTTATAATCAATAAAAAGCACTATGAACTGCTTGCCTGAGTCTAAACATTCGTTTACGTAGTCCGCGAAACCCATCAAGGCAGAGACAGTACTGCGCCCTTTTCGAAAACCGTGCTGAGTTTCTGAAAGTACGTTATAGCGTTCTAAAAACGTACTTACTTGACCAACGATTATTTTTTCAATTATTTTATCGACGACAGACAAAATAGCTATAGGTCTATAGTTGACATACTCTAAGTGACTGCCAGACTTGTAAATGGGCCGTATAATCGCATGCTTCAGCTGTTCGGGATAAATACTCTTAGTAATACAAGCATTTATTAGATTAGCTATAATAGGACTCAACTGACTACGCAAATATTTTATATCTTTTACACGAATCCCGTCCAGCCCTGGCGCTTTTTCGCAAGACAATATATTTATAACTTTTTCTACGTCCTCTGGGCCTACCTTTTTATACCTAAAACTGACCTCACATGGCTTTACATACGAATTTCTGTCAAGGAATGTTAAATTACATTTGTGTTTTAATTCTTTTATCTCGCGGGTAAACGTTTCAGAAAAATTTGTACAAATCTGACTAGTGCTTTCTGTTTTACCTAAATGCTTGAGTATAACGTCATCTAGACTGTTTTTACCTCTTCCCAGCCATAAGTTAATGTTTGCCCAAATTTTCCTGAAATCCCCCTGACACTTAAGAATTTCGGACTGTCTATACCTATTTTTGGCTTCATACACCAACTTATTTACTTTATTTCGAAATTTGGTGTACTCAAGTCTTTTACACATACTTTTTGGTTGCGCCTTCCATGCTCTAAATAAATAATCCCTACGCATTAGCATTGTATAAAGGTTTCTATCAATCCATGGCTGTGTTTTTCTTTTGCTATTCACTTTAATTATGATTGTACTATCCTTATAAATACGATCAAAAACTAAAGACAATGTCTGAAATAACACAAGTGGACATGTAATAAGTAACAATTGATTCCAGTCGAATGCATCTAACTTTTGTTTCACCAGCTGTTCGCTAATCACTTCACGGAAAATGTCACCGTCACTACAGCTCGTATTAAATCGCGTCTTCTCACTTACGCATAGGTCCAACGCTATACCGACAGCGTGATGGTCGGAGATATGTGCCTCCAATACGTACGAAGATACGCCACTGACGCTCCGTCCCGCTCGCACCCACACGTGGTCCAGGCATGACGCGACGTGCCGGCCGTCGACTATCGCCTCTCGCGTTATCTCTCTGCTAGGTATTGCAGACTGCAGGCCGCATCCATACCAGGTGTTTTTATATTTCGAGGTTGTGGTATTTCTTATATTATTTAAAATGTCTATGTTTGTGTCCCCAACCACAATAACCGAATCTGATGCTGGAATGGATCTTAAGAATGCGGAAATCTCGCTAATAAATTGTATTTTATTTTTATTAGGTGGTCTATATATGGCGAATATATGGAATGTACACTTTTCCGTAGTAATCTTGCCGTGAAAAGCTTCTAGTGCTTGAGTATTTAATTTTTGGGCGTCAAAATTCAGCCCCTGTCTCGCGTATATTAGTATTCCACCTCCCCTTCTTGTTTCCCTTGACCGTATGAACGTACTATAGCCCGGTACCTGGTAAAATTGCATTTCCTCCGATTTGATATTTATTTCAGCCAATATTATAACATCTATTTTATATTCGTTTTTATCTAGAAGTACTAGAAATTCATTGAAGTGCTTCCGAAGTGATCGGATATTCAGATGAAAAATGTGAACACGTTGTTTATGATTGTTTATATCCTTACTTAAAGTTGTCATATCATTATATCTTTTATACACAAAGTCAGTCGGTAAATCTTCGAAACTATTCACTTTTATAATTTTTAAAATCACCTGGTGTGTACTCGCTGCGCTATTTGCACACTTCATTTACCATTCTCAAACTTCTTTAAATCTTCTTCGGATCTGATGTTGTAAATCTTTTTTTCTTCACTACTTTTTTTTACCAGTATACTACCATTTTGAACCCAAATAAACTGGACACCCTTAGGTTTCAATTCGTTTCTAATGGTCCATAACAACTGACGTTTGTACTTGGGTAGATCTTCGTTTATGTATATTCTCTTATCGCTCCCGTTGTTATAGACTTTGTTATTTGTTATTTTATGTTCCTTTTTTGCCAACAACCAGCCATCGCGGGCCCTTTTCGATTTAAGCTTAATTAGCACTATTTTTGGCTTAATAGCGTCCGGTTTTTCTTGGCCTACCCTCTGTGCGTCTTCGATCTCATCTGGGTTTAAGCTCAATTTTTGGGCTAATTGTTGTATAATTTCTGTAGTATTTTCATTGTTTTGGTCCTCTAACCCGTGGATTTCAATATTTTTTTCTTTGTCGCGTATTTCTAACTCTTGTACCCTTTCCTCTAGGGCATTATTACATTTCTCCAGGTAAACATTTTTTTGTTCTAGCGCCTTAATTTTTTTCTGAGACTCTTCTTTATACTCCTTCAACTCTTCGTACATAGCGGAATAAAACTCCACGTTATTAGTAAGCTCCTCCATTTTCTTTTGGAGGTCGTAAAGTATGCCCAGTTTGTTATTGACCTCAGCCAGTACTTTCTCCGCCGAGTCTTCACTGGGGTTCACGTTTAACCTTGGCGAATTATTCAGCTGTTGCTGGCTGTTTTTGATATTCTGGCATTTCTCACAAAGTCCAGTCTGCAAGAAATTCTTGACGACATTGGTGCACTTACTATGGTAAACAGAACCACAACTACCCTTGCACTTGACTATATCCTCTTTTGCCACTGACACAAAAAGTTTACATTTATTGCACTGAACCATTTTTGATAATCCACGAGCTCACTTTGTAAATAGTTAGTTGCGGTATCTTGTAATATCTCACGTCCGTACGCTGAGCGCTTGCGCACCTGACTGCATTCAGCTGTACAGTTGCATTTTGGCTCGCTGCACTAAAACTAAAGGCTTTAAAAAAGCATTTACATATGCCATTATACAACCGTTATACAGCTTAAAGCATTATATAATGCTATTGTAAGACCTAAAGCACTTAAGTGCTTTTAAACAGCTGAAAGCTGTACAGTTGCGTTGTGGTTTGCTGCGCTAAAGCTAAAGGCTTTACAAAAGCATTTAGATATGCCATTATACAACCGTTATACAGCTCAAAGCATCATATATTGCGACAAGTTGCTCGGTGAACGTATATAAGAGTTTATACGGTCCTTAAGTTCGAAATAAGTTAACTATTCATACGTTATAATGCTTCCTGTGTTACTTGGGTAGGCGTATACGTTTGACCGCGATCTCACCTGATGGTAAGTGATGATCAGGGCCCGGAATTAGGTGAGCTAAAATACCTAAAGTTCGCGAGAGGACATAATATAGAGTGGTTACAACCGGATGAAAATAATATTTTTATCCGGTTATAAGGAGGGTTATATCATTCCGAGTAAAAAAAGCTAAGTTTTAAATTTATAGACCTAAAACTAAAGGAGTAAGGTCCTATTAAACACCCTGAACTATACTCTCACAACTTTGAGACGCGATTTCTCGAAATAACGGTTTTTTGAGATGTGGCAGTGTAGCAGGCACACGGCGACGGTACGCTACGGAGCGTTAACGATTGGCACGTTAGCTACGCACCCAGGGCCCCATGGTCCCAGCGCTTCGACCCCAAACGCCTCAAATATATAAATAAAATAAAATAAATGTTTATTCACGAAACGGCTTACAATTGTTTTTACAATAGTTCTTCTGCCAAACCAGTGTGGTTTGTTGGCAGACGAGGCTCCAGTTTACAAATTCTATAGTAAGCTAAGTATATATACATATGTAACATTATATATTTCCACCACCACCAACAAAACAGTAACACCCGACTGACCATTGATAGACCCTATCCCAATATAATAAGGTCCACAAACGGTCACCCATATAAATACCATTTCTTCATAATATGTAAATTTAATGTTAATACAGATGCAGTAAAATGAAGGTTTGGTTACCCTTTTAGCCACCGCCAAGAGCAGCATACTTATTAATTTGATTAATTAATTTTTGGAACGAAGTTCCTTATCGGACGGTTCGCGGATGGGGGCTAGGCGAAAAAAAGTCACGTGACCGTCACGAAAACGCGACACAAAGCCATACGAATGAGAAACAGTTAAAATGAAATAAAAGAGAATAAAGTGAAGTGAAGTGAAATGAAAAGTGACAAAATGAAAAGTCAAAAGGTCAAATTAGTGAAAAAAGTCAAAACAGACAAAAAAGTCAAAAAAGAGAAAAAGTCGAAAGAGTCTAAATGCCAAAAATTACAAAAAAAAATTAAAATTTCAAAAATGTAAAAAAAGCCAAAAATTAAATTAAGTAACATAACATAAAGTTCTTATAAATTGTGATATTGACATATATAGTGATAGCATACCAGCAATAAAAAAATATTTTTCAACACACCTGCTCGTAACGAGGTTCTTATTCCACCGCTTTTATGCTCATAATCCTAGATATTAAACATGCGTGCATTTCACAATAATTATCCAACTAGTGGAATAATTTAATAATCCTATCAAGTGACGTTTGTACTCTAGTACCAAGTTGTACGTACGTACGTACGTACCTTTACTTTTTTTTAACTCTTTATGAGTTTACATTCTAAAAAAGTAAAAAAAAGTAAATATATTAAAAATATACACATTTACGATAGAATACAAATTATACAATCCTGATTGTGAATAAGAATCATTTCAACTTATTATATTACTCGTAATACACAATAAATTACGTTTTAACACGAATTATCTGTTTTAATATTGGCTGTTTGGCATTATACGTCCGCGCCTTTGCCTCAAGCCGCACGCACATCCAAAAATAGTAGTTTTTGTAACTGTTACGTTTTAAGGCCTAATTACGTACAGTTGCATACACTGCTTTATCTACACTCATATTATTTATCCAAAATGCCGTATTCGGAAACCATAGAATGGCCGCCATTGCACCGCCATGGCCAACTCGATTGTGCTGGCGGTCGGGGAGGCGCGTGTCGGGCTGTCGGCGGATGCGCGGGAGCGTGCAGGTGTACATTATGTTATCAAAACTCATAACACATCAATAGTTGAGCATGTAAAGTTAAAATTACGTTACTGTCACGGATAAAAAGCTTATCATAGTAAAATCGGTCGTGGTAATGCTAGCCATTGCCTACCGTTTTCGAACACGTTTTAGAGGACTTACAATATGATGTGTTATGAGTTTTGATAACATAATGTACACCTGCACCCTCCCGCGCATCCGCCGACAGCCCGACACGCGCCCGCGCGACCGCCGGCACAATCGAGTTGGCCATGGCGGTGCAATGGCGGCCATTCTATGGTTTCTGAATACGGCATTTAGAATAAATAATATGAGTGTAGATAAAGCAGTGTATGCAACTGTACGTAATTAGGCCTTAAAACACTCGTGTGATGTGATGTCACATTTCCGAACAAAACCACACTCATGTTTTAAGGACCCTTATTACGTAACAGTTACATAAACTACTATTGTGATTCTATTGTAATTTATGTATACTGTATAGCGCTCTTGGTTGTCCATGTATCAAAATAAAAATAAAATAAAAAATAAATAACTTCGTTCCAACCGAGTGTTCCACGACACTCACGTATTTTTTTTTATCGAAGTAGTTAAATACAAAGAAGTAAGCCAGTTTGGTTGACTGTTTAAAAAAGATATCAAAAATGATTAACTATTCTTCTTCTTCTCTCTCGTATCCTGATGGCTGAGGGACGTGCCGATTGTGGAGACTTTTCACCAACGCTCTCCAAGCCACACGATCCAGGGCCCGATGCATGCTTGCCTGTAGTGTGGTTTTAGTGACGTTATTCTGTCCGCCGAACGTGTAGCCATACGGGCATCCCTAAATCAACGGTCATCAAAAATTATTATATCTATCTATCTATCTATTTAGCCCTTTATTCCGGATTAGAGTAGGTATGTCTCTAATTTCAGTGTGCCGCTTGGCAAAGGCCTCCTCTAGCTCTTTCCAGTGAAAAATGATTAACTCACTTGAATGTTGATCTGGAGGTTCTTGTTTCACAACCACTACTTCCTTTGTGTCCTGAACTTCCTTTGTGTCCTGAACTTCCTTTGTGTCCCGAACTTCCTTTGTGTCCTCAACATCCTTCGGAGATTGTGTCGCCACCGTGACATGACCTGTCAATTAGTTTATTGTCATTTATGTTAGAGAAAAGGGGAGAAAGCCATTTAAAAAAAACCGGCCAAGTGCGTGTCGGACCATGCATAGGAGGGTTCCGTACCTTCAATGGAATAAGAACCAAACTAATACCAAAAGGTCGTATCTGATGCCTATGAAAGAAGTTTTTTGGAGATAATTTAAAAAATGGCTGAACCGATAATGTTCAAAACAATTTTCGTAGAAAGTATATGATAAAGGCGCATCTCCTCAACTTTTTCTGACTTTCGAAGCGATTATTTCAGAAAATATTCACTTAAGCACAAAATGGTCAAACAAACCTCAATGTTATTTTTAAAGACCTATCGATTGATTTGTCACATGTTGATATTTGGTTAAAAAAAAAATATCGTTAAGCTAAAAATATATATTTTTTTAATTTAACTACATAACTAAGTAGCGGCATACAAAATACACCTTATGTATATATTTTATTCTGATACGTCGTATAGTTTCCGAGTAAAATGCCTGTGACATACATACGGACGGACAGACAGACAGACAGACAGACATGACTAATCCATAAGGGTTCCGTTTTTTGCCATTTGGCTACGGAACCCTAAAAAGTATCAGTGTAATTTTTTAATGCCACATAAGTGGCAAACGAGCATACATCCCGCCTGATTGTAAGCGGTCATTGTAGCCTACGGACGCCTGTAACTCCAGGGATTCAAAAGTAATTAGTAATAAATGTGTATTAAAATAATGAGTTTTCTCAACTTTCTAGCGTTTGTCCTGGTTTTTACCACGGCTCAATTAAGCCTGGGGTCCGCTTGGCGACCGAATCCCATAAATTGACGTAGGCACAAGATTTACGAAAGCAACTGCCATCTAACCTTCCGACGCAGGGGAATCGAGGCCTTATTAGGATTAGATCCGATTTCCTCACGAAGTTTTCCTTCACCTAAAACCTTCATTTGTGAATGTAAAAGTGTTTGTAAAATATTATATTTTCAAAATAGATGACTGTTTTAGTAAAACTTTATTTATATTGTGGCTTTATATTATAATTAGTACGGATTTGAAGTAGCGATCTCAATATACACGGTGCCCGTGAGCATTGCGAGAGACTTTAACAGTGTATTCATTATCATATTTAGAGAACAAAATGTCCTTTAAACTTTTTCGAAATTCGCCATAGTTTCAGAGTAAATACTACTTACAAAAAATTGCATTTTGAATTGTTTCTCAGTGTAAAATGATTTTTTGATGGCGATCTCAACGGTATGGGGCATAGTCTAGACATCTCTTATTGACTGATATCAAAGACCTAAGAAACACTTTGCATGGACTAGTTTTTACGAGAAAAAATGTAGCAATTTACTTTTTCCGTTACTTTTTTCTAATGACATTTACTTTTTATTAACCGACTTCAATTTCATAAAAGGAGGAGGTTCTGTATTCGGTTTGGGCTATTTTTTTTTATGTATGTTCACCGATTACTCTGAGACGCGTGGTCCGATTTGAATAGTTCTTTTTTTTGTTTGAAAGGGTCTACTTCCAAGGTGGTCCCATATTACTCTGGTGCTGTTCTGATGATGGAATCTATGAGGAATTGAGGGAACTCCTCAATTTTTAAAGGCATATGTATGGCGATTTGGGTGTTTTCTTAAGCAACTCGAGGGTTTTCTCTCGGAAACCACCAATTTGATGATGTGGACCAGATAATGATGATTGTTTTTATGATAATGATGATGTTTTTTTTTAATTTAGGATGTTCAGCGATTACTCCGTGACCCGTGGTCCGATTTGAATAATTCTTTTTATGTTTGAAAGGATGTACTACCAAGGTAGTCCCAAATTAATCTGGTGCTGTTCTGATGATGGAATCCATGAGGAATTGAGGGAACTCCTCAATTTATAAAGGCATATGCATGGTGATTTGGGTGTTTTCTTAAGCAACTCGAGGGTTTTCTCTCGGAAACCACCAATTTGATGATGTGAACGTCATGATGATAATTGTTTTGATGATAATGATGTTGATTTTTTTAAATGTGGGATGTTCAGCGATTACTCCGAGACCCGTGATCCGATTTCAGGAATTATTTTTTGTCTGAAAGTAACTACCTCTGAGATGGTTCCACATTAATCTGGTGCTGTTCTGATGATGGGATCCATGACGAATTAAGGGAACTCCTCAATTTTTAAAGGCACATGTATGGTGATTTGGTTGTTTTTTTAAGCAACTCAAGCATTTCCTCTCGAAAACCACTAATTTGATGGAGTGGACCTAATGATGAAGACCACATATGATAAGTGGAACTTTCCTTACATTGAGTTACGTAATATGAACTTTTTCTTCACCGATTATTGCGAGATCCGTTGTCCGATTATGATAATTATATAACCACTAAAACCGGCCAAGAGCGTGTCGGGCCACGCTCAGTGTAGGGTTCCGTAGTTTTATGTCCGTCACAGTAAGCGTCCCCACTTAAGAGTTAATAACACCGCCATGTAGGATATGATATGAGAGTTCCACGTACAGCGACATCTATCGGCAAATTAAGTAAACCATTGCGCGCGAGCTTAAAGTATGGAAGATGATTTTTATGGAATAATTCTTTATTGCGTGAACCGATTTTCACCGTTTTTACTTTATTTGAAAGCACGTCATTTCATTGTAACTTTGTAGAAATTACAGGTACAATAAACACCTGCTTATACGGTTAAATTACAAACTTAGTTCAGAAATTATTTTGTAATTTTTTTTCAAAAACTATTCATCCTATCAAGTTCAAAATAATTTTCCTAGAAAGTTTTTATAAAGTTCTACTTTTGAGATTTTTTCATATTTTTAAAACTTATGGTTCAAAAGTTAGAGGGGCGGGGGGACGCATATTTTTTTACTTCTGGAGCGATTATTTCCGAAAATATTTACATTATCGAAAAATGATTTTAGCAAACCCCTATTCATTTTTAAATACCTATCCAACAATATATCACACGTTAGGGTTGAAATGAAAAAAAAAATCACTCCCCACTTTACGTATAGGGGAGGTACCCTAATAAATAAAAAAAATCCACTTTTTATTTTACCACTTTGTCGGCGTGATTGATATACATATTAGTACCAAATTTCAGCTTTCTAGTGCTAACGGTCACTGAGATTATCCGCGGACGGACGGACGGACGGACGGGCAGACATGGCGAAACTATAAGGGTTCCTAGTTGACTACGGAACCCTAAAAAATGGAAAAATAAAAACTTTTTACAAAAAAAAGATAAACCGACTTCAAAAAGGATAAAATAAATTATTATATTATTTATATGCGTTACAAACTGATATGTTTGAAGTCGGTGCCAAGCCAAAAAGTTACAATACCGGTCAAATCAGCTTCAAGTCTGAAAATCACAAAAGATATCGATACCTACTTATATTGAAAAGGTGAATGTGAATCTATCTGTTACATTTTCACGTCTAAACTACTAATACAATTTTGATGAAATGTGGTACCTATGTATATATTCTCTGATACACGTCTACTTTACTACTCAAAATAAAAAACACGTATGGTCAACAATAGAAAATTTAAATATCGTGCCTTTTTCTACTGAAAAGGTGTGACCCACACACCCAGTGTGTCTGACTATAGAAAAATCAAGCTAGCCATTGAATTCTTTTACACTTCGATAAAACACCTTAGATGAAGTAGAATAAATAATTCAAACCGAAGCACGGGCTCCGTTCAAGATATGGTTAGTCCGACAACTAGTAAACAAGTTTATTAACAAACATCATAAGACGCATGATTATACTTTCTTTCTGCACTAGAATGAAAACCTACGTGCAGTCAATACCAGAATTAGTTCTATAGTATGAAGAACAATTCACTGAACACAGACGCCTCGTTCGTATTAACTGTTTTGTGATTTTCAGACTTGAAGCTGATTTGACCGGTATTGTAACTTTTTGGCTTGGCACCGACTTCAAACATATCAGTTTGTAACGCATATAAATAATATAATAATTTATTTTATCCTTTTTGAAGTCGGTTTATCTTTTTTTTGTAAAAAGTTTTTATGTAGAACAGCATTCAAAAAAAGTGAAAAAAAAAGTAAAAAAAAAATTTTTTTTGTCGTTTTACAACAAAAGTCATATAATGTTTTTTCATTCTTTTGACCTCAGAAATGCGTGGTTAAAATCTCTCGCAATGCTCACGGGCACCGTGTATATTAATATGGATATGACTGGTATATTTAATTTTAACTTTACATGCTCATATATTGATGTGTTATGAGTTTTGATAACATAACTAGCTATGATACCCGGCTTCGCTCGGGAGTTGATATGAGATTACGTGGTAGATGAAATAAAAAAAACATACTATGACGTAAAAAGTAAAAAATATATTTTGAAAACATTTTCTATATTTACATGTATTTACATTTTCTCATTATTTACACTACTTGTTTATAAACAACATTTTTCATTTTATTGTCCGGGGTATATATATATAAATTTTTCGAACTTCCTACTCTTGAGCAAGCTACATATAGCTGACCGTGAGAGAAGCAGGATTCTTTGAGGTTGATGCCACAATATTTCAAAGTTTGCCCTTGCGCTTTGTTAATTGTAAAACTAAAGGCTAATTTAATTGGAAACTGCAATCTTTTAAATTGAAATGGCAATTCAGAAGAGATCAGTGGTATTCTAGGTATAAATACTGTGTGTCCTTTGTTCTTTCCAGAAATAAGTTCAGCTTCAATGACATTATTCGATAGCTGTTTTACGATCATCCTCGTTCCATTACATAGTTTTGGGGAGTTGAGATTTCTGAGTAGTATGATTGGAGATCCAATTTTCAGACGAAGGCAGTGTAATGGCATTCCTGGTACTTGTAAAGAGTTTAGAAATTCAGTAGGAAAGTTGACACTTTCTTCAATGGATACCATCGTGTCGATCGATTTATATACTTTCTCTTCACCAGGTATTTTCTTTAGAATATTAAAATTGATATCGTCAACAATATTATTTTTAGTGGCCAAAATTGCTCTTTGAAATAACCACTCTACGTTGGTATAGTTCTGAATAATATTTGGATATATTTTGTCGATTAGTTCGTTTTCAGTAGTGGCTATGTTACAGAAATCACTATTGAGTTCAATGATGCCGGTCGTTTGGTCAGTAGGATATGTACCTTCGCCTATTTGTAAAAGTATTTTAGCAAAATGTGCTGTTGTTTCATCTTTTGATAATTCAACCCTCATGTTTTTTGTTAATTGCAGTATTTGTACTTGCGGCCAGAGATGTGACTTTTTTAAGCATGCATTGATCTCGTCTGCTGGTGTTGATTTGGGAATAACTGGAAGTGTTTGTCGAAAATCTCCTGAGAGTATGAGTAGAGCTCCTCCCATCATTTCAGAGTTTTTTCGCAATTCTTGTAATGTTCTGTCCATGGCTCCTAGTGATTTTTTATGGGCCATGGTGCATTCATCCCAGAAGATAATTTTAGCATGTTTTAGAAGTTGACCCCGTCCAGATGTTCCTGAGATTTTACATACCGGGAATTGTTGTTCGGCTATATTCAACGGTAGTTGTAAGGCAGAATGGGCAGTTCGTCCTCCTTCCATAAGTGTGGCTGCAATGCCGGATGATGCTAGTGCCAGTGCGATGTGTTTTTCAGCACGTATTTCCGCCAGTATTAGATTTATTAGAAACGTTTTACCGGTGCCTCCTGGTGCGTCCAAGTAAATAATTCCACCAGTGTTGTTATTTATTCGGTTCATTATAACGTTGTAAATTTTTTTTTGATTGTCATTGAGGAGTGGTTTGTTGTGAGCAATGTATTCAAGTAGTTCATTGACGTTGTAGCTTTTTTCCTTTGTAATTTCGTAGTTTAGCACACTGAAAGTATTTCTTTGTGGTGCTGGCATTCCAATTTCTACTAAGGTCTGGTTATTTATTGCTAAACATTTATCTTCTAAGCGAATGAGTGTTTCATTGAAGATGTCGTCATTGAATTCTATAGTCAGTTCTGGATTAGCTTGTCGGATTTGGTACAATATATCATCACTCATATTCCTTTTGAAAGAGTCCCATAGCTGTTTTGGGTTTGATGGGTTACATGTTGTTAGAATTATGGCGAATAACTCTCGAATTTGTTCAGCTGAAGCTGTGAGTGTGGCTTCTTGTAGTGTTAATTCCCAGTGGTTATCGTTTTCCAATAATCCTAAACGTTGACATGCTTCTCTGTAAGTCTGGCATATGTAGCCGTCAATAGTCCTGAGATCTGTGAAACTTGTTGGTCCCCGTATTTCGTGTAACAACATTCGGAGATAGAAACATTCGGCATTGTTTGGATGTACAGTGTATACTCGACCTATTGCGTTAGTTTTCATTATTTCTGGATGACCCTCTTCTGGCATTCCTTGTTTTCGTCGTTGAAAAATTTTCCTTGTTTTGTCCCACGTATAATAAATAGGGACGTCGACATACAGTAACGTCTTTGCGAATGGATCCGTTTGGCAAAGTTGGAAAAAAGCTGTTAATGTTGTGTTCTGAGGTGGTTCGCTTGCAATTTTTCTAGCCGAGTCTTTTGTGAAGTAAACTCTCTGTCCATTCTCCAAATGTACTGATAGATGTTGCACAGCTGGTTCGCGTTCGTGTATGGGAAAACTAAAAATCCTCCACGCTGCTTCGTTACTGTTGATGTATCTTCCCATTTGGTACATGAGGATTTCATCATTTCTATTATTTTGTTCGCTATTTTGGACTATTTGAAATACTCGTACTGCCATATCACTACCTTTGTTTACGTACTTACATATATATTTAATAGATTTTACTGAATTGCAATATTCAACGTTTATGTGTGCTTGGAACATTTTGGAAAGTAGTGGGTTATATGGTACTACCCATTGATTATCTATTTCTAGTTCGTCTCTGCCTTGTATTCGTATTTTTGCTGTGAAGCCACCGTTTTTCGGTGATCGTCTTCTATATTTGGGATAGCCGTCATCTTCAGTTTTTGTATCGTCCAAGTATGGTTTTTTGATATTTTTTTTGTACATTTTCCATCACTCATGCATGGCGCATTGAAGTTTAATGGTCCACATGGTCCGTGAATCATGTTTTTCACTCCTATGTTGTATAGTTCCGGATCATTTTGTGGATTGGGAAATTCAGCTTGGATGATTTTGTCGATATCCGTGGGATAAATTTTATCGTGTAGCCATATGAGATTGTGTGAGTGAGGTAATCCTCGTTTTTGCCACTCGATTGTATACATCCAGCATCTAACGGTTCCAAAGATGTGGTATTTTGTGATGACTTCAATAAATCTTATTTGTTTTTGTCGAAAAACTCGGGCTATCATGTCGTGTCGATCCATGGAGGTTTGTCCGTATTTTAGTTGTTCTTTGATTTCTGGCCATGATGAGTTGCATGTAAATGTTATGAAGAGATCAGGTCGTCCATATTTTCTTACGTAGGTCATGGCATCTTGAGTATATTCGTGCATATGTCTTGGACTTCCTATGTATGATGATTGATGAGGGTAAGATTACCATTGTTCCAATATCGTCAATATTGCCGTCATTTATGATCGCATCTCGAAGGTGGATGTATTCTTCTGTGCGTAGTTTCTTCTGATTCAGTCTTATGTAAAGCATCCGTTCTGCTTCTATTTTTGCGTACATATCTACCAGAAATTGTTGGAATAAACGGCGAGTGTTGAGAATGTGATTGTATATTTCATTGTCTCTGATCATTAAGCGGTAAGCATAGACCTCCTTGGAAGTGACTTTTTTGTTTGTTTCTATGCCTGTTTTAGGATGAATTTGTTTTATATTGAAATGATAACCATCCTCTCCGTGCAGAAATATTAACGGATATTGAAGAGCATCATATGAACAGTGTGTCTCTGCAATGCGTTGTAGTCCTTTTCTTCTTCGTTGTACAATTATGTCACGGCTTCTATTTTCATTGTCCACAATTACGATGGCGACTTCATCTATCTGAGGTGCATTAAATCTACGTTCGTGTTCTCCACGTGGTCTTTTATCGGCTCGAATTACAATTTTATAGTCATCAGAAATCATGCGGTCTAGTGTTGTTTTGAATATGTAAATCAGTTGATTGTATTTGTGTAAGATCCTCTGTACATCTTGGATTATTTCGCGTTTCAATCCAATAAAATTTGTACATCGTTGATCAATTTCGTTTTCTTCATTTCCGATGAAATATACTTGCAGAAATTTATAGTCATCGTTAGGCATTGGTAGTAACGATCCAAATTTGTGATAAATTTGCCCTTGAATTGAAAATACATATTCAAATTAGTCTCTATTAGTGTCAGTCGAAGTAACACCGAAAGAAGTCATTTGAAAGCAGGAGTTGTATGATCTTATATTTTGAAGAAAGTGTTTTGATTCTGGTGTTTCCCCGGTCATATAATGTAGAAATTCCTGTGGAGGTGCTTCCAGTGGTGGTAATCGAATTTTTCCATTCATGCAACAGAGACCTGGTGTTTCTTTACTGAATTTTTTCGCGTGGCAAAATTGGCAAATGTTATTCATTTTTCCGATCACAACATATTTATGATCGTAATATTTCTTCGTCGGTTCGTAGTGGAATGCTTCCTTTGTTAGATTATCTTTTAAAATGCTCGATTCTTCAATACTTTTATTTTCTTTTCTTTCTTCGCTTTTTCCGCTTCTCAGGGTGCTCATTCTGGTTCGTTGATTTTGTAAACGTGCTTCGCGCTCTTCTTCCGTTTCATTTCTTCGATTTTCTTTTTGTTTCCGCCGTTTCGCTGCAGAACTGGCAAGATCTCCACCTCTTTTACGTCTAGGCATTGTATTCTGTAAAATATAAATTAAATGAACATTTTATAGACAAATATATTGTTACGTAAACGTGGAGCACGTTGAGACAAAGAAAAAAAAATTATTTAATCTTCAAGCGGTCGCGCGATATTTTGTTTACGGCCAAAGTATATAGAAGGCATCGATCCAACGACGCGCGACTACTTGAAAGTTAAGGAAATTACAATAAAAAGAAAAAAAAAACCATTAGAATTAATTAAATACACTATTAAAAATACTCACATTTGATATTTCACAATAAAGGCTCACAGATAACTTTTTTCTTCTTCGCTTCGAAATCGAGAATTAATTAAACACACTATTAAAAATACTCACACGTGATATTTCAAAATAAAGGCTCACACACAGATAATTTCTTTCTTTTTCGTTTCGAAATCGCTTGTTTCGCTGTTCAAATCAAACTCTGGCGGGTGACACCGGGCTCTTATATATTCAGAAAGCTAGGCTCTAGGATATTCGAGAAAGTTGGCGCTAGGATATTCGAGAAAGTTTGGGAATAATCGTTCGTTTAAGTCCATATTGTGTACAATGCATGACAATGCATGAAATTCAACTATTCGACAACAGATGGCGCCACTTTGGACAAAGAATGAAGTTCAACTACTCGACAACAGATGGCGCCACTACACTTACTTTCCGAGTTGAAGGGTTGGAAAAGCCCTTATATCTTTAAAGACACACCCTTTAGGTTAAAACGGGAACTTTCTTGTTCGAGGGGGAATAAAGGGCTATCACACTATATAAGTCCCTTTATCGTGCTGGGACTCCTTTTTAAGTTTTATCGGCACGCACATTTTCTCAACTTAGTTTTATTATATATAATGAATCATTATATATAATCATTATTAATGATGTACACCTGCACGCTCCCGCGAGCCGCCGACACGCTCCCTCCCGACCACCGGCACAATCGAGTTGGCCATGGCGGTGCAATGGCGGCCATTCTATAGTTTCCGAATAATGCATTTAGGATAAATAATATGAGTGTAGATAAAGCAGTATATGCAACTGTACGTAATTAGGCCTTAAAACACTCGTGTGATCTTATTAACCACACCCATGTTTTAAGGACCCTTATTACGTAACAGTTACATAAACTACTATTTCACTTTCAAGAAGCGTTTTTCTGTTGTTTGCTTCAAACCGACTCATTACTTAGAGGCGTTTTTGATAGAAAACCACAAACGGCAAAAAAAGTAAAAACGCCTTAAGGGTGAATAAATGGTTTTGACATTACTTTTTTTTTAAACAGGTAGTTGGCCCGATAAACAACCTTATTGTATTTTTGAAACAAAGTTGTGCCAAAAAAAGACCTTTTAATGTTTGTAATGAATGCAATGACATAACTGGACAATTTACTTTCCAACTAATGACATTTCATCGCTACAATAACATTGCTGTAATGGTGGTTCAGGTGCTACAGCAACTTGCTTGCTTGCTTTCCAGTTTGGATTTTGACCATCTTTTGTCACATTTCCGAACAGTAGCGTGATAAGTAATTTTAATGTAATTGTTACAATAAGCTGTGTTAATTGTGGATTGAGCCGGGTGCCCACCCGGATGCCCTCCTCTCCGACCACCGGCAAAACATGATGAATTTGTCTTTTTCAAACTGATCAAATTTTACCTAAAAATTTTATAGATTATTCTTTATATACCTCTTTTAAGAAATGTGCGTGTAGTATTTTACTTTCCTCACAGTCGAAATGAAAAGCAGAGTGTTTAACTCGAGTGAAATTACCCATTTCACCCTCAAACTATTTGCACTCTCAAAATGTAAAATGGGTCACTTTCAACCCTAACAATCTACTATTAAATGACCACAAACCTGTATACACTTATCCATTAGCACACTCTCCTCAAACAGTCTGGCAAACTCATAAGCCCGGCAGGCATTCTTCGGGTACAAGTCGGACCAGAGATACCGGGTGCATTCCTTCACTAGGTGTGGCAGCGTGTATTTCTTGGCTCCGTAGCACAGCTCACATGCTTAGTCAAACGAGCTTATGTTTATGTTGTCTGTGTAGATATATCTGAAAATCATACAACTTTGAAAACTGGAAAGGAAATGACTGTTTAATTTGACATTTCATTGTTTTAGATAGGTATGTGTTGTGTTAAGTTGTGTGTTCTTTTTGTAAACAAAGTATTTTTAAGTTTACTTTTAAGGGTTCCGTACCACGAAAGGAAAAAACGGAACCCTTTGTTGTCCATCCGTCCGTCTGTCAAGACCCTTTTTTTCAGGAACGCGTAAAGTTATTAAGCTGAAATTTATATCAAATACTCAGGTTTACTGTCCCTTGGAGCTGTGAAAAAATCAAACTTCTAAACCAACGCAATAAAAAGATATAGCCGTTTATGCCGCAAATTTCCGCAAATTTTCGAAACTCGCAAGGGAATCAAAACCTACAGGGTACTTCCCGTGAACTCAGAATCTTGAAATTTGGTACGAAGCAACGTCTTATAACACAGATAAAATTGCGAAAAAAATTTAAAGTTACATCATATAATAAAAATATTTTTAATCATTTTAAATTTTAAATCATTTATCTACCCCTTTCCTCATGAACGCGTAGCTATGACTCGATTGTCGTGATGGGTGAACTTTTACTTATATACCTACAGGTTTGTACGGAACCCTAGGTGCGTGAGTCCGACTCGCATTTGGCCAATTTTTATTTTCTAAGTATTGTATGTGTTTCGTGAATAAATATATAATTGGACATAGAAATTAAGTCAAATAAGTATTTCTTGCTCCTAACGTTTGTCCCAGTTTTTTGCTCTATTGAACTTGGGGTCCGCTCGGCAATCTAATCCTAGGAATTGGCGCAGGAACTAGTTTTTACGAAAGCAACTGCCATCTGATCTGACCTTTCAACCCAGAGAGGAAACTGGGCTTTGTTGGGATTAGATCTGGTTTCCTCACTATGTTTTCCTTCACCAAAAAATATCAAATGATATTTCGTACATAAGTTCCGAAAAGCTCAGTGGTACGAGCCGGGGTTTGAACCCTCAACCTTCGGATTGATTAGTCGGACATCTTACCGCCAGGCCACCAGCGCTTTTTTAAGTCAAATAAGTATTTAATTTCATGAATATTTTGAAATTAATAGTTATTTTATTTTTTCAAAACTTCTAATAGTTCTAATCATCAAACATCTGAGAACTAGTAGCAAGTTTACAGCTATGTGAAATCCCTTTTGAATACTAGTACTAAACCTGACTATCCAGGGGCGAATTTACCCTATGGCCAACCGGGCCATGGCACGGGGCGTATTTACCCTATGGCCAATCGGGCCATAGCTCGGTGCGGCGTCAGATGCCCCACGCACTGGGTTCCGGGCGCCGACCAGTCAGGTACCAGACCATAAGGCCCTTATGCTTCTGGTGCCTAAGGCTTCTGTGACTATCTGATAAGAATTCATTGGTATATTATTCTAATAATGTCTCTGTAGACAGAAAATGTGTCTAATTTATAAATTACTAAATCTGAATATAAAAAAAAACTGAATGACTGAATGAAAATGAAAATAAAAAAAAACTGAATGACCAGAAGCTTACAGTTCTTGCACTTCTAGATTTCAGTAATGCCTTTAACACAGTCGATTTTGACATTTTGCTCGCGTTCTTACAGTCTCTTAATATATCGGCTGCAGCGATTGACTGGTTCCGCAGCTATTTGGTTGGTCGTCGGCAAAGAATAAAACTAGATTCTTCGTGTTCTTCCTGGTGCAGCACATCAGCTGGTGTTCCACAGGGTGGTGTGCTGTCTCCTCTTTTATTTTCTATCTTCATTAATTCCATAACTCTTGATCTCTCCTCTTCGTATCACCTCTATGCCGACGACCTTCAAATATATTCGCAGGGTATGCATAGCGATCTCAATTCAGTTATAGAAGCCACGAATCTTGATCTGCTCCGCATATCAAATTGGAGTCAAAATTACGGTTTAAAAGTAAACCCCCTAAAGTCACAGGTAATTGTGATGGGTAGCGCTTAACAAATCTCCAAAATTGACTTTCTCAGGCTCCCTCCGATAGTCTTCGATGGTATCCAAATTCCTTTTTCCAACCAAGTGAAAAATCTTGGCGTAATCATGGATCGTTGTCTATCATGGGTGCCTCAGGTGAGTGAAGTGAGCAGGAAGATGTTTGCTGCCATAGGGTCTCTCAGACGGCTCCGGAATTTCCTGCCAATTGCTACTAAAATTGCGCTTGCTCAGTCGTTACTTCTCCCCATTCTTGATTATGCAGATATCTCCTATTTAGACCTAACCGAGGAGCAACTTAATAAGCTTGAGCGTATTCAAAATGCCTGCATTCGGTTCATTTTCGGATTACGCAAATTCGACCATGTTTCTAGTTTTCGTTCTCAACTCAAATGGCTCCCTATCCGTCACCGCCGTAACTCTCACATACTTTCTTTACTCTTTTCTATACTTTTTAACCCTGCAACTCCCCGCTACCTCAAAGAGCGTTTCTCTTATCTTAATTCTATTAGATCCTCTCAAAAAT
This sequence comes from Pammene aurita, assembly GCA_947086415.1. Taxonomy (NCBI): domain Eukaryota; kingdom Metazoa; phylum Arthropoda; class Insecta; order Lepidoptera; family Tortricidae; genus Pammene; species Pammene aurita. The sequence continues at coordinate 19,971,859 of OX352316.1, forward strand.
TGGTCCTAAAAGTGCCATCTTCATCTTCCAAATTTTATAATTGCTCATTTACGTTCCAGGCCGTTCGTTTGTGGAATTCTCTCCCTCTCAACATAAAACGCGCGCAATCTATTGGTAGCTTTAAATCGCAACTTAAGGAATACTATTTATCTCTTCCTTAGGTTTTTAAGTTGACACTGTTGTTTCTTACTCTGTGTATTATATATGTATATATGTACGTATATGTATGTTTATTTTGTATTTATTTAAGTATGTATATTCATATGAATGTGCTGTGTTATCTATTTCGTCTCTTTTGTTTCTATGCACCACCTACTGCTTATTGTTTTTCTCTAGTCTCCACTACCCAAAGGTTGTCTGGAAGAAATCGCTCATTAGCGATAAGACCGCCTGTTGTTACCTCTACCTAAATTTATCTAATTGTAAAATTTGTGCTTGTAACTGTATGAGGTGTGCAATAAAGAGTATTTATTATTATTATTTGTATGTCTTTCCCCATCACGGAACAATGGTGATCCGGACCTTTGGGAGGCGTATGCGGAGCCGAAGCCAACGCGCAGAGGCCCTTTCGACAATTTAATGAAAAGTGAGGGGTACACTATGCGGATGCTGCCCCTGCCCGTGTCATGGGACGCATGCAGAGGCAGCACCCGCCATGGTGTAAGGACTATTGAGAGTTAATGGAGTCTAAAATGTACTAGGCTATTGGGTGAAGAGTATGGACTAACTACTGGTCTATTGGATGAAATACCGGACGCCTGCCTAACAAAACGGTATCCAATTTTATTTCCGGCAGACGGTGACTCGCCCTCCGCAAGATGGGCCCCCATAAAAAGCGACATCAAGGATGGCTCAAGGGCAACACCGGTGCGGGGGCTGGGGGTAGAGAGGTGTCACTGGACTTTAAACATATAGCCAACTCGCCACTTAGGTTTCCACATCTGCCCTAGAACGCAGCTCTAACGACCCCACTCTGGACAGCCGGCTAAGGCAAGCCAGAGGCAGGGGACCTGTCCCACCCATCCGACAGAGCACCCCAGGGGCACTCAGGTACGTGGAGTCGCTACTCTCCAACAGCTCGCCACAAGCTGCCCTGCGTTGACTGATTGCACTGGTGAAAACCAGTGGGCGATGGGGTCGTCACATCCCTACGCCTTATTATTATTATTATTATTATTACTATTTTTTAACATATCAGACTACAAATTTATATTTCTGAATTTAAAAAAAATAAATAAAAAAAAAGCCTTTATTTCCAAATTTCCCATTTTTTACATTAGTTTTTGTGTATTGATTAGTATGTTTCTTATAGCTAGTTGTTAATGTTACGTTTATTTACTATTTATTTATTTAATTTGAACCCCTCTTCGAGTGTAGGCCTCCTCCAAGTCTTTCCATTTTTGCCTGTCTTCCGCTTTGTTTAGCCAGTCTTTCCCTGCAGTTTCTTTGATATCATCTAGCCATCGTTTATATGGCTTACCCACTTTCCTTTTGCCAATAGGGCCTCTCCATTTCGTTGCCAATTTTGTCCATCTATTGTCTTTATACCGCGCGATATTTCTGAATTTACACAGGTATAAAGTCTAGTGTAAATGGGCCCGTAGAGAAACGCAAAATGTATGAATTAGTTATATTGGGGATAAACTGTATGAATTAGTTATATGCGGGATAAACTGTTCAATGTTTTAAGTAAGGAGTTCAAATCAGGCACCGATTCCATGTTCATTGACAGCTTAAACGGACACTACTGGACATGACATGCTATACTGTCGACGAATCTGTCGCCTGTTACAAGTCACAGGCCCATTAAGTTTTAAATAATTATGCTTTTGGTGCATACAATATATTGTTCAAACATAATGATGTTAAGTAGGTAATTATCAGGGATGTTACAGAGCTCCGGTTCCGTTAAGTTGGAACTTCCGATTGGTTTTAAACATCCGCTTCATTCCGGTTCTGTTACTTTCAAAACAGAAGTTATATCGGATGGCATAACAACACAGCGGAGGGAAATGAGCGGCGTACATCAAAAACAAACAGGTTTATACCTGTCATTTGCTCATGTCCTCGCTTTCCACATGCTGCTATCACTCGGGCTCCGATTCTGGTTCCGCTTCCATTTTCGGTTCCGATTCCGTTTCTGGTTCCGATAAACTAAATTTAAAACATCTGATTCTGCTTTCGATTCCGATAAAACCACATCTGTTACATCCCTGGTACTTATAAGTATAATAAAAAAAATCTCTTTTATCAATAAATGATCTATCTATCTATATTAAGTTGCTGCATTGATCGATGTAAAGCCTGTACTCACTCTAGCAGCGCTTTGAAAGCTTCCGGCTGAACGTCCAACATCGGAATAGGCTCGTTCCTCTCCGCCATTCCTGTCGCGAATATCGCGAAGCAGTTTGTGCTTGCCGGGTTTTCGGATAGATGGCGGTAGCAGTCACGTTCGATCTCAATATCGCTTTTAGTATGGACGGATTTTTTGAGGGGGGTTGTAGGGTAGATACACGGACGACGGGAGGAGAGAAGGTTGCGCGCGAACAAATTAATGGTGAGCGCTTTAATATTTATCTTTCTACTCGTATCAGTTCATGGACTTTCTTACTGTGTTATTATGATGATCATGTGTCTTGTGTTATTTACCAGCGTGTATCAGTACTCAGAGAGATCTTGGATCCCAGTGAGTTGTCAATGGTTATGAACTCAGGGTAACCATAGTGTGAGGAACGGGGTCGCTGTAAGGGGAGGTGGAGGCGACTATTTAGCCCGAGATACCAGATGGATAATCACGGGAGGCTCATAGGCCGTAGGAGTAATCAAAGGAGATATCGTCAGCTCACACCATCAACATCCAGGCCGTGTCTACGTATAGTATCTGCGTGTCCGTTAACATATTTACATCATTCCTATTCTCTAGTCAGTAAACTCATCGGCTCAGTATACCAGAAAAAACATGGTGAAGCTGACGACATGGTGGTGATGTGCTGGGATTGGTTAGATCCATCCGTGCCATATTTAAGTCAGCTAAATTGAAAGTAGCACTGTGTCGGTTGATACTTGTCGGGTATAGCTACACAATATAATACATAAAAGGATCAACTGAAAGGTCAGTTTCAGTTTTAAGATTGTTGAGAAAATTAAAGGCAAAACAGAGTCAAATAAGCAAGCAAGCATTTACTTCAGCCCAAGTTCAGGCTATAGGAAACATTCATGGTAGCGTCGCTGACTGAGAAGTCAGCGGCCGTAATTAATGTTTCATGTTGTAGTGTAAATATAGTTCTAGTAACTTTGTACATAATAAAACATGTAGTTAATACGAAAGTTTGAAGAGTCATTCGTGTTTAAATGATATTTTCCAAATTGCCTTAGAATTTACTTGAAAGTTTTGAGAAATAAGCAACGGGCAATTACATGGTGAATCTAAAGACATTCTTGTTCGAGTTGCGCTTCAAACTGAGCTATAAAAGGTTATCGTAAAAAAAAAATTGAGCGTAATTCAGACGTATAATTTCGAAGTTGGCTCGTTAAACAAATCTTATCAATATTTGAAGTCCATTTCTCTGGTGTAACATTCCAAAGATAGTCCGTGGCCTTATAATAATGATAAGACAATAAACCAAATTACTATGACAAAACTGAGATATTTATTTTACTTTGGCGGAGATAAATAACCATTATAGGACGGCTTCGAGTTTGTGAGATAAAAATGACTAACGTCATCGGTATGAGCTCCTCCTTAAAAGTATCCACGGAACGCTACTATGGTTAAACTAGTAGTAATATTAAGTTTGAAGAGAAGGCTAACTCAAAAGTATATTGAGCATGGGTGCAGTCGTTTTACCTACTACGAGTACAAATTGACCTCGTAGTAGGCATGTGTGCTCCTGTAGGGATCAGATACGTTATACGTTGTTAACACCATTGAAAATGATATCGGCAAATAAAGGATGTCTTGAATTTAGGCGGATGAAAGATTTAAAATAAATAACGCATCTGTCATAACTCCGTGTCTACTGTAAATTGTAATCTTCATCTTTGATGCGATAAAATAAGAATTAGTGACCCTAGATTAGAACACCTTACTCTATGAACACCGAGACGATGCTAAGAGAAATAGTATGCACATTTACTTGTCATTACAGTGTATGATGCTAAAAACTAATCAAAAACCTATCGAATTGTATTTATGCTTTTAACGTGTACGTAACTGCTTACCATCAGGCGGATAGTATGCTTCGTTGCCACCGTCGTGGTATTAAAAATATAAATAAAGCAGAGTTTAATTTGAGTTAAGTTCGAGTCTCGTCGACTCTCCATTTATTTGGCACTAGCCTTTTCTCACGGCTTCGCCCGCGTACTATAAGTACTCAAAAGGATAATTACCCATGTTGATTTTCAGACTTTGTGACCACATTTGCCCCTTTTGGGGGTTGAATTTTCAAAAAACCTTAAACACGTATTTACTCATTTATCGTGAGGAATGCTCCTGTGAAGTTTCGATTAAAATAGTCTAACAAATCTTGATTCGCCATACATACTTTGGACCCCCATTTTACCCCCTTAGGGAGTGAATTTTGAAGAATCCTTTCTTAGTGCATCCCTAGACCTTATAAGGAACCTACATGCCAAATTTGGAATCTCTAGAACCAGTGGTTAGGGCTGTGCGTTGATATATCAGTCAATCAGTCAGTCAGTCAGTCAGTCAGTTTCTCCTTTATATATTTAGAAGATACCTACTGTATGTATAAAGTGAATTGCACGACAAATGATTTACTTAAATGCTATACATCAGGTTTGAACTACAAATGTGATGCGTCACGCATAAACACGCATAAGAAGAAGTTATTGTCTTCTTTCTGAGCCGGTTAGGTAATTGCCAAACAATACCTTTACTAAAAGAAATCCAGGCCTGCATTTAGAATCAAATGGTTAATTGGAAACTTAAAAGTCGTTGTCATTGATTTTTTATTTTATTGTGTTTCCTTGACACCAAATAATCATGTGATAAATTAAACTTAGTTAAGAAGGATAGACATAAAACAAAACAACAGAGTAATAAAAATATTTTTTTATGTCAATAGTTTCCAAATTCAAGTTTCGTAGTTCGTATTGACTTTATGGAATACTATATTTGAGTAATGATCATTTGGAAATATTTATTGTAGTGTAACATAACTTAGTGGTTAATACGCTCATCTCATACGAGTGCTAGATATGTCCCATATGTGTACAAATGGACATATATTCCACCATGTGTCTTACTTATCAGTGCACCTATTGCAAGGAACCTTACATAAACCGAAATTCAGTGTATTTACGAAACGGTCCAGTTCTTGACTTGATGTAACTGTAATTACTCTTAACATAGTGTACGCAGTGCATGTAGCACATGTTATTTACGCTTTACTTAAAATATAAATATCTTGAATAAAGATGAAACATAAATAATAAAGTTAAAACTAAACAAAGAACATTAAACGTGACGAATAATTGGTTCTCATAAGTTGAGGTAATGCGACGTAAACAAATACGCAAATCTTACGTTCTACCCACTTTCTCATTCTATTTGATTTGGGGTACTTTACATGGCATAATTTGTACCATGATTTTGTGTAATTGAAGCATTTTATCCATATATGTATAAATCTGCAAATATAAGTTTGTAGAAGTTAAAATATTTCATGATACATTTACAAGGTGCTCACAAGTTAAATCTCAATGTAAGATCCGTGCCTATACGAGTAGGTGCATGAAATGATATACGGGTAAATTTAAAGACTTAGTTCTTTATCTCCCGTTGGTTTTAGAAAACTTAACTTAGAACTAAATATTAACCAGTTGTTGATTCATTTGGTTTTGTTATAAACGATTTAAGTTAAAAGAACATGGTTAGAGATGTCCTAATAACTACCATTAACTTCGGTAACTGATAATCAATGTTTCGAGTGTTTTGACATTTACTAAAAATCGTTCGGGTACCTACTGTTAGTACCTATATGGCTACATGTAGGCACAAGTAAACACAGCTCAGACATAGCTCAGAGAGTGTTTTGACATTTACTAAAAATCGTTCGGGTACCTACTGTTAGTATATGGCTACATGTAGGCACAAGTACACACAGCTCAGACATAGCTCAGAGAGTTGCCAGACTTAAGTGGCAGTGGGCGGCCCACATTGCTTGCAGAACCAATGGCCGATGGGGCAGAAAGGTTCTTGAGTGGTAACCGCATACCGGAATACGCAGTGTGGGAAGCCCCAGACTAGGTGGACCGACGATCTGGTTAGAGTCGCGGGAAACAGCTGGTTAAGGGCGGCGAATGACCGTTCGTTGTGGAGATCCTTGGGGAGGCTTTTATCCAGCATTGAACGTCTTTCAGCTGAAATGATGATGATGAGGCACAAGTACGAGTGCTTAAACCAATAATACAAATACAAATATTCTTTATGGCACCCCTCAATAAAATATAACAGTACAGTACAGATTAAAAGTAGAGGCAGTCAACAGGCGGTCTTATCGCTAGAGAGCGATCTCTTCCAGACAACCTTGGGGTAGCAATAATAAGCTTTAAATTGGCCACTTTGTGAAAATTTGTATAATGCTAACGTATGTCATTTAAATAGAGTTGCCAATCGTGTTTGACTATCTGTTTGCGGTGAAAACCTTAAACTAAATATGTTATATATTTAAGTGTGTACTTAAATGACGTTTGGAAAGCAAGAAGTAGTTAATAAATACCGTGATATAGACAAATTATTAGCGGATAGTGTAAATGCAAATACATAACAAGAGTTTAACTACGGACGATTCGTTATTTCCCATCATAGCAACAAGCATAGTTCATATTGAAGTGAAGTGTTGGCTGGAAAGATAATTTATAATTAAGTAAGATTATATTTTCTGCGTAACTCAGAAAGGGCAGGTCATTGTGACAATCTGGTTTGACCTTGACACGTAATATTCAGAAATTAAATATGAATAGTATGTATACTGTTACTTGTCTCTATTTCCCACAACGCGAGTAGAAGAGGGAGAAGAGGTATTCGAAACATATATAATACAAAAATACCTATTGAAATTAAATCGTTAAAATAAAATAAAATATAGTCTTGTGTTTGAACGTGTGACCGTAGGTTAAATTCTTTGAATAATAGAAAAACATTTTAAATCCACCTACTATATGCCAGGATGCATACCACCTTGTAACACCGTAAGGATGTTGGTTAATAAATGGTGATGACCGTAGTCCATAGAAAAGACGCTCAGACTATCAAAGTATAAAAGGGTAGGTACGAAACTTATCAAAACTATCTATCCTAACAAAGATCAATCTAAGTTGGTCACGCGAAAAGTGATTTAGTCTGTCACTTCAGAATATTACTATTTTGAGTAACCGGTAATTAGAACGCCTATAAAGTACATCTCATGTTCGAACGTTTTCCTTTCATTTTCATAACATCATAACGAACAGGGTTTTGGTATTTAGATAATCAATGATGATTCAAGGGAATTGCACGCACGAAAGGGATTAGTTCAATATACTTGGTGTTGAACTTAAAATGTGGTTTCGTGGGGGTAATAGATATATTATCTTGGCACTATGACCTCAAAGAATTTCACAAGATGTTCAAGCGCAATAACAACACCCGTCTGAGAGGCCATCACTTGAAATTAGACAGCCAAAGGTCCCACAGTAACCCATAAAGACACTTCCTGAGCAACCGAGTGGTATGGGCCTGGAATAAAGTACCAGAGGATGTGGTATCAGCTCAAAATGTCAACCAATTCAAGAACAGATTAGATAAGCACTTTACTCGCCATTGATCATTTGTCGTGTTAACTGGATACAGGCAAAATCAGTTGTAAAACTGCCTGCCTGCTTATAAATAATAATAATCAGTCCGTCAAGCCTACTCAGTGGTAGATGTATATATCTCAGATGCAAGCAACGTTTAATAAATAAAAATGATCATAAAGGTGTGATAGTCTGATAATGCAAGTATCCGCGTGAAAATGTATGTATACAAATAGGTACTTAAATACTATTAAAATCAATCATAAATTAATACTTGAAAGTGTTTTTAGGAAAACACCATGTGACTGTAAATACCCACGTATATTGATTGATTCTATAAAGGTACAATAATAAGTAGGTGTATGTACCAACATGCAAACGGATATTTACGGTATGTGTATGAAATTTAGTGTCGAGGAGCAGTTGAAATTGGAAATAAATTGGACCACAGTTATAATAAAAACGCACACATAATAATGGTGTCACAAAATAAGTACCTACCAAAATAATTGAAAAACTACTTTGTTAGCGGTGGATAAGTTCTTGGCCATAAAAACGAATTCAAATATCATAGTCTCGCTCACGCTTACGATATACGTACTACAGTGTTTGACTACAAAAATGGTTTGAGAAAAATCGCCTTTTTTCAACTGACGATATGGTTGCTAAATGGTATGTAGGGTTTTGATCCTATACCTTGTTCAGCCCAGTCTAGTGGTATCCCACGGGTACTAGGTATGACCGTACTTCGCTTGTTGAGTTAAAAGAAGTCGTGAATTAGTTACTGAACTTTGAACTTCACATTGTATACGTAAACGGAGTACAGGCAGTAGGTATGTACAATGTAGAAGGATGATTCTCTACGGGGATGTAACTTGATTAAACAAGCGAGTTTTTGATACCACGCTAGAAAAACAATCGAAATTAATTGTTTATAGTTCAGTGTTCAATAACACTTTGGTCAAGGTTATATCCAGGTTATGTACAACTATCAGAACCCTTCCCATTATCATTGTAAATTATTAGAGTATGACTTGAAATTTACGTAAACGGCCCTTTTTATTCGTTAATTGGGGAGGGCTGTCGAGCACATACCAGTAACAAACAGATGATCTCGACAGTATTATATATAGATAGCCATTCAGTTGTAAGAACCAGTACAATAAGAATAAAGTCGTTGTTAAAGTACAGACAATAGGTACATTTAAAAGAGCACATTGTACATTTTGGCATTAGCAAGTACATAAAACATTATGCCAGAAATTAAGACATAAAAAACTGTGAAGTCAAAAGAGTCAAAGGATAATGCATTTAAAGTTTTAGACGTTCCGCGTTTAATACCGAAGTACATTTATTGTGGTACATTGAATCCTTGAAAGCTAAGCCTAGCTGTTATAGTAGTAATTAATAGAGTATTACTAATTCCTCTTAAAATTGTTCTTTGAAGAACTAGATATTCTTAACGGGTTGATATTTGATATAGCACTATGATTGATAGATGCTAATTTGGTTAACTTATAAAAGATTAAATTTAAGAATCATCACATTGCTTAGTCATATGAATGTTGACGTACAAGGGACAGGTTTTAACGTAAAGTATAAATCCTAACATTAGTAAATGGTTCATCCTAGAAATATACCGATTAGTTTACAAGAATCCTAACACTCAGTCCACACAGGTTACTTCTAATTTACTAAACCGCGACGGTGATCCTGCTCAGCTCAGCTCAGACCTCAGTCAGTGTAACCTCAGTAAACGCTCAGAATAATTTAATCCTACTCAGCTCAGCCCAGACCTCAGTGAACGCTCTCAGAACAGTTTGATCCTACTCAGCTCAGCCCAGACCTCAGTAAACGCTCAGAACAGTTTGATCCTACTCAGCTCAGCCCAGACCTCAGTAAACGCCCAGAACAGTTTACGGGTCCTGCTTGTAATCAGCTCAACACAGGCACTGATGAACGCTCAGACCAGTCTAGGGATCCTACTTTGATCAGATCAGCACAGCCATCGGTATTCGCTAAGACCAGTCTCAGAGGGACGCGATAGCTTGTGTCAGTTACACAAGGCCATCCCTACTCTCAGCGGAAAGGGCAAGAAAAAAGGTTCGAGAATGGACAGCTCAGCTACATTGTTATTCACACAGAGCACCAACCTCTTTAGTGCGTTAGTTGCTCTTAGGAGAGAGGCGCGCTTGTCTATGGTTTGTATAGGAATCGACCGTGTCAGAATATTTGACAAAATAATTATCTTAGCTGTCAGATATCAGTGCTAATAGCGTTGGGGCACAGGTCGATACTTTTATAGATATTTCGATGAGATAATCTGAATAATCACGAATCTGATAATCATAATCAATCAGCAGTAATATTAATAACGAGTATTTGTGGAACTTTTGTCATGATACTTTGAAACTGATAGACCACCCTCAGCCTAAACCGAAAATAGGACCTAGAAACATGACACGAGTTTCGTAGAATTCGCCTCTGAATCATACATCTCATAGAGCTACATGGCGTCGCATCACCAGGGAAGTGGTGGCAAAAGACTCGACCGAGACATGACCACGACCACTCTGCCAAGAGTGCACGACTAAGAAGAAGATATGTTACCATTCCGCATTTTCTTTAATTATTGCAACTATTCATGACACAAAATGGTGTTTCGAATCCATTTTATGATAATGTTAACTCCGCAAATCTCAAACTGTCACTGGAGCTAACCGGGCGCAAAGCGCAAGAGTGATACAATATTCTAAGGTCAAACATCATACCTAGTCCTATGGCTCGCACATGCGGATTGCTTATCTGTGGCTATTCACAATAGAGTTCACATTATATATTTATTGATTCAATTGTTTACTGATACTGATTAAACTGATCTGATTTCAATGTTTCTATAATTTTATTTTTCTTAAGGGGCGGGAGTGTCGCGAATATCGCGAAGCAGTTTGTGCTTGCCGGGTTTTCGGATAGATGGCGGTAGCAGTCACGTTCGATCTCAATATCGCTTTTAGTATGGACGGATTTTTTGAGGGGGGTTGTAGGGTAGATACACGGACGACGGGAGGAGAGAAGGTTGCGCGCGAACAAATTAATGGTGAGCGCTTTAATATTTATCTTTCTACTCGTATCAGTTCATGGACTTTCTTACTGTGTTATTATGATGATCATGTGTCTTGTGTTATTTACCAGCGTGTATCAGTACTCAGAGAGATCTTGGATCCCAGTGAGTTGTCAATGGTTATGAACTCAGGGTAACCATAGTGTGAGGAACGGGGTCGCTGTAAGGGGAGGTGGAGGCGACTATTTAGCCCGAGATACCAGATGGATAATCACGGGAGGCTCATAGGCCGTAGGAGTAATCAAAGGAGATATCGTCAGCTCACACCATCAACATCCAGGCCGTGTCTACGTATAGTATCTGCGTGTCCGTTAACATATTTACATCATTCCTATTCTCTAGTCAGTAAACTCATCGGCTCAGTATACCAGAAAAAACATGGTGAAGCTGACGACAATTCCTCCGTAGAACATAGCCTCGAACACAGGCGACGCCATGGCCAGGATGAGCTGTGGCCCGGCACCACCATCTGGTGAGGCTCTGAGCCCACCAGGAAAGAGCAATCCGACCACTGGCCGGATTGTAGGAGATGGGAACCTCGGTGCTTCAGCTCCGTGCATCTCAACTGCCAATCGCAAGGTTCTCCCATTGTTGGCGATCACTGCACTGAGAATTTAGTTTACTCCGAAGGCCCAGGGCGGGCCTAAAAATCAAATATTGTTGTTTTACGTAAACTATTATTCATGAAAATAAAAATAGTATTAAGCGTCCAAACGTCAATGTCAAAGTCAAATATTGTAATTTTTTGAAATTTTGTAAAGGACGTTTTACATTGATACAGTAGCTGGATTCCAGTGGCCTATTTAATAAAGCTCCAAGTGACAATTTTCAAGCGGAAGTCTCTTTCTAACTTGTTAGAAAGTGACTACAACTTGTCACTTGAAGCTTTATGAAATATATAGGAACATGTCATGAAGTTAAATACAATCTGGAGGTCATACTTCGACCACAAAGTGAGGCCGAAAGAGAGGGTAATGTGGGGGGCTGCATCTCATTCTAAGTAGAGTGACCATATGTACTATGATGTAAGTATGTGGGATTGGGATAGTATGAAGATAAATATAAAATAAAATATGCTTGACGTCTAGTAAGTATTATCCAGAAACAGAAGTCTCATAGTTCATATAGGAACTTATACATTCTACTGACTTAAGGAGCTGGCCACTTCAGATACGTTGGCGCAGTAGTGAGAGCAAAGAACCCCTCTAATTAGTTTACCTTTTTTAAACTTATTGCTAGATCCGGACATCTGGCAGCTATTTATCGGAGGACGTCAGAGTGACAGACCAGCAAAATATTTCAGTTAATAGGTAAACACTGTTGAAGCCTATCGCTAATATAATAACAAAAAAAACTGGCCAAGAGCGTGTCGGGCCACGCTCAGTGTAGGGTTCAGTAGTTTTCCGTCCGTCACAGTAACTGTCCCCACTTAAGAGTTAAAATAACACCGCCATGTAGGATATGATATGAGCGTTCCATGTACAGCGACATCTATCGGCAAATTAAGTAAACTATTGCGCGCGAGCTTAAAGTATGGAAGATCATTTTTATGGGATAATTCTTTATTGCGTGAACCGATTTTCACCGTTTTTACTATTCAACCTATCAAGTTCAAAATAATTTTCCTAAAAAGTTTTTATAAAGAAGATACTTTTGAGATTATTTTCATATTTTTAAAACTTATGGTTCAAAAGTTAGAGGGGGGGACACATTTTTTTTTACTTCTGGAGCGATTATTTCGAAAAATATTTACATTATCAAAAAATTATTGTACTAAATCCCTATTCATTTTTAAATACCTATCCAACAATATATCACACGTTAGGGTTGAAATGAAAAAAAAAATCACTCCCCACTTTACGTATACGGGAGGTACCCTAATAAAACATGTTTTCCACTTTTTATTTTACCACTTTGTCGGCGTGATTGATATACATATTAGTACCAAATTTCAGCTTTCTAGTGCTTACGGTCACTGAGATTATCCGCGGACGGACGGACGGACGGACAGACATGGCGAAACTATAAGGGTTCCTAATTGACTACGGAACCCTAAAAAGTAAAAACATTGCGTATCGCTACGGAAAAAAAACAGTAGGTAGGTGTCAAACAATACATTAACGTAACGTCATTTTGCACTATTTTCCCCCAACAGAAACTCCTGAAAATGATATAATCTTATTAAATACATGATACTGCACTGCATCAAACCTAGAACTGTAAGATATTTATTTCTTACAACTCGTTTGCATAACACCGATAAACAATTGCCAGATGTCCGTGTCTTACAATAGGGGATAGTTAGTGTAGCAAACTAAAACTAAGTAAGTACAGGGGGTTCGTGGCTCTCACTATTGCGTCATGTCTGATGTTGACAGTTCTCCGACTTGAATATACTTAAAGGTAAATAAAGAAAACATCAATACATCAAACTGCTCAATGGTTGACTGGAAGAGATCTCTTCCATGTACAAATATTGTATATTCTTCCTGTTGTATTTTTCTTTGTTGTACAAATGTTGTACAATAAAGTATATTTTAACGGCCTCCTAGCCTAGTCGGTAGTGACCCTGCCTATGAAGCAGGAGGTCCCGGGTTCGAATCCTGGTCAGGGCATTTATTTGTGTGTTTATCACAGATATTTGTTCCTGAGTTATGGATGTTTTCTATGTATTTAAATATTTATCCATATTTATCTATTATATACATCGTCGTCTAGTACCCACAACACAAACCTTATTGAGCTTACTGTGGGACTAGGTTGATTTGTGTAAGATTGTCCCATAATATTTATTTATTATACTGCCACTACTACAATTTTTTTATGGCCTTGTGCCATTTTAGGACCTTTCGAAAGGGCCTAAAAAGACCCGCGGGCCACTCCTGTCCTGTGTAAGTAATACTTAGGAACAGACCATGTACTTATGTACATTTCCGTAAAAACAACAAAACCGACCCGCAGCTTGCCGACATCATAGTCACCCTATTGTTTGACAATCTTAACTTGTTGTTAAATCGTAAAATTGAATGATTGTAGATTACCGGTGAAAGGAAAGTCTACTTTATTGTAAAGACTCTCCCCTGCACCCTTTTACGCAACATATCTTGACCATTTTTACTTAAAAATGTTGTTACGAAATGTTGTTGAGCTGAGCGGCGTCATTTGAAATAATATCAGTGACATATTATGTCAGTGATGGGACTGATGGGATGGGGATACCAGACCGTATTTTAAATATTACAAAACATACTACTGTCTGCAATATTAATTGCAATTCTTTAATTTAATAAATGAATAATATTTACGTCGTAAAAAAATTTAAAGCAGTTAAAAGGGTACAAAGTATTAATTCAAATCTTGCAATAAATTATTATAAGTAGGAAGTAACTTCTAGTGTGTTACTAAAATAAATTTATATAAATAAAACCACATTGGTAAGTTTCATAAGTTGGCAGCATTGAGCGAGTGAGACACCGCCCCCTACATTATGCTCTCTATCGGGCCGTTTTTATTACTTTTTACTAGTGACCTATGAACGACTGTTTTGCTCGGTAATAAGGTTCAACTGTGGTTAGGGAAATATAGTAAAAGTACTATCCGGATTGTCAAACACTAATAAAAAAAAATAGGAACGTGGTCTATTCTTATCCAACGCTGGATACGACTGGGATACGACGCTGTACTCTTAGAGAATTCAACCAACCGGAGTCGCCATGACAGACGTTCCCCTCTGCCAAAAAACATATGACCAGTGTTCATACCCATGTTTGACAACTGACGTTTATCTGACGTAGCTAATTGTACGTTACGTACGAATAGCAAAACATATAACGTTCCCCTCCCCCGCAAAAATCGGCAGACCTTTTTTGTGCGTTTTTTTGGCGTCACTCTCTGCCAAAAGTACAAGACCACTGGTCATAGCGGTTATATAAAACTAGTTGTCGCGCGTCAAACGCCATTCAATGAATGTCAGTCAGCGCGGAACGATCTGAGGTAAAAATGCCGAATTGCTGCGTGTTTTCATGTAAGAAAAGATCTGAATTATCTAGTTTACAGAAGGCTAACGTTTCCTTTCATCTGTAAGTATAATTACGTCTAAATATCATCAAATGGATAAATGTTTAGACAGAGTGTACGTTAATGAATCTGACATGAGTATGAGGTGGCGGCATGGTGGCGGCCGGTGGACAGTAAAATAGTTAAAAAAGTCATTAACAACATGAACTCAAAAAAGGCACCCGGAAGCGACCTCCTACGCAGGTCAGATCTTAAACTACTTGTAGATAAAGTGAGTCCAATTATAGCTAAATATTTCCAAATAAATTAAAAGAGCCCATCATTCGTCCAATTCACAAAAAAGGTAACCGTTCAGACGAGGTTCAGACTGCTCCAGTTATAGACCTATAGCAATTTTGTCCAGTATAGATAAAATCATGGAAAAATGTATTATTAATCAAGTCGGGAACTACCTACAACGTAATTCTATTTTAAATAATTATCAACATGGGTTTCAAGAAGGTAAAGGTACACATACTCTATTAGCTAAGTTTACAGATGAAATAAATACGCATTTAGAAAATCAAAAAGTTATTATTGTAATATTTTACGACTATAAAAAAGCTTTTGATACCCTCGAATCGGAAACTCTTTTGAATGCGATGGACGAATATGGTGTCAGTGAGCCGTTAAACGCATGGTTCCGCGACTACCTGACGTCACGGACCTATCGCGTGAAGGTTGGCGATGTGCTCAGCGACGAGGTGACGGTTGACTGTGGGGAGCCGCAGGGGTCGGGGTGCGGACCAGTGTCCTATCTGATGCATGTTAATAGCTTAGGTGGAGTCATACGTCACAGCACACCTTATATGTTTGCCGATGATTTGTGTACTGTAAGTGCCGGAACCGACATCGCTGACATGGCACGAAATATACAAATAGACATAGATGCAATAATACAATGGTCTCACGACAACGGTATTATGTTCAATGCAGAAAAAACTAATCTACTTGTAATACATTCACCATATTTGAGTATAATAAACCAAAGCTTTCGCCTAATTTCCCACTGTTATCAATGTTTGCATAATAATCGAGTCAATTGCCAATGTAGTGCTATAGACAAATTAGACTGTGTAACGTATCTAGGAGTTAAGATAGATTCTAGTTTTTCTTGGTCTCATCACATAGAATATAGTTGTAATAAATTAAGAATGTTATTTATTAGGTAAATTTTACCACCCGAGTCATAAAGTTCCTATAAGTACCTTAAAGTGTTTGTACTTTGCGTTGGTAGACTCAATACTAGGTTATGCTCTTGATTCGTATGGTCTTACATTTAAAACTTATATAGATAAATTAGAATCACTACAGATTAGGTTTTTAAAATTCTTAGTTCCCAAAAAAATTAAAAATACATACACGACGCGTTCCTCGCACTGTGTACGTTTACTTAAAGATGACATTATCTCGTTCACGGATAGGTTGTCTGTGTCTGTGTTTATACTTTTGTGAGTATATTTTATGCTAGTGTTTGATAATTTTATCGTGTGCGTGTGTAGCGACGTCAATGGAAAATGCATTAGTGTTAACAGTATTTGTGTGCGTTTCCTCGTCCCCCGCGCCAAAATTGGCAGACTTTTTCTGATAGAAATTAGTGCGCGTCTCGCATCCGGTTGGTTTAATTATCTAAGATTGAAACAATCCCCAGCCAGTGCTGGAATCCAATGACACTGGATCCAGCTACTATATCAACGTAAACCAGCCTTAATGTAAACATACGGTCTAAAAGTCCTGTTACACTTTACACAGACAACAGACTCTAGCGGCGTCCATATTTCAGTCCGTGCCAACTGTACCAAGGTCAGGTCGACAGTGTGTTAAATCCCTTCCACACGGACCAATTTAATCGGTCGATTTACAGGACGCAACTATGCGTTAGAAGGAGCAAGCGATATCACTATCTCGTTTCGTCATATAGCTGCATCCCGTAAATCGGCCGATTAAATTGGTCCGTGAGGAAGGGATTTAACACTTATTGAAGGGGTTTTATTTCTCAGAGAGCCTAGAGCTGGCCACACATGTACTGAAAAAAAAAAAACAAAGTTTGAAAATAATTTTAATTTCTTTCAAAGTGCAGTGCTTTCCATAGATGAATATGTATATAACTGGTGCTTTCATTTCAAATGATCATGATCAATTCTTTTCTTGACTCTGACTGAATTTTATATATTCAAAGTTTGAATTTCAAACATTCGCTAAGGCCCCATTTAAACGTGCGAGTCCATACACTTTCTACTTGTGTTTAGTAACAAATGTATGAACTCGCACTTAACACTAATCAATGTGCAAATGGGCCTTAACGCTTTCTGCGAATTGCGATTCCGGCGTAGATTTCTTTCAAAGTTGAAGAATATTTGTAAATTGTAGCATTTCTCCATAGATTAGCATTTTAAATATTCTACCATAGTTTACGTTAAACGTAATCTACGTAAAGGTAAGAACAGTCTTGATATTTAAGAACATGAACTCGTACTCGAGGTGCTAATATAGCTGTTCGTTTCAAAATTGCGGATGTCAGAGGCAGAAGTGGATGATGACATTGATGACCGAAGTATCCTGAACCTCAACGAGGACTGCTGGTGTGCCGTGCTGCAGTACGTGCCCGTGCAGGACCTCATACGGACAGAGCGCGCCAGCCGCCGCTGGCAGCATGTCGTGCTGACGTACTTGCGAAGTGAGCAGTTGACAGTCTCTTTAGCACTTTCTGTACCACCTAGTGCTACGCGCTACGCTCGTAGCCCGTTGCCACGTATTTGTCGTATGTAGCGTGTAGTACGGTCACGTCTGAAAATATAGATACATTTACTGTGACAAAAATATGTATCCAAGACTTTACGCCTTGGTAATAGACGCGTAGCTACATATTTTTGACACATTAAATGTATCCATATTTTCAGACGTGACTGTACCTACGAAGAGAGAACCCGGCAGTCGGGTTCCTGGTCGTTAAAACTCCTCTAAGTGTAAGGCCTGAGTGGACGCTCGATTAAGGCGAGCAGCGGGGCGGGGCGTGCGGCGTGCATGTTAAACAAATGAAACTCATACTGGTGTCCTGAGTCGACGCTGCACAATGTGAATGCACGCTCGCCCGCCACGCTGCACGCCCTGCCGAACGCTCCGCTTCGAGCGTCCACTCAGGCCTTACACTAACACTCTTTTTAAAGTGGACAGACTAAATAAGAGTTTTTTCTCTCAGTCAACCTGTATACAAATACGAACACAAATAGCCTTTATTCACTGACTGTTTGTTACATGTATTAATATAATATTTAATCTGTTATTTGTTTTGCATTAGTCAGGTAGTTTGGATTTCTGACAAAGGCCTCCTCCAATATTTCTCTGTTACGAGCTGTTCTAATCCACATCTTTGGAAACTCTTCTTCCCATCTCATTTTCGTCAACCGTAATCTATACCGTCAAGTCAACCCGTAATATTTTAAAATATGAATTTTATTATTTTCAGGAGTTCCTATTACAATTGATGAATATAATGACGATGAGAAACCTAATTGTTGTCGTTTAAAGCAGTCATCATACCAGTCGTTTAAAAGTTGGACCGAAAAGCTAGGACCCTCAGTTGTGGCTACTTACTGTATTGCTTTGAAGAGTCTAGCAGTAATCAAACAAAACTGCCCTAACATAGAATACCTCAAGGTATGCATTTTATTGAATATCAAATATTATTGTCAATATTACTTATTCACTATATTCCTACCAAGGATGATTAAGATACGGATTGACAATGCCTATGCAAAATCGCGTTCCCTTATTTCAGGCTAAGCAGTAAAGCACTAGCGTCATCTATCGGTTACCACAAACACTGAATTCCTACTTAACCTTTCTGTTAAGCCCATTGGTTGACTGGTAGAGAATGCCTTATGGCATTAAGTCCGCCATTTGTACCATCTTATTTTGTGCAATTAAGATATATATAATAATAATAATAATAAATATTCTTTATTGTGCACCACATGAGAAAAGAGAAAAATATACAGCGATACAGTGATAAAAACTAGGTAACAACAGGCGGTCTTATCGCTTAAAAGCGATCTCTACCAGACAACCTTTGGGTAGCTGGAAACTATGAACTCAAAACAATTAATGGGTAGTGCCGATATGATATAAGTATACTAAGCTAGTAATAGTAAGTACTTACTTTAAAAACTTATACCTAAATACATAATATATACAAAAATACACAATATATAAATACATAATACATACATAAATACACAATATATAAATACATAAATGCATATATAAACGAAGGCAACTTAAGGCAGCGAAAGGTAATGTGATTTCAGAAGATTTTTGAAGATCGGAAGAGATGTAGCAGATCTTACATTCAACAGCAAAGCATTCCACAGCCGAACAGCCCGAAAAGTAAAGGAGTCGTTATAAAATTTTGATGAAGAAGAGGGGGTAGCAAGGAGGCGTTTTTCCGCACACTGAACAGAAGACAGATAGTAAATAAATTCTAGTTTTTAATATTTTGTTTGGCGATTAACGCTGACAGAATAATTCGACTCCAGACTCAACAGATGGCGCTGTGGCACTTTTGATTCGTACCTGGCAGCATGAGGAGTTAGTAATGGTGGTCCTGCACTTATATTTTATAACATAATTTAATTTATATAACATCAGTCTGAGAACATAATTCCTAGGTAGACAACCTCGCTATGTGCGCAGTGCCTATTGAGCGATGAAAATGGTATTAAGAAATAATATAATCAGGAAAGCTAAATATAAGTAAAATTAATTAGAAACCTTTGCCTATTTTCACAAATATGTGTTGCAGCTTAAAGATGTCACCTGCCAAGCACCAAAACAACTGCGCAGACACAATCTACGTGACAACTTCAAGCTTCTGAAACGGCTGTGCTTAGATCACTGTTGTGTAAGTACTGCACTAGAACCCGCTTAATATTATAACGTTTATATACAATTTCTCGCATTATACCAGTCCCCGCCATTCTATATCAGTCCCTGCAACTTGAGGTCCACACCTGATGCCGCGCGAGGCGGCTCGGCTAGTGTGGCCGTGGCTCGGCTGAGGCAAAACGCACGCGCGAATGCCTGGGACGATGCACGTCGACTAGCCGAGCCGCCTCGCGCGGCAATTTCCTAGCGAGGCGGTGTGTCAGGTGTGGACCCGCCTATATACTTACCCGCGTTTTTGGCTGGGTCCCTTCAAAATCGTCTTAACCTTTTGGCCGCCATCGGAAAGTTGCCAACGACGGCCACAGACGACACCGATAAGCTAAAAATAATGACATCAGAAAAGGTTTCTAGGAGTTTTATTTCATAGTTTTTGAACTATTGAGGTCGACTATTGAGGTCGATGGCCTCAGTAGAGATGCGCAAAACGCCTCACTGAATTGAAAAGATTGATTCATATCTTTCGCTCGCGGAGATATGTATCACTCATTTCGATCTCTTCGCTCAGTGGATCTGTTCGTATATTCGCATCGTCTCGCTCGTTTGACTCGGCGGCTCATTCGAATCATGAGTGGGAAAGAGCGAGCAAGTAATACTGTAAACACTGAGATAGACGAGTTACTGAGCGAGTTAAAGAGTGAGTGAGTTGAATCAAAAGTATAGTTCTTTTGAATCACTCACACTCGTGAACGACCCATGTCTAGGCGTCTCAGAGGCCCGACTTGCCGATGCCGTGACTGGCCGTCATTGGCGCTCAAAAGGTTGAAAGCCCTGTTACACTTTCCTTTATTTAGTGTCCTAACTAGCATTCTAATTAGGATCCTAAATATACCTCCCAGTCACACTTGTCCTAACTAGGATCCTAAATTCACAATGAACAGAATAAGTCTGCGATTAAAGTTTTAGGAAAAGAACAGATAAAAAATCTATGACATTTAAGTCGACTGGCGACTAAACGTTGTTACACTTACTTTATTCCGTGCTAATTAGGATGCGAACTCTAAGTTCGTCTGTGCCCATCCTAGCTTCCTAACTAGGTTACTTTTTAGGAAACTACTTGCTAAATGCGGTTAGCACTAGCCACTAAATCATTTAGGAAGCTAACTAGGACAAATGTAACACAGGGCTTTACGGAGTACCTAAAATTGGTAGTGCTTAATAGTTAATACCCTGTTTTTTCAGCAAAATGGCAACTAAAAAACACAACGCAATCTTCTAAAATATTTTCCTGCACAGCGCTTAACAACTTTTGCAAACATACAATTTTCTTTTTAGATGCCAGA
This sequence comes from Pammene aurita, assembly GCA_947086415.1. Classification (NCBI taxonomy): domain Eukaryota; kingdom Metazoa; phylum Arthropoda; class Insecta; order Lepidoptera; family Tortricidae; genus Pammene; species Pammene aurita. The sequence goes on from OX352316.1 coordinate 19,993,060, forward strand.
CCGCTGTGTAAGCGAATTTTTAGTAGATAAAGCATTAGAAGGACTGAAGTTTCATTGCTGTGAAAAAGTGACTGGTCTTTGTTTCAATAACCTGAACTTGTCAAGTTTAAAGTTCCTGGAGATAAACTTGAGTAGAGACTTTGAGGCAAAACACGTGATTCCGGCCTTTGACCGGCTGGGTGAGCTTATGGAGCTGAAATTCGATTGTATTTCTGGTGAATTTCTGGAAGGAATTCAGTGTGGGTTGGATAAGATGTCCAAATTGGAACAGTTGGATCTGTACGATGATGAGAGGATGAGAGGCGAATGCGGCGAGCAGCTGAGCCGACTGACGCGGTTGAAGCACCTGCGGCTCGCGTACCAGATGTTCGACGAGGACGTGGAGGCGATCACGCGGTGCTGCCAGGAGCTGGTTGAACTAGATTTGTCCGATTGTCGTTGTAAGTATAATGGCAAGCTATTGAAGGGAGAAGTTTCTTTCCGCGATTTCAGTCCCATTGAAGTGTCATAAACTCAATTAGGAAAAACCGCTGGTAGTCTAGCATGTTCAAGAGTCCCACCATCAAAACTATCTTCGTTTCCGCAATCATGTTAGTACTTCGGTAATAGCTTTTATATTCCCATTTGTTTTTTGTTTTTGCTTGATAGAGAAATAAGAACAAATAATGCACGACATTTACTCATAATCCAATATTTACAAAGTATCTATACCACAGCTTGTTAAGTAGAATATCGTCAGTTTTCTCTATATATATATATAAACTCTGGCAGCGATGTCACGGGAGAGCGTGGAGCCGATCTGGAGAAACGCGGGCGCGCGTCTCACCTTACTGAACCTCAGCCAATTCCACGACGCGGAAGACGACGACATCGTCGCCCTCATCCGCGGCTGTCCTCTTCTCACGGTAAATATCATTAAAAATACGTAGGTACATCATTCATTAGTTAAATAGCTGCATAAAGTCTGGCCAGCCTACGAACGCAGTAGCAATGTTTATCGAACTAAAACGAAATATCGACATATATTATTTCAAGTTTTACTAGAGATGTGTCGCGAGTGAGTGAGTGATATAAAAGAACTATATCATTTCATTCAACTCAATCACTCACTCGCTCACCGGAGAATCAAACACCTCATTATATCAGTATCTCTTCAACGAGCTGATGAGCAGGCTGTGCTGTTCGCACTTATTTAACCAAATGCATACATTTTGTCTCACTTTGTCGCGTGCAGTGTAGTCATAGGGGCCACTTCGCTGTGTGAGTCACTCTTTTCGTTCTTTTCTATTAGTGTGGGTGATATATTGTAGCGCTACTAGCGCTTCTTTTCACCACTGTTGCTATCTTTAGTTTTGCCGTTATTTCTAATAGAACAAAACAAATTCTAAATAAATATTGTCTCCATAAATTAAAAAATACATTCTGTTTAATTCTAATGTGTCCACTCACGATTTGCGCAGTACAAAAAACTATGTGTTGAATTCTATTTTTTTTTATTGTATGTGTACATCGAACACTCTTGAAATAAAATCACAATCTGAATTAAACTTGAAATTTTTAAGTCATGTTAAGCGAATTTCAACTTTCGTAACATCTAAATGAACACTATGAACAGTCCAATAGCAAGGTTGGCCAATTCTCTAAAATTTTATCCGTTTATTTCGTAAATTGACAGATCAATTGGCGAATCGAAAAAACCGTCTAGATATATAGATTAACTGAGGGAAATGAGCGAAAAGAGTGATATATATCTCGGTGATTCAAAGATATGTATCAATCTTTTCATTTCAGTGACAGTAGTGACACATTGCCCATCTCTATTTTTTACCAAAATAGTATTTCCGCCCCTTTCTTTAGGTTACATTTAGTACACTTACTATGTCGCTGGCCCAATATTACAGGGTTCTAAGTTTCACTTTTTTTAAATTGAAATTTGAACATTGTCATAGTGACACTAAGTCTAAATTTAACTACCCTGAAAATGCAACATAGAACCCTGTAATATTGACCCCAGCGACGTAAACGGGAGTCGATTTCGTCTAAGATTGAAACAAGGCACAGTGTGTAATTTAATCTCAATGAAAGTGAAAAACTGACTGTATAACTTTAAGATAAATACCCAAATGAACAGTTCTCTAAAGCATGCCACTGCGTATTTTAAATAGAGTTATTTTTTTCTACTAAAAATCATGAGTTCTTTCGATTATAATAGGATACAAAAATTTACAATTTTTTTCCCTCTTTGTGTTACAAAGGAAAGCTTCAAAAATGCATGGAATTTTTGGGTCATTAGGCGTGACCCAAAAATCCATTAGGTGCACACTAGCCGAGCTGCCTCACGCGGCAATTTCCTCGCGAGGCGGTGCGTCAGGTGTGGCTATGTCTATTTATTTATTTTCCTTGGGACGGAAAGAGTTCGTGAGTCTGAATCTGAATCACACAATTGGCAATTTTTTGAATGATCGAGTGGGTCGTGTTATTGTTGAATCTAGTATTTGGTTATGTAGGAATTAACGGTGTCGAGCCCGGCGCAGCTGACGCGGCGGCTGCCGGCGCGCGCGGCGCGGGCCTGGCGCGCGGCGGCGCCGGGCCGCACGCTGCAGCTCGACCTCTGCTTCACCAACCTCACAGGGGACTCCTATGATGTACCGTATTTAATGTTTATTAATAAAAACCACTCTTATTTAGAAGTTTTAATTATCTTTTACCAAAACTTGTAATTTACATATATCATGTCGGACACGCCTTAAACTCTCTTCGTTTGACAGTTGCCACAGAGTATATATAGATTGATTTTATACAGAGTATACAACATTCGTCCCTTTTAAAAAACTTAGTACTAAGTGTTTTAAGCAAAACAAAATAAAATAATAACAAAAGCAAATAGTCTTCTAAGGAACAATTTGAAACATTTTTATGTTAATTAAGTACCAATTATGTCACTAAAAATGATTTTAAATTTATCAGTCATGTACATCTAAACTTAAAGACATTAAGAAATCCTAACTTACAAATCTAATCGTTCAGGAGCTTTTCTTACTCTAACTGACCTCCTGAGAACTGGTGATGGAGACCTGAATGGAAGATTTGAATCATCCATTAAGTTATTTCCCGTCTGCTCACTAGTATGCTCATACTCCGTTTCATTTGTATTATTTTCATCTTCTTTATGATAGTTACTATTATCTGCATTTGTATTGTCCAACCCCACAGGTGTTGTAACTATTTCCTGTCTTAATGGTAAGGATTCATTTCTCAAGGTGTCCTGCACTAGCTCAGGTCCATTATGTAATTCAGTTTCGAAATCTACAGTACACTCAGATTTACAAGGTCTAAGAGAAGATGCATGATATTGCCTATTTACTCCTTCAACTCTTACTATATATCGGACTTCACTTAATCTTTCTATAATTTTTCCCTTTAACCAACCTTTTCCACTACTAAGATTTTTACACCAAACTAGGTCTCCTTCATTCAACAGCATAATTTTTTCCCCAGTACTCGTAAAATTTTTCTTTGTAATTACATTATGAGGTTTCATCAAATCAAATCTAGTGCGCGTTTTTTTGTTTGAATAAAATTTCGTTTGGAGACATGCCTGTTGCATTAGGTGAATTTCTGTATATAAAAAGAAAATTTTGTAAAAGTACTTCAGGGCTTAATGATGAGTTTCCTTTTTTCAATCTACTAAGACCGTTTTTTACAGTTTGCACTCTTTTTTCTGCCATCCCATTTGACTCGGGATGATATTGGGGATTTTTTACTACTTTACATCCATTAGCATTCAAAAATTTTATGAATTCTGAGGAATTGAAAGGGGGACCATTATCACTAGCTAAAGTAGCGGGAATACCAGTAATTGCAACAGTTTTGCATAATTTTTCGATGACATTTGATGCTGTAGTGTTCTGCATGATATTCACATCTAACCATTTTGACCGTGAATCAACAATTAAAAAGTATGTAATAGCTCCTACATGAAAAAAATCCACATGGACTCTTTCAAAATTTGTTTCAGTTTTGTTCCAATTTATCAGTGGGCATGTATTTGTAAAATTCCTAGTAGTCTGACAAATATCACAAGCCTGTATAACTTTTTCTATATCTGTTCCTAAATTTGGCCACCAACAATATTCCCTCATTAACATTTTAGACGCTACCATTCCTTGGTGAGACTCATGAAACATGCTTAAAACTTTTGATCTTAATTTAGCTGGTATAATGACTCTACATCCCCATAACAAACATTTTTGTTCTATACTTAATTCAGCACGCTTTAAAAAATAGGGTTTTAACTCATTCTCATTTATACTGTTTGGCCATCCGGAATTAACATACTCATAAACCTTACATAAAATTGGATCAGTTCGGGTAGCGAAGGCAATATCTTTAAAATCTAACGGAAAATTTTCAGAAAAATTTAAGAAATGTATAGTGTCCGTTACATCAGCTTCTTTGGGTAAAGGTAACCGAGACAAAGCATCTGCATTACCTAATAAAGTGCCTTTTCTATAAACAATCTCATATGAGTATCCAGATAAAAAGAGAGCCCATCTTTGAAGTCTAGCATTTGCTGTAACCGGTATTTTCTTTAGAGGGTCAAAAATGAATTTTAAAGGCTGATGATCTGTGACCAAAATAAATTTACGACCATAAAGAAATTTATGAAACTTTTTTATAGAGAAAATTATAGCCAATGCCTCTTTTTCTACCTGTGCATAGTTTTTTTGCGCACAGTTTAATGTTGCTGATGCAAAGCTGATGGGTTCCCCGTCTATTTTATGACTAAGAACACACCCTACACCGTACTCACTTGCGTCTGTGGTCAAATATAATTCTTTACTACTGTCATAATGAGCTAATAACTGATTATCTATCAACAATTGCTTGTTACTCTCAAACGCTTTCTCACACTCCTTTGTCCAATTAAAATTACAATTTTTTTTTAACAATTCATGGAGTGGTTTCAATAACTCTGATAATCTGGGTAGAAATTTACAATAATAATTCAAAAGTCCAAGATAAGCTTGTAACTGAGTAACTGTTTTAGGAGCTGGAGCTTTAACAATAGCTTCAATTTTCTCCGGTAAAGGTTTTATTCCTTCTTTACAAATTCCATGACCTAAAAATTTTATTTCCCTACAGAAAAATTGTCATTTCTCTAAATTTACTCTTACATTGTAATCCATTAAACGGTCTAACACTTTAATCAGATGGTTATAACAGTCTAAAACATTATCTCCTTTTATTACTACATCATCAATGAAACATTTTACATTTTTCAATCCTTGTAATATTTGGTCCATGGCACATTGAAACACAGAGGGACCACTTGATACTCCAAATTGTAATCTAGTCGGTCGGAACAGACCTAAATGTGTATTTATTGTCATATATTCCCTAGCAGACTCCTCTAACAATAACTGTTGATAGGCTCCAGTTAAATCTAAGACACAGAAAACACTACCTCCATTTAGCGCGGTAAAAATGTCCTCAGGTATTGGCAAGGGATAGTGATCCATGTCTAGAACTGGATTGAGTGTTACCTTATAATCAGAGCTCGGATTTTTCACGGCAAAACAAAACACTAGCGTAATTTAGCCAGTGCTTGAAATATTATTTTATCGACATCGATAATTCAGAACTAGAAGAAATAAAAGTCACCAAATAAAATTAATATGTAATAAAACTAATAAAAACATTTGTATAAAGTTACTATATATTAGAAACAGACGCAATTTCTTCTTCAAAATCTACGTCAGTACACACAGCAATACAAGACATTTTATTTGGGTAATAGTGATAGGAGTAGATGATCATTATCTTTTCAACATTCTCTGGGAGTAAACAGTTGCGTTTATCACTATAAATCCATTTATGTACACTAAATGTACGTTCAACTTCAGTTGACGTCAAGGGAGCAAATATATAGAATTCATTATCAGTTCGGGTAATATTTTCAGATATGTCTCTTAAAATTTCGTAATCAGGATTTCGTTCGAGCACGGCTTCAAATTTACGTATCACTGGTAAAAGTTTACTCCAGTTTACGTAGCAACGAACAGTATCCAGAATGAGGAAGGATTCCGCAATGGATAAAGTCGAACATTGCAATTGTTCTATTGAAGAGGCTATTACTTCGTAGTTGTCGCGAATGAAATTTAACTCCGGTCGTAGTTTGCGTGTTTGAAAACATTTTTTTGCAGCTCTTATAGCTGCCGAGTCATTAGCAAGTATGGAGACGACATCACGTATTTGCTCATAGTATTGAGCGTAATATACCGCAGCAGATATCCAAGTTCCCCATCTGGTGATAATTGGCTCGGGAGGTAGGGGAATGGACGGATATTTTGCCTTAAAAAGGCGTACACGCTCTGGAGATTTTAGGAATATCTTTTTGACATTCGATATCAACCCATCCACACCTTTGAAATTATCTCGCACTTCTTCGGCAACCCGGTGCAGACCATGAGCTAAACACGTAATGTGTTTCATACGAGGAAACGTTGCTTTTAAAATACGACCGGCTTTAAGCATATATGCGGCACTATCTGTGCAAAGTAAAAGCAAATTGTTTACGTTGTCATTGAAAGAATTTTGAAACAAAAATTTTAATTGGTTTATTATTAGGTTTGCTATTGTTTCCCCATTTACCTTCTCTAAAACCTTCGACCCCAAAAGATAAAATTGCTTAGAACAATTTTTTTGCAAAGACCGAATCACCACGTTTGTCACACATTTTCCCATGAAATCTGGTGTTTCGTCTATAGATATCCACAAATAATTGGTCACAGCAGGTCGATTTTTTCGCAGGGTCGATTCGTCCGGTAAAGAAGTCATAGAGCAGTCGCAACATAAATACTTGTTAAAAAAATGACGAAAATTATTGTTGTTGACTGTTGCCCATGGTATGTTGCATGAAATAAGAAAAATAATTAAATCGAAATAAAATTGATGTTTCCTATTTGGTTGCCCCGAACGGTAATTGTGGCGGTTGCTTTTCACATGATTCTCAATATTGCATTTCTTCAGTTTTAGATGCATATCGCACATAGAGCAGTATATAGTGGAGGTCACTTCATTATAGACTAACTCAGGGTGATTTTCAATCCACGTTTTGATCCGATCTTGTACATTACTCATTTTTGTATTAATTGATACCTTGCAATATTAAGTTATTATACGTATATCCAACACGTCGGATTCAATGCGTTGCGAAATAAATAATACCTAGATGCAATTTACGTTTTATACGTAATGAAATGACAGTTAAAGTGTGAATGTCATATGTCATGTGAGATGAAATTTGCAGTCGTTTCTATCATTTTAAATGAGGTGGTATAGTTACTTCGTTCTAAGTTGTACATGCAGACCTACCTCTTTGTTGCTCGACTATGGCAAAGCTAAAATGAAAAGTTATTTTATTACTTATACAGGATGTCCGGTAATTAATGCACAACCTTCTAACCCCCAGTAGGTCACCTTAGACTGGTCAAAAATATTGATTTTGAGCTCTAGTAAGTCTCCTGTTTTTCGAAATTTTCGCACGTTTGTTAGTTTTTAAATTTTGACATTCACACTGATAGGTGTACCATCGAATAAAAAAAGAAAAAATGTACTGAGGCAATACCTGTCATATACTCTAGTAAGACTCGATAGGTGTCGATAAAATAATATTTCAAGCACTGGCTAAATTACGCTAGTGTTTTGTTTTGCCGTGAAAAATCCGAGCTCTGCTTATAATCAACACAGACCCGCAATTTTTTATCACCTCGCTGAGCTAATACTATTGGACTTGCCCACTTACTATGTCTCACTTTTTCGATAATTCCTGCTCTTTCTAAATTTGTTAGTTCTTTTTCTACTTCTTCCTTTTTAGAATATGGAATGGTATATGCTTTGTGAAAGACTGGTTCAGCTCCCGGTTTAAGTTTTAAACAAGCTTTCATATTCACTATATGAGACGACCGGTCTTTCTCAAAAATCTTTTTATATTTATTCTTACACATTTGTATTAATTTCTTTTCTAAATTATCTTCCACTAACCCTATCCGATCCGCATCTATCTGTTTAACATGACCCAATTTAAAAAACTTTCTCCAGTTTGGAAACAACACTTTTAACCAATTTCGTCCCATTAACGGGTTAAAATACTTTTGACAATCGATCACAATTAAGTACATACATTTTTTAATGGAACTCATCCAAACCTTTACAGCTCCTATTACTTTTAAATTTTCTCCTGAAACTGAGTTTAGTTTATAATGACACACCCTTAAATCATGTTTCGAAAAATACTTTTCATAATCTCTTCTATGAATAACCGACTTACACGCACCTGTATCTACTTCTATTTCAAAAAATTGTCCATTTTTTAGTCACAATGGCATCTTGAAAGCCGCCTCCTCCCCTTCAGATATTTGCTGAATACTGCCCAAAATAATTTCTTCTGCCTCTTGCTGTTCCTCTATACCTTGTTGTTCCTCGACTTGTTTTACTCGGAACTGACATTTTCTTGCTAAGTGCCCCTGACGGTTGCAGTGATAACAATTCCATTCTTTTTTAAAGCACTTATCAGCAGTGTGTGTTGTTCCACCACAACGGGTACACTCGGTCCTGTTAGCAGTATAAGTATACTGTGCACGTGAGTCTCGAGGGCGCTCCGGCGCACGTGATTGAGGCCGTCTTCCATTCTGCTTGTGCACAACCTGCACACTACTAGTCTCAGGCTGTATTTTTCTCATTTCTTTTTCTGCACTCTCGTATGCAGTTGCCACTTTAACTGCCTCCTTGAACGACAGACTGTCACCAATGGTTAGTAATTTTTTTATGAGTTGTTCCTTTAGTAGTCCACAGACTAATCTGTCCCTTAATGCCTCATCCAAAAAACTCCCAAAATTGCAAAAGGCTGCCTTTCTTTTAATTTCAACTATGAAATCGTTTACGTTTTGACCTTCTTTTTGTCTACACGCGTAAAATTCGTAACGACCGGCAACTGCAGACTTTTTTGTTACGTAATGCAGTGTAAGTACTTCAATCAACTTGCCATAATTTAAAGTCGATGGTTTGGCTGGAGACACTAAATTCTTTAGTACATTATACGTCTCCGGCCCGATCAATGTTATTAACATCGGAACTTTCATCGTTTCGTCCACTTGATTGACTAGCAAAAATTGCTCCATTCTTTCACTATAGTCTAGAAACTCTTGTTTCTCTGGATCAAAATGTTCTATGTTCCCTATTAACGCCATTGTTCTCGTCGCCAATTTAATGTTTATTAATAAAAACCACTCTTATTTAGAAGTTTTAATTATCTTTTACCAAAACTTGTAATTTACATATATCATGTCGGACACGCCTTAAACTCTCTTCGTTTGACAGTTGCCACAGAGTATATATAGATTGATTTTATACAGAGTATACAACACCGTACACACACACACACACACACACACACACACACACACACACACAGATAACCTCAACCACTAGATAGATCATAACTACAACTCGAGGTCACCACACATCAGCGCTTCCGTACAAAGTTAGCATGCTAAGGCGGTTTTCACACTGCTACGGTTTCCGCATGATTCGACGGTGTGCGAACGAGATAGCGCTATGCACGTGTATACAAAAAACTTGTAATACGCGCTAAACGACCGGCCAACGGTGTGTCGTCGGCGGCGCGCTGCACCACATAATTATACACAACAGAAATAAAGAGAATGTAGACAATAGCATAAAAAAGAAAACCATGCAGCGGAAACGCAAGAAAAAACATTAAATCTCAATACCTGCCTAGTTTTCTTTACAAAAAGAACAGCAGTTTACCGGCCTCCTAGCCCAGTCGGTAGTGACACTGCCTACGAAGCAGGAGGTCCTGGAAGGGCATTTATTTGTGTGTTTATCACGAATATTTGTTCCTGAGTTATGGGTGTTTTCTATGTATCTAAGTATATATTTACCACCAAAAACATAAATGTAAAAAAAGAGAGCCAAGTTCAATATAAGAATTATTCTTGGCTGTGGGCTTCGCCGCAAAAAGAATGGAGATCTAAATGAGTGCCAAGTTCTATGCAAAATCCAAATATGTATTTATAGGAACAAAATAACATTATGAACAAGTATTAAACTCTATTTCTTTGCTTTATTGGATACCTATAACAATTGCTGTTATTTAAAAATGTGAGATCTTAAAGTAGGTTAGATTTGACTTGGCCAGTTTTCATTACATCAGTCATTTTATAAAGTTACTAGCTTTTGCCCGCGGCTTCGCTCGCGTTAAATTCGGGGTAACACGGTTCCCCTTTCCTGATTTAAAACACAGAAGAGAACTCGGAACAGAATATTATTAAAATTTCACCGCCTCTTTTAAGGGGTTGGGTGCAGATTTCCAAAAAAAAATGATGTACGATTTTTTTGTTAGTCACAAAGTCCGCATACCAATTTTTAGCTTTCTACCTTGAAAATTGCGGAATGCTCCATACAAATTTCCACCCCCCATTTTAGGGAAGTGGGGGGTTAGAAAGAGACAAAAAGTAGCCTATGTCACTCTCCATCCCTTCAACTATCTCCACTTAAAAAATCACGTCAATTCGTCGCCCCGTTTTGCCGTGAAAGACGGACAAACAAACAAACACATACACTTTCCCATTTATAATATTAGTATGGATATGGATTCAACATATATATACATACTAGCCTTTTCCCGCGGCTTCGCCCGCGTACTATAAGTACTCAAAAAGGATACGATACCCATGTTGATTTTCAGACTTTGTGACCACATTTGCCCCTTTTAGGGGTTGAATTTTCAAAAAACCTGAAACACGTGTTTACTCATTTATCGTTAGGAATAATCCTGTGAAGTTTCGAATAAAATAATCTAACAAATCTTGATTCGCCATACAAACTTTGGACCCCCATTTTACCCCCTTAGGGGGTGAATTAGGAAAAATCCTTTCTGAGTACACCCCTAGAACTTATAAGGAACCTACGTGCCAAATTTGGAATCTCTAGAACCAGCGGTTTGGGCTGTGCGTTGATATGTCAGTCAGTCAGTCAGTTTCTTCTTTTATATATTTAGAAGATATATTTTTAATTCTGATAAAAACTGGCCAAGTCAAATCTAACCTACTTTAAGATCTCACATTTTTAAATAACAGCAATTGTTATAGGTATCCAATAAAGCAAAGAAATAGAGTTTAATACTTGTTCATAATGGTATTTTGTTCCTTAAATACATATTTGGATTTTGCATAGAACTTGGCACTCATTTAAATCTCCATTCTTTTTGCGGCGAAGCCCACAGCCAAGCATAATTTTTGTATTGACCTTTTTTTACATTTATGTTTTTGGTGGGATATCATTACTTTTTGTAAAGAAAACTAGGCAGGTATTGAGATTTAATGTTTTTTCTTGCGTTTCCGCTGCATGGTTTTCTTATTTCGTCGGGTGACAAGCAAAAGTCAATAAGTACACTTGGAGACAAAACCGTTTTTTTTGGGTACAATGTAATCTTTTTTTGTCTATTTGCTAATGACAAACACATTAATCGCAATAAAACAATTTAAAACTAACTTACGATTTACAAATAATCATTAAATACTAATGCTATAATAACAATATGCAGCAAAAACTCACTGTTGCATTTAATGAATTTGTTCTGCCTAAAGTTTTCACTTTGTTGGCAGTTAATGATATTTCGATATTCTAGATCTCTCAATGATATTGTAGAACATGCTATCTATTATTATTATTCAAGTAGTTTTCATATCGAAGCGATAGACAACCTTTAAAAATAGTATCATGGCTTAAAATAAAATGCCTGAAATTTGAAAAGCAATTCTCCGCGGTAATATTTTACCGTTATGTTATGACCACAAAAAGATACAAAAATATAAATATCCTCCGACTACAAAAAGATAAATATCAGGGGTAAAGGTCGTCAACGGACGTTACCGGTAGCACTAAAAGCAGTGTACAAAAAATTGCAACCAATTTCTGAACAGAAAAAGGCAGATCTCATCAAGCTAGTTAAAGCTAAGCAGATACCAGAAGAATTCGCTCCGTGGTATGAGAATCTTAAAACGCTGAAATCGCTCCGAAATCGCTTGCCGGAGCCAAACGGAGCTAACTGATAGTTAAGTACTTTTAATTGCCAAGATAAACTAGTTTATTTATATTAACGAGTTGGTGTAAAGTTTAGGTTAAAGTTTCAATAAAGATTACCGCTGTTCATATAAATGTTTCACTATATACACAGATTTTTCAAAATTGCGGCAGCAAAAACTCATTATGCTTAATAACTATTAAACTACGGATAATTTTATGAAAATTTTCATTTTCATATATTTGCCACATTTCTTAATATTGAAAAAAATGCATTACACTTAGTTTAAGTAATATACGGATTTATTAAGTCGAAAAAATATCAAAACACAATTATCTCCCTTGTGTCAATTTGGTACTTAATGACTTTTGCTTGTCACCCGACGATTTATGCTATTGTCTACATTCTCTTTATTTCTGTTCTGTGTATAATTATGTGGTGCAGCGCGCCGCCGACGACACACCGTTGGCCGGTCGTTTAGCGCGTATTACAAGTTTTTTGCATGGGGACACCACTTATTTTTTGACTCAACTTTATTTTTATATTTCTGTTATATAGCAAATATAATAATACATATATTGGGATAGTTTCAAATATCTGCTTGTAACGGTTCCAACGATACAATTAAATTTTTTTTTGTATGGGGACCCCCCCCCCCTAACTCTTTTTTAGTTTTAGATTTTTTCCTACGCTTACACACAATTACCGAGCTGGATTCCAAATTTCATCCTTCTAGGTCATCTGGAAGTAGGTTAGGTTTAGGTACTATATGTCAGTCAGTCAGTGCTAAAATTTACGACTTTTTGACCTTCATATCTTTATAACCGTTTGAGCTAGCTTCATTAAATTTGGGCTTCTAGATGTCCTTATGGATATAATTAAACACATGTAGTTTTATGTGTTTACGTTAAAGAGGTTTTGAGTTATAGAAGGGTCAAAAGTGGCACCAAGTGGTTCGTGTAAATATACACTTGGCGCTGGTTAGCCAGTTTCTTTGCTTGAACTTGGCTTGACACGCTGCCGCGTGTTTAGATCTATATAAGTATGTATATCGTCGCCTAGTACCCATAGTACAAGCTTTGCTTAGTTTCGGACTAGGTTGATTTGTGTAAGATTGTCCCCCAAATACTAATTTATATTTAGTTTAACTCTACCGGCTCCATTCGCTGCTACTCTATCGAGACCCAGACTAGCATGTTATCCCTCGCAACGTCCACTGGGTTCATCAGGATTGCGTTTTATAAAGCTTCAAAATATAACATCGATGTCGCTCTTTGCCGTTCTTTTCAACAACGTTGTTAAAACGAGGGGCGTACAGTGGAACTGTTACTAAGCGATGAGTTTACCTATACATTTGAGGATCCCTTTATCGAGGATTAAACAATTAATTGTGGATAAGGCAATTCTGCATGGATTTTCAGCCTCAGCAGATATATTATTTGCTACTTGTGTGAACACTACCCTTAATGCTATCTTTTTTTGCAGGATGAAGCCCCTGGGCCATATCCAGATGTTTTGAGAAAGAAGTATAAAGGCCTGGAGATAATTCATTTTTAATTAGTTATTAATTCATTGAACAATATACAGTCGTGGCCAGATAATTAAGAACAAGATTATTTTTGCCATACAACTGCATACAAATATGACATTTTAAATTTGATAAAAATGTAAATTTTGCTTATGATATTTATATTTTAAAAAATACTGACGTATCCGTGTTTAAACAAGACTTAATATGGGCCATAAACATCTTCCATAAAAATTGAACTTTAAAAAATACAGACGGTCAAATCAATACTTTTTGTAATTAGGAACGATTTTCATACATCGTTCCTAATTATAGTATGAACTTATAAAAAGTGTTGATTTAACCGTCTGTATTTTATAAAGTTCAAATTTTATGGAAGATGTTTATGGCCCATATTAAGTCTTGTTTAAACACGGATACGTCAGTATTTATTAAGTCACGTCAGTTGCCATTGTTTGTTGCTCGCGACCTAAAAAAAGCTTCCCCCGGTTAATTTTGACCATGTCGACGTAACAAAATTACTTAAGGATATTAATCAACTCAAGGCCGAAATACAAACCGTTAAGGATAACTACGCGACGCATACACAAATGGAGCTAATTAAGAATGACTTGGAAATATTAAAAAAGTGTACACGACCCACGGACTACAGTGATATTTGTAATGTAAATACGAGGCGAGGAGCTTACAGATTACAAGATAGTTTTAATAATTACAATCTTGATAGCGGACCGGCGGGCCTACCCCACTTCACATCGCCTTTAAAGGAGTCAACAACCGATGTTACCAACGGCATGAGTATGGATAAATCCCATTCATCGCGCTCTCTCGCTCCTATGGGCTCCGTTAGTGAGGCTATCGCGAGCGCGCGACAATTGCCGATCGATGCACGAGATGAGTGCAAGTCAAAGCGCGTGGAGGCGATCACCGCGGTTTCGGACGAGTCGACACCGTCGCAAGCGCAGGTGACTGAGGCCCCCGTACACGTGCAGGAGCCGGCTAGCCACACGGCCGTTGATGACGCATCGGCAGTATCGGCGGTGAATGAAGCGCGCGGTGTTGTTGTGAATGCATTGCAAAAAACAATGGCCGAGGTAGTACGAGGGGGTAGCTTCGATAGTAAGAAGGACGACGATTGGATCTTGTATCAGAGGCATAGGTTAAGAAATCGTTTTCTGGCAAGCAAAGGAAAGGCTACTACGACAGCAAGTGGGACCTTTAAGGCGGCAGTGACAAATATCCCTTTTTAGGGTTCCGTAGTCAACTAGGAACCCTTATAGTTTCGCCATGTCTGCCCGTCCGTCCGTCCGTCCGTCCGTCCGCGGATAATCTCAGTGACCGTTAGCACTAGAAAGCTGAAATTTGGTACTAATATGTATATCAATCACGCCGACAAAGTGGTAAAATAAAAAGTGAAAATTTTTTTTTTATTAGGGTACCTCCCCTATACGTAAAGTGGGGAGTGATTTTTTTTTTCATTTCAACCCTAACGTGTGATATATTATTGGATAGGTATTTAAAAATGAATTGGGGTTTCCTAAAATCATTTTTCGATAATGTAAATATTTTCGGAAATAATCGCTCCAGAAGTAAAAAAATATGCGTCCCCCCCCCTCTAACTTTTGAACCATAAGTTTTAAAAATATGAAAAAAATCTCAAAAGTAGAACTTTATAAAAACTTTCTTGGAAAATTATTTTGAACTTGATAGGATGAATAGTTTTTGAAAAAAAAATACAAAATAATTTCTGAACTAAGTTTGTAATTTAACCGTATAAGCAGGTGTTTATTGTACCTGTAATTTCTACAAAATTACAATGAAATGACGTGCTTTCAAATAAAGTAAAAACGGTGAAAATCGGTTCACGGAATAAAGAATTATCCCATAAAAATCATCTTCCATACTTTATGCTCGCGCGCAATAGTTTACTCAATTTGCCAATAGATGTCGCTGTACATGGAACTCTCATATCATATCCTACATGGCGGTGTTATTAACTCTTAAGTGGGGACACTTACTGTGACGGACGGAAAACTACGGAACCCTACAGTGAGCGTGGCCCGACACGCTCTTGGCCGGTTTTTTACATTTATAACGTGGATAAGCAAGCATCTGTTACTGATATCGAAAGTTATGTTTATGAAAAGACATCTGTTAAAATTGTCCCAGAGAAAATTCAAATGAAACAACAGAAGGAGTACGTTGCATATAAGTTTTATATACCTAAACATAAACTTGCGTTGTTTATGGACGATAACCTCTGGCCGGAGGGAGTGTCTTTTAGGCAATTTGTAAATTTTAATAATAGATCGAGATATTCTGTAAATTCTCCTGCTCAATGAATAGTGTATATACTCGAAGTTTTTAGTTTTGTAATGTAATGAATGAATATTATTTATTTAATTTAATTGAATATTATTTTATTGTTTTGTAATGAATGAATATTATTTAATTTAATTTATTAATGGAATCAAAATATCGAACTAAATTAATTACGTTTAATTGCAAGAGTGTTAAAAGATCGTGGGATTGTGTTCGGTCGTTGTGTAAACAGAGTGATATTGTGGCTCTGCAGGAGACATGGCTTATGCCGCACGACCTACACATTCTAGGTAGTCTGGACCCTGACTTTGGATATACGGGTAAATCAGCGGTTGACTCTGCGGCTGGCATATTCCGAGGGAGGCCTTTCGGGGGAGTGGCTATATTATGGCGTAAAAATATTTTCCGTGACGTGTCCGTAATACCCTGTAACAGCGACCGAATAACGGCGATAAAAGTTGTTGTTCATGATAGTCCAGTTTTAATGTTTTGCGTCTATATGCCTACCGACTCCTTGGATAATCGTTTAGAGTTCAGTGAATGTTTGAGTGAAATCGCCGCTATTGTTGAACAGTATGACGTGGGGCCAGTTTTCATACTGGGGGACCTAAACGCACATCCTGGGGAGCTTTTCGGTAATGAAATGTTAAATTTTTGTACTGATCAAAAATGGTCGTGTATTGACATGCAGTACTTTGGAGAAACTTCAGATGTTTACACCTACATAAGTGAGGCTCATGGTAGTTGTCGCTGGTTGGACCACTGCCTGGTAACTGAGTCAGCTAGTAAAATGGTGGTAGATGTAAAAGTTCATCACGACATTTTTTGGTCGGACCATTTTCCGATGGAAATACAATGTGACCTAGATATAATTAAACCTAAGAAATTTATGGCATCTTTAACAAAAAATAACGTTATCTGGGGAAATAGAAATGCAATAGAAACGGAGAATTTTGAGAAATTGTGTAATATATCGTTAAGTCAAATCGATTTTCCACAGGAGCTTAGTAGTTGTTGTGACAAAATGTGTAAGAATCCTGAGCATAGGCAAGTAATTGATTATTTTTATAATAGTATCGTTAGGTCTCTCTCTGAGGCTGCTAGTGTGGATCGTGATGCTGTGGCAAGTATTCGCGGTAAGAGTAAAGTTGGGTGGAATGAGTACATCGGGGATGCGCACTCAGAGGCTCGTCGATGCTTTCTGTACTGGGTCGGTTGTGGTAGACCAAGGTCTGGTCCGGTATATGACGAAATGGTCACAACCAAAAAGTTTTTTAAAAATAAACTGAAGTTCTTTCAGAATAAAGAGGAGCAAACAAGAATGGATAAACTCGTAAATTCTCATAAAGAAAAGAATTTCAAAACTTTTTGGAAACAAACAAACAGTATGAAGCCGAAGGCGGGTCTCCCGGTGTGCGTAGGTGGCTCGGATAATCATAAGGACATAGCCAATTTATTTCAAGGTCACTTTAGGATAAAGCCAAGATTTACCAGTGATGTCCAGGGTCCAGATGCTGATGCTGTCTGTGCAAATCCCCCGATTCTCATTACAGCCAAGGATATTGCCTTTGTAATTAAAAAAATGTCTCGAGGGAAATCTCCAGGGCATGACGGGCTAAGCATAGAGCATCTGTTACATGCTGGCTACCACATACACAGGCTGCTGGCTATGCTCTTTACTTTTTGTTTGAGGCACTCCTACTTACCAGAAGAACTTCTAAGAACTGTTGTTGTGCCAATTGTAAAAAACAGAACCGGAGATGTGGCCGATATTAACAACTATAGGCCCATCTCCTTGGCCACAATTGTAGCGAAAGTTCTTGACGGTGTGCTTGAGAGTCATCTCGGTAGGTATGCAGTGCTCGATGAAAGACAATTTGGCTTTCGAGCTGGCTTGTCTACCGAGAGTGCCATTTTAGTTTTGAAGCACACCGTCAGGTACTACACCGACAGGAGGACCCCCGTTTGCGCGGCTTTCCTAGACCTTTCGAAAGCTTTTGACCTAGTGTCGTATAAAAAGTTATGGGAGAAGCTGCGCGAAGCGGGTCTTCCTGAAGAACTAATAAGTCTGTTCAGTTATTGGTACAACAATCAATATAATTTTGTGAAGTGGGGGATGTCGATCTCAGATGGATATAAGGCTGAATGTGGAGTCAGACAAGGGGGACTTACTTCTCCATTGCTGTTTAACATTTATGTAAATCAGCTGATCGTTGAGCTTAGCAACACCATGGTTGGCTGTTCGATTGGTGGTAAAATGGTAAACAACATCAGTTATGCTGACGACATGGTGTTGCTGAGCCCATCGATCAGTGCTATGAATAAACTGTTAAAAGTGTGTGAAGCATACGCCGAGTCTCACGGCCTCAACTATAATTTAAAAAAAAGTGAGATACTTATATTTCGTGCGGGTAATAAGACCTTGCCTATAGTTGAGCCGGTGACACTTGGCGGCGTGGTTTTAAACAGAGTGTACAGTTTTAAATATTTGGGTCACGTAATAAATGATAATTTAAAGGATGATACCGACATTGAAAGGGAACGCAGAGCACTGGCAGTAAGAGCTAATATGTTGATCCGCAGGTTTGCACGGTGTACAGTGGGAGTCAAGAAAACATTATTCATGTCATATTGCCAATCATTCTACACGTGCAGCCTGTGGATCAACTATACGAAGCGCGCTTACAGTGCTCTGCGTGTCCAATTCAATAACGGTTTCAGGATGCTGTTGGGGCTGCCACGCTTTTGTAGTGCGTCAGGCATGTTTGCGGAAGCACGAATGGACGACTTCCACGCCATTATGCGAAAGAGAATCGCCTCCCAAATAAACCGCCTGCAGGCGAGCACCAACAGCTTGCTGGCTGACATAGCGGATAGATGGGACTGTCCGTTTCTTATTCACTGGGCGTCTTTTCATAGCCCAGTATACCAAGATCCCAAATAGTACCGTAAGATAGGTTAAAATAATAACACTAGTTGTATAAGTCAAATAGTCTGTAATTGTAATGTAATTAATACTAATGTTCTATGGGCATATTGGCCTGAAATAAAGAAATTTTATTTATTTATTATTTATTTTATTAAAATATAAATAGCATAAGCAAAATATATATTTTTATGGCAAAAATAATCTTGTCCTTAATTATCTGGCCACGACTGTACATATTTACCCTTTTGAGCGCCAAGTCGGGCCACTGACGCCACCGACGTCAATAGACGTCCGTTCAAAAACTATGAAATACCACTCCTAGAACCCTTCTATGATGTTTGGTATTATTTCTTATCTATTTTTGGCTCTGGCCTGGCGTCAGGGGCAAGGCGTATTACTACGCCACCTGGCGGTCAAATGGTTAAAATTAGTGTTTACATAATAAATATAAAAAAAACTTACCAAAACAAGAAAAAAAAACAACTTGAAGAATTTATATATTTCCCATAAATATCTATCTAATGTATAAGAATTTACATTATGTTAATATTTGTAATGGGTACTTTAAGTACCAATTTAAATTCTTAAGGAATATATTGCTGAGTAAAAAAAAAACCACTGAATTGAATCCTATTCTATGTTTACCTAACTAATCATGTTTCCAATGTGGAATCATTTTGTGGGGAATTATTACAGCTATATTTATTCATTACCTACTGTTAAAAAGTTTGTATAAAAAATCATACAAATACTAAACTTTATGAACCTTGAGAACCCTTTCAAAATTTTTAATTCTAACGTTACCCTTTATTCTAGATAGGCTAGTAAATGTCCGCAAGAACCTGACATTATATACCAAAGCAAAAGACTGACACGTATGTGCCATAATATTAAGTCGTAACGATAAAATAGCACCACAAGTAATTTAGAAATTAGTAACAAAATCCCCCACGTAATGAATATAGTCTGGCCAGCCAACAAACGCAGTAGCAATGTACAGCGAACAAAACTATTACAACACTAAGAATCAGTGAAAAAAGCAGCAACGATCATCAAATTCTATGTTTTTAATTTTAGTTGATATTTCCGCCCCTTTCATTAGGTGACATTTACTGTGTGTAAAAAGGAGACTGATATATTTCGTCGTATCTGTCATTAACTGCAACAGATAAACTGGTTGAGGCAATTGACATATGCCTAAAAAACGAATTTAAATTCAATGTAGAATGTTGCAGGAGTTCTATCTCACTCGCGCTTAAGATGAGAGAGTGAAAGGCAATAGAAACAAATTCAATGTAAAAGAAATGTGAATTGAAATGTTCGTCATAAAATACGGTGTCTCATCACAAAGGGTTGCCACATGTACGTATTTTGAATTTGCCGCGTTTTTCTACTGACAGAAATGGTTTGCCAGACTATAGATGATTTATAAAATTACATTATTTACCCTGTTACTTTGTTGTTGCTTTGTTGGGTTACTTTGCCTATTGGAATTTACATGGTCCAGGTCCATATTATTGGTTTTAGCTAATTGCCTACATTTTCATTTTTTGTTACACTCTTCTGTGTAATTTTAAGTGGGCCAAGTTACCCTCCGTTGGGTCAATGTAATCCAACGTTATGGTAAATACAAACAAATTGTTAATAACTTGAAAACGCGTATGAGGTTAGACATGCTATGCTAGAGATATATAAATCTCATCCAGATTTATTTAACACTAATGGCCTGTTTCACAATCTCCAGTTAAAGCATATCTGTCAGATAAATGTTAGCTGTTCTTTTCATTTATATGACTGGAAAAAGGATAGCAATAATTTTAACTGGCAGATAAGATTATCTGGAGATTGTGAAACAGGCCCTAAGTGTTAGAAAAACTTATTGTTATTGTTATGGTTATGTTATTGTTCTTAGATATTTAAGAATTAAATTTGCAATACCCTCATGTTGTAGATGCCTACTGTGAAATGCAAAACATGTACACCATGAAGACAATAAACTTCTATTCTACCTCTAACTCTGAATATATCTTTTAGTCCAGTATTAAGCTCAAGTCTGCGTACGTACTCCTGCGTATCTTTTCATACTGCTCTTTCACTTTGTCCTGTTATCCCTTACAGCACCGGCTGATACGATCGTGCGTTCAACTTTAAAAAAATCTAGTTTGAAAATAGTAGATTGTACAACAAGTGCATAAAACGTACGATTTTACGCAAGGCGTTTATCCATCGATTCGATTCATATAAAGTCATCGATTGATATAAAGTCTAGTGTAAAATGGGTTTTATGGACGAGGGTTACACTCTAATTTTCACTTCAATTGCGAGGAAATTATTTATCAGTAATCGTAAAACTATTCCAAGTTATGACAAAAATATTACAATGAAAACAAATATGGTTCTCACCGATTAATTTTTTAATGTTTTTTTTTTTAATTTTCAGCATCTGAATTTAGACATAGATACTTGTGTTCTGCCAAGTCATAAAAACATTTCGGGGCATTTCTAAACTATTATCAACTCCTATTTTATTTGATTTCATTTATTTAATTATAGAAAACACGCAATTCAAATATTATAGCAAGAATATAATAAAAGAACAAGTTTCAGTATACAACGAAATTTTACTGCTCAATTAAATTGTGCAATATATTTTGGCTGTTGAGCCACATTCTTAGTCTTAGAAGAAAATTTTACTTTATGCCCTAGAGCTTAAAATGCGATTTTATGTCGTCCACGCACGACTTAAAGTCGAACTTTACGAGCATGAGAAGTGAAAATAATCAAGTTTGCCGCTTCAGTACGGCATCGATCGATCGTGCGTTCGATTATTATTCATTTTAAACCCGCGTGCGTTTAGTTAGGGGGCCAGTCGTCGGCGCGGTGAGCGTCAAGCAGGTACGTGTACGAGACGGACGACCAGGTCAGAAGTAGGTATTCACGAAATTTTTTAATTTGTTATTTTTAAATGTGTTAAATTCGTTTTTTATTAAATTAAACGTTCTTCTGTCGTATAATGTAGATAATTAAAAGTTTAACCAGAAATTTTAGTCATTTTTTTGTGCCTAAAGTTATAACGCACGATCGTGCGGGTCAGGACGCAAGTCGACAAATTTAAATTGTGTTGACTATGATAAATTGAAAATATGATCAATCAAAAGCGTTTTTTTTAATCATTTCATGTAAAACATGTAAGAAATCTAAAGTTTATTAATAAATGTTTCTTAACTCCTTTGAACTCTGTAATTTACCCTTATATTTAAAAAAAAAAAAATTTTACTAGGGGTCGCAACGAAATGAAACGATCGTGCGGGTGGGTTTTCACAAAATTGGGGGGAGATTTTTTTTTCCTTTTTATGGGCCTTAAATGCAGCGAAAAATGCAACTTCAAACCAAAAATCCAAAAAAAAATTGTCGTGCTGTAAGGCTTATGTAAGAACAACGTTAAGGCGGGTTTCACACTGCTGCGGTTTCCGCATGTGGCGCCGGTGCGCGAGAGAGATAGCGCTCTGCATACACATGTATAGCACTGTCACGCTTGCACACCGTCGCCGCATCCGGTTGCGGCGCCAGTGCGATAATCACCTAACTACATATAATACATGTACCATATAATGTGCATATACCATACATACATATACATTGGTTTTGTTACGTATATATTTATAACATAGTAATAATCTAGACTAGTGTAGCATGCCGAAAGAACGCCAGCTACATCTCGCGGCGTCCCTTGTAGACGGAGAGCTGGCCACGGCAGGAATGACACAATAATGAGAGCAACGAAATTGATATAGTTAGACTGCTATACTATTGTTATTACCTAATCTGGCAATCTGGCAGCTTTAAGCCGGGGGGTTCAAGAGTAGCAGACCAGAAAAGTTGTTTAAAAATCTAGGGAACGACGCAATATTGAGAGTTCTTGCTTTAGTACGATATCGTGGCATTTGATGTATATAATTGGAATAATAGTACTCAAGCGTCATATAGCGGTATTATTTTTTTTGCCTGAATAATCTAATAATTAATTGTGCTTACCTAAATTACATTTGATAATATTGGGTAGATATTGGGAACGTAACAAGGTGCTATTAGGATAGGTATAACGGTATAGGTAAAAGGTAAAACCGTTACTAATACCCGTTTTAGTTATACCGTCAACGGTTCCTGATAGTACGGTCGCGTCTGAAAATATGTATACATTTAATGTGACAAAAACAGGTAGGTCCAATCCAAGACGCCTTGGCAATAGAGTCCTGGCTACATACTATTTTGTCACATTAAATGTATCCATATTTTCAGCCGTGACTGTATTGATGACCAATGTTAGACAGCACTTTAACTGTGAAATATCACAATATACAAGGTGTAACAAACATGCTGGCGATCATTTTTAGGGCATAATTGGTATCGTGTTCTAATTATGAAGAAGTAAGAACAAAAAAAAACATGGAACTGAAACGTGGTCGCTTACAATGGGCCTCATAAGAAGGCTCAAAGTCACCCGAAGGGCAATGGAGAGGGCTATGGTTGGAGTCTCTCTGCGTGATCGCATCAGAAATGAGGCCATCCGCAGCAGAACCAAAGTAACCGATATAGCCCTCCGAATCGCTAGACTAAAGTGGCAGTGGGCGGGGCACATTGCTCGTAGCACCGATGGCCATTGGGGCGGAAAGGTTCTCGAGTGGCGACCACGAACCGGAAGGCGCAGCGTGGGTAGACCCCCCGCAAGGTGGACTGATGACCTGGTGAAGGTCGCGGGAGTCCGCTGGATGCGGGTGGCGCAGGACCGGTCATTGTGGCTCTCTTTGGGGGAGGCCTATGTCCAGCAGTGGACGTCTTTCGGCTGATATGATGATGATGATGATGATGAACCTACTTTTTATACTCGCAATACGATACCAGTTATGCCCTTACACGGATCACCAGTATTCTTGTAACTCCTGTGTCTTAAGTGCTTGTGACGCGGGTTGGAGATTATAAACTAGCTAAAACGTCATTCATATAACGCGAACGCCCTTACGCTAACACCTATCAATTTTAAATACTGCTTACAATAGTAGTTTATGCACCTGATTTATGAGGGGCCTTAAAACACGAGTGGGGTTTAATGAAACGAGCGCAGCGAGTTTCATTATAGGATCACACGATTGTTTTAAGGCCTAATTATGTACAGTTGCATTCATTACTTTATCTACACACATATTGCAAGTACTCAAAGATGGGTTCAGAAGCCGAAGGCAATTGACCTGCATTACTAGGTAGATAGATACAAGTGCTGAAACATACCCACAGGTGTGAGCTTAATAAAAATAAATAAATTGGAACTGATAAGGAAAGTATATTTATTTATTATAATATAGTTAATAGTAAACATTTACATTTTCGCAATTAAAAATGTTTCGACAAACAATAACTGACAAGTTGATAACAGAAATGGCGGCCGTACAAACCATAGAGAAATATATATATGTACAAACTTCTGTCGCTAGTTTTTTTTAATATTAGCTAACGAATTAAGTCCTTATTCTCATGTCATCCGAGATCAAAATGTCGTGCGGTTTATGTCAAAAAATATATCGTACTGACGTTTCGTATCGACAACGTTTTAAAATCTATGGATACTAGAATAGAAACCCATTGAAATTGTGTTGGTTTTGACAGCTGTTCCAAATTTGAAACTCATAACTTAACAATATTTGAGCATGTAAAGTTAAAATTACATTACTGCCACAGATAAGAAACTTATCATAGTGAAATCGTTTGTTGTAATGCTGGTCATTGCCTACGGTTTTTGAACGCATTTTAGAGGACTTACAATATGAGTGTAGATAAAAATATTTTAAATGCATTCAATTAGTACTTTTAAAGGTAAATATGGGTATCGCCTCAATAATATGTAAGCACGGTATAAACAAAAACGTAGCTTTTTCAGCCAACTTCGAGATTTCAAAGGAGGAGGTTATCAATTCGTCGGGATCTTTTGTTTTTGCTCTTTTAGGGTTCCGTAGTCAACTAGGAACCCTTATAGTTTCGCCATGTCTGCCCGTCCGTCCGTCCGTCCGCGGATAATCTCAGTGATCGTTAGCACTAGAAAGCTGAAATTTGATACTAATATGTATATCAATGACGCCGACAAAGTGGTAAAATAAAAAGTGGAAAAAAATGTTTTATTAGGGTACCTCGCCTATACGAAAAGTGGGGAGTGATTTTTTTTTTCATTTCAACCCTAACGTGTTGTTGGATAGGTATTTAAAAATGAATAGGGGTTTACTGAAATCATTTTTTGATAATGTAAATATTTTCGGAAATAATCGCTCCAGAAGTAAAAAAAAATGTGTCCCCCCCCCCTCTAACTTTTGAACCATAAGTTTTAAAAATATGAAAAAAATATCAAAAGTAGAACTTTATAAAAACTTTCTAGGAAAATTATTTTGAACTTGATAGGTTGAATAGTTTTTGAAAAAAAAAATACAAAATAATTTCTGAACTAAGTTTGTAATTTAACCGTATAAGCAGGTATTTATTGTACCTGTAATTTCTACAAACCTATGTGACTATAAACTAATACTCTACTCATTGTGAATACGGATTTGTATGTATTATTTTAAAGTTGTAACTAATTGAAAGTAAAGGCAATATAGTTCGTCCGATGAATATGAAGAATTACGGCCATTGACCTATTTGAGAGACGAGTAATATTTAAAGACTGTCTCTGCTAGCGTTTTTGTTGGTTCTTGATCATACTCCGGTATTTTCGGTAGACGAATTTTTGACATTATACAGTGTGCCTTTAAATGTAGGGATCGTTTTTGTCTTATATAAAACAGCAATTGCATTTACCTCTATTCAGAGAAATATAAGCGAAAAGTAAGAGAGAGATGTTATGTTTTTGAACTTGAATTAGGACATAGAGTTTAGCTGAAGTTAGGTACTGACATGAAAAACAAAAAGTTTGTTTAATACTACGCCAGTGGCAGGCATACATCCTGCCTGATAAGCGGTCAACAAAGCCTATGGACGCTTGAACCACTATAGAATAGGCTACATTCCTATGAATTCAAATCAGCTACTCTTTAGGAAACGTCAAAACGATTTGTTACTATAGAGTTTATACAAGGTGCTCGCGAGGAAACGGAACAAAATTAACCACGCATTCCTGAGACCAAAAGAAGAAAAAAAATGTGGCTTTAGGTGAATTTCGCCAAAAAAAAATATTATTTTTCTTTTTTTTTTCTATTTTTTGAATGTTTCTTGCACATGAAAAGTAAATGTTATTAATACAATTATCGTCTAAAACAAATTGGTACATTTTTTAAAAAATTTAGTTACTGCATAGTTTTCAACGAGGAGTTTGTTGTCAAAGTGACAACACTTTGATATCTGTCAATAAAGACGTGTAAACTATGCATAATAGTGGCAACAACGCCATCAGAAAGGCGTTTTGTGCTGAGTTATAATAAAAAGTGTATTTTTTATAAATTGGTATTAACTCTGAAACTAGGCGAAATTCAAAAAAGTTTATATGACATTTTAGTCTCTAAATAGGATCTAGAATATACTGTTAAAATCTTTCCGTTTCCTCGCGGGCACCGTGTATGTGAGACTACTATAGTGACGATAAAATACTATGTGATGTGATAAATACATCCCTCATCTAAAGGGCAAACATATGTTACACCTGGATTTTCCCGTGTATTTTTGAAATGTTGATTTTAGGAATGCAACGAAACAATTAATTTTATCTATTGGAAAGTAGCCAATTTCAAATAAAGAAAATGCAATCTTTTCAAGTTTTAGTAAAAATAAAACCCAGCTACAGCGTAATCGTATAATGATTAACAGTCTTCATTTAATACTTGTCTCTTACAAATGAACGTACGAAATTTTTCATTCTCGGTTGGCTTTTAATATTATGACATCACATGGTCCATTCTGCATTGACAAAATGCGTGCTATCTTACTCTAACATAAAGAGTTCGTTATAAGTTGTGATACCCAAATGCACTGACCATACCAATTTGTACCTTATGTCTATAACGTTAAGATTGAAGTTTTAATCGCAGTTCTTAATTAGTATAGTATGTTGTTTTAAATTGGTATTTTGTTCTAAAATTTCAGCCTGTTAATTACTTTGAAATAATGTATCCAAATATTATTTTGTAAAAAAATGAATTAGTTTAAAGAAAAAACTGGTTTAAAAAAGTTTATTTACGGTGTGTGGTTAAATAAAAAAAACTATATTGGAATTTTTGTAATTCTTTTTTAGTGATTAACTCCGTTTATCATGTTAATACTAATTTGTAATACAAATCTTTGTAATTTACCATACTCTGTAACTAACAGGTATTATATTTCCGTAAATTTAGCACCTTTGTATTAATTAAGGAAACTGTAGGTCTTATTTTTACTATCAATATTGTATATGACTCATTTTTGTATATGACCGTTTGTTTCTTGTTTCTTAATAAAATAAAATAACCAATCTATCAAAAAAGGCTAGTATTTAAAGTTACAACCAAAACCTACCTATAGTATTAAAGAAATACTAAAACCGAGTGTTAAAACTGTCAAAGCGGCGTCTAATGACTCGCTGTAATATATTACGGCTAGCCTTGTTGAAGAACGTATGGCGCCGAATACATTTCGGCGGATTTTCATTCAGCCGCATTCAATCCAGCTAATCGTAAAACGGCCGCATTTCAAAATGGCTAGCCGTGATGTAATACGGCGGATTATACGATTCGACTGCGACATAGGCATCGTAAATTACGCATTAAAGGGTTAAAAAAAGCGAAACCAACCTCTCAAAATGGCGTCCAGCGCTGCCCTCCCCCCTCTCCGGACTAGTAGGGGAGGGAATAGTGTCCAACTGCTGGCTACTTCTAGCAAGCGAGAACCTCATCCTCTGTCCCAAATCCACCGTATTCCTTCTCTCGAACTTAGGACTATCTTCTTTTTTCACCTTAACCCTGGTCAGCTGTTCTGGGTTGCTTCTAAAAGATTGCGAACTGTATTTCTCTCTTAAGAAATTTCTGCGTTCTTCTTTGTATTTCTCGATTCTTTCTCTACTTAGTTTCTTTTCAGTATCAAAGCCTATTAGGTTTTTATCGCGTTGGTATCGTAGCTTCCTCTACTATAGACAAATTCTTTTCTAAATCTATATCTTCATAGACTGAATCCCTTTCATTCGTCGGAGTGTCATTCTCTATAGGTTCATAGTCTGGTGATTTTTTCGTAGGCGATTTGAATGTGATACTAATAGTGCTTTTTAATGGGCTCTTCAAAGGACTTCCAGGGGAACTTTTAGAGCTAGAAGACTGCAAGTTTATATAATTAGGTCGACTAAAGCTGTAGCATTCATAAAGCTCATCAGGTTTAGAGCTACAATTACTGTAGCTTGAGGAGCTTTCATGGCTTGAAGTCATAACTTTCATATCACAATTTTCATATGACGCTTCTTTTTTTCCTGTACCTTCAGATGTAGAAGAAGATACCGCTGATAGTCTATTCAAATTATGATAGCTAATATTAGTAGAATTAGCAGGACTAGCATCCAAACTATCCTTTAATACATCCGTACAATCTTCAACTTTAATATTTTCGTAATCAGCCGCTTTCAATTCACATTTCAGGCATTTTTCTTCATGACAATTATCACAATTGTTTATTTTGATAGTTTGCTTATTAGTCTCACTTACTTCGGAGTCACTTTCTAAGGGATCATATACCGGGGTAGCAGGAGTTAGTGGTGTATTCAAAGTACTAGTTGTCAAGTTACTTGTAGTAAGGTTGCCTATAGAGTTTTCTGCAGGCCAGTCTATTTTAATGAGTGTAGAATGGTTGTCGCCATGCCAGCTGAGCCTGGAGACTGTGACGTCATCGGTTTGATGGAGATTGCTGTAGCGCGCTGACTTGCATTTTTTGGGCGAAGTTCGCTCTCTGTAGAGTTAATATTAAGCGGAAAATTAGACATTGATGATAATTGATTAATGATCAATTTGGATTGATTCGGTTGGCGATATATGATATTGATAGTACTTTGATCAAATCTTGGTAGACAATATACGATTCTAAGCTAACTTGGTCATTAACAGATCAGAGGGTAGGTAAGTCTTATTTTATGATAAACATTATAGCACGATTCTATATAGGTTTTAAATATATTTTCAAAAAGCACATACTAATATAATAATCATGTATTTTGTAATATCGTCGTTTAAATGTCTGTTCTTACTTACATATAAGTTTATGTTATAAAGTACGTAATATATCATCTACAGTCACGTCTGAAAATATGGATACATTTAATGTGAAGTAAAGTCATACATGTTTTCAACCGACTTCAAGATTGCCACGTTTATTATACAACCGACTTCAAGATTTCGAAGGAGGAGGTTATTAATTCGTCGGGATCTTTGTTTTTTTTGCAATATTTTTTATGTATGTTCACCGATTATTCGAAGACGGCTAGACCGATTTGGAAAATTCTTTTTTTGTTTAAAAGAGTATACTTCACAGTTGGTCCCATTGTAACCAGATCAGGATCTGATGATGGGATCCTGGAGAAGTCGAAGGAACTCTTCAACTATTATACGCACACCTATAGTGATTTGAGTACTTTTTACAGCAGCTCGAGCATTTGCTTTTGGAAAGGTGGATGTTAAGTGAAGTCGGTTCTTTTTTTCGGACGTGACCGTAGTATTATATTTTATTTATACATCACAGAACACCAACCAAATCGTTAAGCCAATAGATGTACACACTGTTACTAAATAATGTCAGGGAACCGTGCAGCGCCATCTAGTAACGAAAAGCGTTACTACGGTTCTCCCTATTTTCGGTAACTTTGGGTTGCTCGTCAGATGGCGCTTCAGACTTGCCTCAAAAAGTTCATAGACTGTGTGTCCCTATAAAATAGATACTCTCTGATGTTAGTAATTGCTTGGAAGCAAGTCTGTCGGAAAATTGTAAATGCTCACCTCATCTTGACGCCGCTGGAACTGGCGTGGCGTTCTGGAACTCCGTACTGGCGGTGGGACTGTCTCGATCTTTGCACAAGCTGTCAAAAAAAGAATAAATATATTTTTAAACCAAGGCTGCAGAGGCGAGTTCATTTCAAACAAGAGAGGACACAGTTCAGGCAGGAGGGCCATTCTGCTTTTCGTTGTACATACATAAGATTTTGACACTTCGTAAAATGCATATTTTAGAATACTTGGCCATTACTTTCATTTGCTGTTTGGAACGGAGAAAGAGGCTTAATCTATCAATCCCGATAGCTTAGTTTAATAATGACAACTGTCAATAGTCTTAATCACAGTAACTCGGTGGTCTTTGATTGTCTCCCAATTTGTATTAAAATAAGGCATTTACGACTGCGTTACCATTTTTTTAGATTAACCAATATAAATATATTAATTTTGGTGAACAAATTCCTATTATTTGGTTCAGGTACAATTTGAGAATACAATTTTATACACGAAATTCAATGTCTATCATTCTTTTTTCTAGGAATAGATTAATGGTCACGAAAAAGTAGACTTCACAAACGTTTTGTGAAGCAGTCAGATTTAAATTTCATATTTTTTTTCTTTATAATTAAACAATACGTAGCTACATAATCTGTCTCTCAAGCTGTTTTGATATGTCTTCTTGAAGAACTACGCATGATTGTAACCTCCTTCGAAATCTTGAAGTCGGTTGAAAAACAAATATACATACATACCGTTTGGCGAGGTTGTCGTGTCTGGCCGAGTGTCGTTTCTCAGCGGGTTTGGCGCGCGGGGAGTCGCCGTCGATGTACCCGATACCGGCTAGTTGCTCCTCGAGGGCGCTGCGCTTCCTATTGCCAGGAAAATAATAGAAAATAAATCATTTTTAAGAAAAAAACCGGCCGAGTGCATGTCGGACCACTCATAATGGAGGGTTATCATAATGAATGGAGGAATAAGAACCAAACTAATACCAAAAAGTCGGCAAAGGATCTGATGCCTATGGAAGAAGTATTTTTGGAGATAACTCAAAAATGGCTGAACCGATAATGTTCAAAACAATTTTCGTAGAAAGTATGTGACTGATAAGGCGCATCTTCGCAATTTTTTTCATATTTTTTGGACTTACGGATCAAAAGTTACAGGGGGACACGATTTTTCTGACCTTCGAAGCGATTATTTCTGAAAATATTCACTTAGTCACAAAATGTTCAAGGAAACCTCGATGTTATTTTTAAAGACCTATTGATTGATGTACAACACGTTAATATTTGGTATTTTTTTTATTATTGGGGATCAATGTCAGTCTGCGTCCGTAGGAAACACCTTAGACAACACTACACGTGATCCCTGGGTGGTGATAAAAGAGTAACAAACTGGGCAGCTGCACTGTCCCGTCTGGACCTCGCAGCACTCACTGGATTTTCATTATCATCTGCTTTCCCACTACTACTACCGCAGAGAAGAAATGCCTATCTATATCCAGTGACATGTAGCCATACGATGAAAAAATATTCTTTTTATTGTTTTTAACTACGTGTATGAAGCGCCCCCCCCCCTAAAAATATTTTTTCTGCAATTTAACTATATAACTAAATAGCGGCATACAAAATACACCGTACCTCTAAATTTTATTAAGTTACGTCTTATAGTTTCCGAGTAAAATGGCTGTGACATACGGACGGACGGACGGGCGAACAGTAGAATTAATAAATAAGCTATACCTACTGATCCCTTTTTAGTGGTGAGGGCACAGAATAACTAATAGTACTACCGTACAGAAAATTCACTCCTTCACAAAAGGTAGATTTAGGTATAAAATTATACCTATACTCGCCGCCTGCAAGCAAAATTGAAACGTATAACCGCGCACGAACCGTGAATGTTCTTTGCGCGCCGCAGTTTTATGACCGAGCTGTGAGCGTCGGCACGGGGTTGTCACTTGACAAGTTTTTGTACCTATAACTACTGATTTATTATTTTTAAGATAAATATGTAGGATTTACAAACGTTGATTCTGTAAACATAAAAAAAATATCCGGAGATAGTATGTCTGATTCTCACGGAAGTATAGCCGTATTCCTTTGAAGATATATCGGTCAGTTCCTTATGTTGTTTTTAGGCAACCAATATGATATATATATCTTTTATACGGATTATAATCGAGGTTTAGGTTTCGAAGCCATTGTGTATTTTCAATTCTGCGCGAACGCCACGTGCCACGAGTATCGTGCGAGCCGAGCGGCGGCCCGCTGCCATACGCCTGCCCGGGAGGCGCGCCGGACAAATGTACCCAAACTGCGTAGTGACACCCCCCCGGTGAGGGTAGCGTAAGAGAAAATCAATATGATTCTCTGTCTATGCTTGAAACGAGATAGTTCTTGGCCAAATTATAATGATGTTAGCGACCGGCCCCGGCTTCGCGCGGGATAAAAAATGGTTATTATGGGTTATCCCTAAGAGATAGACATATACCACCGCGGACTTTTGTGTAGACCTTTTTAAGGTGTACAATACTGTAGTACATTATTTTGATCTGTCTCGTAGGGTTCAGCCAGCGTTTGCAATGTAAGCGCAAAAAAATGTGTTTATTTACATCACATTAGACACCTCAAAAATTATCAGTGGTTCTCTACTATATTATGCATGTATACATATAAACTTTCCTCTTAATCACTCTATCTATTAAAAAACTGCAACAAAATCCTTTACGCAGTTTTAAAGATCTAAATATATATATAAATAAATAAAATAAATATTATAGGACAATCTTACACAAATCGACCTAGGCCCACAGTAAGCTCAATAAGGCTGGTGTTATGGGTACTAGACGACGATATATATAATAGATAAATATGGATAAATACTTAAATACATTGAAAACATCCAAAACACAGGAACAAATATCTGTGATAAACACACAAATAAATAACCTGACCAGGATTCGAACCCGGGACCTCCTGCTTCGTAGGCAGGGTCACTACCGACTAGGCTAGGAGGCCGTTAATTGTGCATGTATTATACATATAAACTTTCCTCTTGAATCACTCTATTAAAAGAAACCGCATCAAAATCCGTTTTAAAGAACTAAGCATACATAGGGACAGACAGCGGAAAGTGACTTTGTTTTATACTACATATGTAGTGATAACTTACCTCTCAGCAAGTTCATTGGCGGCCTCTATATCAACCCTAAGGTTCCTCCTCGGACTGGGGTCCACGCTGCCTGGTCCTGATTCGGCCGGGGTCGAACATAAAGAATCGTCCTGTGAACAATATTATAGATCGGTTATTTATTATATTTATCTACACTCACATTGTAAGTCCTCTAAAACGTGTTCGAAAACGGTAGGCAATGGCTAGCATTACCACAGCCGATTTTACTATGATCAGCTTTTTATCTGTGGCAGTAACGTAATTTTAACTTTACATGCTCAAATATTGATAGGTTATGAGTTTTGATAACATATGTACACCGGCACGCGCCCGCCCGACCGCCGGCACAATCGAGTTGGCCATGGCGGTGCAATAGCGGTCAATCTATGGTTTCCGAACACTTCATTTAGGATATATACATTGCATTTCATTTCATTTCATTTTCTTTATTGCCATAAATTGTATGTATACATAAGAGGTGAAGTATATGTTGATTTGTCTCAATACAATTTTACCAGATCGGTGTAGCATTATTACATTCGTAATACATATATTTACAATAACTATTAAACTAGAGCATGCAATTACATTTGACTATTTTGGGTCTTACTATAATATTCATTGAGGCTATAAGGACACAATTCAAGCGTAGACACACATTTCGAGTGTAGATAAAGCAGTGTATGCAACTGTACGTAATTAGGCCTTATTACGTAACAGTTACATAAACTACTATTATTATGTTATTTACATATATCATAGGCCGTTATGACCAATCGTGTACCAGGCGATAACATGTGAAGTTGTACAGGACGATAATGAAGCCTCGTGAACGTCAGCTGCCGCTCCGGTGGTGAAATGAAATTTCGTTATCACCGGGGACGCTATGACCAACGGAATTTGCGCCTCGGGGACTATAAGAGAGGTTAAATTAATTTTGTACTAAGCAGAAACGTCTGCAAGCGAAATTTCAATTTTATAATTGAAAGAAAAAATATAAAAATTCATCGCGTCGAGCAAGATTCGAACTTGCGACCTTTCGGAACACCGGTCCGACCGCTCTGACCAAATGAGCTATCGACGCCTGCTCAACCGCGGTGAATCTTTCCATCAGTTCCTTCATTGCTTACGTCAGAGGGTGACGTGTAGCGACATCTACCGTAAGTGTATATACACGTTAACGGCATCGAAGTTCCAAGTCATATTGGAATAACATCGATAACAATGCGCTAATCCATACTAAATTAATTTTGTATGGATTGATGATGATGATGATGATAACTTGGAACTTCGATGCCAATGGAGAACATGCGTGAAAAATATTTAATTGAATTTGTTCCGTAAACACGTTCAACAACCCCAAATTAATATAAATAAGTGGAAATCCGTAATAATTTTTAGCAGTGTTTTATAGTAGATTGTACACCAAGGGGATAAAGCACTGTTTTATGTCACGGGCGCAATATTGAATCCTGAACGTAACGAAGGACTCCAGATTTTACTCCCGAGCGCAGCGAGGGGGTTATGAGTTAATTCCCGAGCGAAGCGAGGGAATTAAGACTGAGTCCTGAGTGCAGTGAGGGGTTCAAGCGCGCCCGTGACAAAAACAGCTTTATCCCCGAGGAGTATACTCTACTTTTCTCACCTCTTGCGAGACAATAAAATAGCTAAGGCTACTAGAAACGGATTTTTATTACAGTAAATCAAAAGTAAAAACCGGCCAAGTGCGTGTCGGACCACACATAGCAGGATTCCGTACCTTCAATGGAATAAGAACCAAACTAATACCAAAAGGTCGTATCTGATGCCTGTGGAAGAAGTTTTTTGGAAATAACTCAAAAATGGCTAAACCGATAATGTTCAAAAAAAATCCAATTTTTTCATATTTTTTGGACTTACGGTTCAAAAGTTACAGGGGGGGACACAATTTTTCTGACTTTCGAAGCGATTATTTCACAAAATATTCACTTAATCACAAAATGGTCAAAAAACCTCAATGTTATTTTTAAAGACCTATCGATTTATGTGTCACATGTTGATATTTAGTAAAAAAAAAAAAAAAAATTTGTTACATGTATGCCCCCCCCCCTAAAAATATTTTTTTTTTCAAATTTAACTACATGACTAAGTAGCGGCATACAAAATACACCTTATGTGTAAATTTTATTCAGATACGTCGTATAGTTTCCGAGTAAAATGGCTGGGACATACGGATGGACAGACATACAGACAGACATGACGAATCCATAAGGGTTCTGTTTTTTGCCATTTGGCTACGGAACCCTAAAAATTGATTCTTGATACATTAGTCCATTTTATTCGAATTTTATCTCCAATTTTTATAGAACCTGCAGTTTTACTCCGTATACTGCAGCGTCTTATGACACTCGCGGCATTTGTTTTAGGTATTTAAAAAAGGTGGCCAGCACGATTTTCCAAATAAATTCGATTTTCAAATCAGTTCGACGCGGCGGCGCGGGCCCCGGCTGGCGTCGCGGGGCTGTGCACCGTGCGGACTTTACCAAATTAGACTTTAAGCACATAACAATAAGAACTATGGGAAGTGAAATCACATTATTAACCAGCGGGTTATAATGAGATTTAGTACAACATTATAACCCGGCTAAAGCCAAGGGCTATAATGATTAGCTTTCGGTGAGGTTTGCATGATATATAATTTGGCATTGTCGAGCAGGTGGTGTGAAAAATCATTAATGTCAACAGGTGAAACATTATTAATTACTATAAATAAATAAAAATGTGAATTGCTTTTAAAATTAAATGTATTGAATTAAATGTCAAATAAAATAAATTAAATAAACGTCATATAAAAACATATACAAAATAAAATTTCACCCGTCAAAATTAACAAAACTGGAGTGCAACCCGATCCACCTTCGTTTCATCGGCGAGTCCCACCTCTCAGCAAACGCCCTACGGATGCTATTAGAACTCTCGTTCAACCTACGGAGCAAGGAGGCACAGCGCTTCCTCGTGATCGCATGGAAGCCGTCCACCCCCGCCTCCGCAAACATGCCCGAAGCACGGCACCTCCGTCTAAGTCCAAGTAGCACCCTGAAGGCGTTATTATATTGCACGCGAAGCGCGCTGTACATACGTGCTCTGCGCATAATTGACCCACAGATTACAGGTGTAAAAGCACTGGCAGTATGCCCTAAATAGAGTAACTTTTACTACCTTTGTGCACCCTGCAAATCTACGGGCCAACATGTTGCAGCGGACGGACAGCGCCCGACGCTCCCTCTCGACGTCCATGTTGTCACAGAGATCCTCGGTGACCCAATGACCCAGATATTTCAAGTGTTTGACTCTGTTTAGATGGGTGCCATATAAAGAAACAGGTGGCAGAGACTCATAAGTTTAAGCACCGGCCTTGAACACTAAAAATTCGCTCTTCTTGGCGTTGTATCTAAGCCCGTGGGCCTCCGCATATTTCTCACAGACATCGATCAGGTTTTGCAAACCCCCGAGAGATGGCGCCAGCAACACCATATCGTCTGCATAGCTGAAGTTGTTCATGCAAACACCATCAACCGAGCATCCAACATTGGCGCCGCTTAGCTTAGCAATGAGAGTTTAAAAACGTAACATTTTAAGCATTTTTTTTATACCTCAAATGTATTTTCGAAACCTCAGTTCGATTACTTACATATGTACTAACAAGAAAAAAAAATATGACAAGTATAGCGAAACGCATTTTTTCGTGCTTAAAATTACAAAAATCTCCCAAAAACTTGTTCCTTCCAAACAGTTTTCTGCAACTTTGAGGTCGGTGACGTCACAAACCTCACACTTTTTGTATGGGGTGTTTGACACGCGGCGCAGACGCCTAACGTATTTTCACATTTTTGACGTTTCAGGGCTATCATAGATACTCGTAGTAGGTTTATTAGGGACATTTGAATCTACAGGGAAATATAATCGAATGACGTCTTCCAAAAAAGTCATGCATGTTCCTAATTATAAAATTATAAGAGAGGTTTACCTGCGCCTGCACACAGTGCGTGTCGTCCTCCTCGCTGAACATGTGTCTGTCCCTCTCAGGCGGAGTCTCATGTCCGCCAGTTCCGCTTGCCACGGCTCGAAGTACGAGTCGCAGGATGACGATCTGTTTAAAGAAATATACATATTTATAAGTCTTATAAATTTAAAATAACCTAACGCAGAAACGAATGCACCGATTTTTATACAGCATAAATAAAAAAATACGCAAGTTCCATTTTGTTCCGACATAAACAAAAAGGAAGATGAGTGAAGTTCATCTATATATATATAACTCAAAGGTGACTAACTGACATAGTGATCTATCAACGCACAGTCCAAACCGCTGGTTCTAGAGATTCCAAATTTGGCACGTAGGTTCCTTATAAGGTCTAGGGGTGCGCTAAGAAAGGATTTTTCAAAATTCATCCCCTAAGGGGGTGAAATGGGGGTCCAAAGTTTGTATGGGGAAACAAGATTAGTTAGTCTATTTTATTCGAAACTTCACAGAAGTATTCCTTCACAGAAGTTTTGAGAATTCAACCCCTAAAAGGGGGAAATGTGGTCAAAAAGTCTGAAAATCAACATGGGTATTGTTTCTATGGTTTATCGGGTCGTTGATCACGAAAACAACAACGATTTTAAAATCCGACGTGGCGGACGTGAAATACCATCTCCCCTGTTAGGGTACAATGGGTGTCGTTTTTGTGATTTTTTGGGACGTTAATTAAGAAAATGGCATCGATTTTGAAATTTAATAGTGTGGACATGAAAATTCTTGAAAGTATTTGTGCCAAATTGCAATCTTCTTCTAAATATATAAAAGAAGAAACTGACTGACATATCAACGCACAGCCCAAACCGCTGGTTCTAGAGATTCCAAATGCGGTACGTAGGCTCCTTATGAGGCATAAGGATGCACTTAGAAATAATTTTTAAAAATTTATAATTTACCTCCTAATGGGGGAAATGGGGTTCAAAGTTTGTATGGGAAACGAGATTAGTTCAACTATTTTATTCGAAACTTTACAGGAGTATTCCTAACGATAAATGAGAAAACAAGTGTTTCAGCTTTTTTGAGAATTCAACCCATAAGGGGGAAATGTGGTGACAAAATTTAAATATCAACATGGGTATTGTTTCTATGGTTTATCGGGTCGCTGATTACGAAATCAACACTTAAGGGGGTGAAATGGGGGTTGATAGTTTGTATGGGGAATTTTTAAACGTTGAACCAATTTAGATGAAACTTGGTATAGAGATAGTTTGTGTACCGGGAAGCGACATGGGACAGTTTTTATCTCGAAAATCAATCTTTAAAGGGGTGAAATGGGGGTTGGAGGTTTGTATGGAGTATTTTTTACCGCGAACCGATTTAGATAATTTTGTTGTAGATATATTTTGAGTCCCAGGAAACAATATAGAATATTTTTTAAGCCGAAAATCAATCTTAGAGGGGTAAAAAACATGTTGGTAGTTTGTATGGCGAATTATTAACCGCTGAACAGACGATTGAAATGAAACTTGGTACATATTATGTAGATTGAGTCGCGGTAAACAATATAGGATAGTTTTTATCTCGAAAATCAACCCTCTAGGGGGTGAAACGGGGGTTGAAAGTTTGTATGGGAAATTAATAACCGTTGAACCTATTTAGATGATTTGGTATGGAGATATTTTGCGTTCTGGGGAAAGATATATAATAGTTGTTATCCCAGAAGTCATTCCTTAAGCGGGTAAAAAGGAGGGTGGATTACTAATTCCACGCAAATGAAGTCGCGGGGAAAAGCTTCTATTCAAGAGTAGAAATCTGTATTAATCATAATCTCTCAGTAGTAAGTCGTTGATGGCGTAACAATTAAACAATTATTGCAATAATTTCTTTAAAATAAAAAATGAGGGAACCGCCGTCTTCAAAACGTGGTATACCGAAACCTCCAGAATGTAACGAATCCGAAAACCGCTTCTAAATCAGTTCAGCGAAACGCAAGATGATCGCGGACAAACATACATTCCTACATACAAACATACGAGTCTAACTGAGAACCTCCTTTTTTAATACTTTTAGTACGCGGGCGAAGCCGCGGGAGAAAGCTAGTAGTAAATAAAACTGAAATATGTTCCAGTAACTACTATGATCACTATGATTTTACTATGATCAGCTTTTTATCTGTGGCAGTAACGTAATTTTAACTTTACATGCTCAAATATTGATAGGTTATGAGTTTTGATAACATATGTACACCGGCACGCGCCCGCCCGACCGCCGGCACAATCGAGTTGGCCATGGCGGTGCAATAGCGGTCAATCTATGGTTTCCGAACACTTCATTTAGGATATATACATTTCATTTCATTTCATTTCATTTTCTTTATTGCCATAAATTGTATGTATACATAAGAGGTGAAGTATATGTTGATTTGTCTCAATACAATTTTACCAGATCGGTGTAGCATTATTACATTCGTAATACATATATTTACAATAACTATTAAACTAGAGCATGCAATTACATTTGACTATTTTGGGTCTTACTATAATATTCATTGAGGCTATAAGGACACAATTCAAGCGTAGACACACATTTCGAGTGTAGATAAAGCAGTGTATGCAACTGTACGTAATTAGGCCTTATTACGTAACAGTTACATAAACTACTATTATTATGTTATTTACATATATCATAGGCCGTTATGACCAATCGTGTACCAGGCGACAACATGTGAAGTTGTACAGGACGATAATGAAGCCTCGTGAACGTCAGCTGCCGCTCCGGTGGTGAAATGAAATTTCGTTATCACCGGGGACGCTATGACCAACGGAATTTGCGCCTCGGGGACTATAAGAGAGGTTAAATTAATTTTGTACTAAGCAGAAACGTCTGCAAGCGAAATTTCAATTTTATAATTGAAAGAAAAAATATAAAAATTCATCGCGTCGAGCAAGATTCGAACTTGCGACCTTTCGGAACACCGGTCCGACCGCTCTGACCAAATGAGCTATCGACGCCTGCTCAACCGCGGTGAATCTTTCCATCAGTTCCTTCATTGCTTACGTCAGAGGGTGACGTGTAGCGACATCTACCGTAAGTGTATATACACGTTAACGGCATCGAAGTTCCAAGTCATATTGGAATAACATCGATAACAATGCGCTAATCCATACTAAATTAATTTTGTATGGATTGATGATGATGATGATGATGACTTGGAACTTCGATGCCAATGGAGAACATGCGTGAAAAATATTTAATTGAATTTGTTCCGTAAACACGTTCAACAACCCCAAATTAATATAAATAAGTGGAAATCCGTAATAATTTTTAGCAGTGTTTTATAGTAGATTGTACACCAAGGGGATAAAGCACTGTTTTATGTCACGGGCGCAATATTGAATCCTGAACGTAACGAAGGACTCCAGATTTTACTCCCGAGCGCAGCGAGGGGGTTATGAGTTAATTCCCGAGCGAAGCGAGGGAATTAAGACTGAGTCCTGAGTGCAGTGAGGGGTTCAAGCGCGCCCGTGACAAAAACAGCTTTATCCCCGAGGAGTATACTCTACTTTTCTCACCTCTTGCGAGACAATAAAATAGCTAAGGCTACTAGAAACGGATTTTTATTACAGTAAATCAAAAGTAAAAACCGGCCAAGTGCGTGTCGGACCACACATAGCAGGATTCCGTACCTTCAATGGAATAAGAACCAAACTAATACCAAAAGGTCGTATCTGATGCCTGTGGAAGAAGTTTTTTGGAAATAACTCAAAAATGGCTAAACCGATAATGTTCAAAAAAAATTTCTTAGATAGTATATAACAAGGCGCAACTCCTCCAATTTTTTCATATTTTTTGGACTTACGGTTCAAAAGTTACAGGGGGGGACACAATTTTTCTGACTTTCGAAGCGATTATTTCACAAAATATTCACTTAATCACAAAATGGTCAAAAAACCTCAATGTTATTTTTAAAGACCTATCGATTTATGTGTCACATGTTGATATTTAGTAAAAAAAATAAAAAATAAAAAATTTGTTACATGTATGCCCCCCCCCCCTAAAAATATTTTTTTTTTCAAATTTAACTACATGACTAAGTAGCGGCATACAAAATACACCTTATGT
This sequence comes from Pammene aurita, assembly GCA_947086415.1. Taxonomy (NCBI): domain Eukaryota; kingdom Metazoa; phylum Arthropoda; class Insecta; order Lepidoptera; family Tortricidae; genus Pammene; species Pammene aurita. Next base: position 20,034,217 of record OX352316.1, read on the forward strand.
GTAAATTTTATTCAGATACGTCGTATAGTTTCCGAGTAAAATGGCTGGGACATACGGATGGACAGACATACAGACAGACATGACGAATCCATAAGGGTTCTATTATTTGCCATTTGGCTACGGAACCCTAAAAATTGATTCTTGATACATTAGTCCATTTTATTCGAATTTTATCTCCAATTTTTATAGAACCTGCAGTTTTACTCCGTATACTGCAGCGTCTTATGACACTCGCGGCATTTGTTTTAGGTATTTAAAAAAGGTGGCCAGCACGATTTTCCAAATAAATTCGATTTTCAAATCAGTTCGACGCGGCGGCGCGGGCCGCGGCTGGCGTCGCGGGGCTGTGCACCGTGCGGACTTTACCAAATTAGACTTTAAGCACATAACAATAAGAACTATGGGAAGTGAAATCACATTATTAACCAGCGGGTTATAATGAGATTTAGTACAACATTATAACCCGGCTAAAGCCAAGGGCTATAATGATTAGCTTTCGGTGAGGTTTGCATGATATATAATTTGGCATTGTCGAGCAGGTGGTGTGAAAAATCATTAATGTCAACAGGTGAAACATTATTAATTACTATAAATAAATAAAAATGTGAATTACTTTTAAAATTAAATGTATTGAATTAAATGTCAAATAAAATAAATTAAATAAACGTCATATAAAAACATATAAAAAATAAAATTTCACCCGTCAAAATTAACAAAACTGGAGTGCAACCCGATCCACCTTCGTTTCATCGGCGAGTCCCACCTCTCAGCAAACGCCCTACGGATGCTATTAGAACTCTCGTTCAACCTACGGAGCAAGGAGGCACAGCGCTTCCTCGTGATCGCATGGAAGCCGTCCACCCCCGCCTCCGCAAACATGCCCGAAGCACGGCACCTCCGTCTAAGTCCAAGTAGCACCCTGAAGGCGTTATTATATTGCACGCGAAGCGCGCTGTACATACGTGCTCTGCGCATAATTGACCCACAGATTACAGGTGTAAAAGCACTGGCAGTATGCCCTAAATAGAGTAACTTTTACTACCTTTGTGCACCCTGCAAATCTACGGGCCAACATGTTGCAGCGGACGGACAGCGCCCGACGCTCCCTCTCGACGTCCATGTTGTCACAGAGATCCTCGGTGACCCAATGACCTAGATATTTCAAGTGTTTGACTCTGTTTAGATGGGTGCCATATAAAGAAACAGGTGGCAGAGACTCATAAGTTTAAGCACCGGCCTTGAACACTAAAAATTCGCTCTTCTTGGCGTTGTATCTAAGCCCGTGGGCCTCCGCATATTTCTCACAGACATCGATCAGGTTTTGCAAACCCCCGAGAGATGGCGCCAGCAACACCATATCGTCTGCATAGCTGAAGTTGTTCATGCAAACACCATCAACCGAGCATCCAACATTGGCGCCGCTTAGCTTAGCAATGAGAGTTTAAAAACGTAACATTTTAAGCATTTTTTTTATACCTCAAATGTATTTTCGAAACCTCAGTTCGATTACTTACATATGTACTAACAAGAAAAAAAAATATGACAAGTATAGCGAAACGCATTTTTTCGTGCTTAAAATTACAAAAATCTCCCAAAAACTTGTTCCTTCCAAACAGTTTTCTGCAACTTTGAGGTCGGTGACGTCACAAACCTCACACTTTTTGTATGGGGTGTTTGACGCGCGGCGCAGACGCCTAACGTATTTTCACATTTTTGACGTTTCAGGGCTATCATAGATACTCGTAGTAGGTTTATTAGGGACATTTGAATCTACAGGGAAATATAATCGAATGACGTCTTCCAAAAAAGTCATGCATGTTCCTAATTATAAAATTATAAGAGAGGTTTACCTGCGCCTGCACACAGTGCGTGTCGTCCTCCTCGCTGAACATGTGTCTGTCCCTCTCAGGCGGAGTCTCATGTCCGCCAGTTCCGCTTGCCACGGCTCGAAGTACGAGTCGCAGGATGACGATCTGTTTAAAGAAATATACATATTTATAAGTCTTATAAATTTAAAATAACCTAACGCAGAAACGAATGCACCGATTTTTATACAGCATAAATAAAAAAATACGCAAGTTCCATTTTGTTCCGACATAAACAAAAAGGAAGATGAGTGAAGTTCATCTATATATATATATAACTCAAAGGTGACTAACTGACATAGTGATCTATCAACGCACAGTCCAAACCGCTGGTTCTAGAGATTCCAAATTTGGCACGTAGGTTCCTTATAAGGTCTAGGGGTGCGCTAAGAAAGGATTTTTCAAAATTCATCCCCTAAGGGGGTGAAATGGGGGTCCAAAGTTTGTATGGGGAAACAAGATTAGTTAGTCTATTTTATTCGAAACTTCACAGAAGTATTCCTTCACAGAAGTTTTGAGAATTCAACCCCTAAAAGGGGGAAATGTGGTCAAAAAGTCTGAAAATCAACATGGGTATTGTTTCTATGGTTTATCGGGTCGTTGATCACGAAAACAACAACGATTTTAAAATCCGACGTGGCGGACGTGAAATACCATCTCCCCTGTTAGGGTACAATGGGTGTCGTTTTTGTGATTTTTTGGGACGTTAATTAAGAAAATGGCATCGATTTTGAAATTTAATAGTGTGGACATGAAAATTCTTGAAAGTATTTGTGCCAAATTGCAATCTTCTTCTAAATATATAAAAGAAGAAACTGACTGACATATCAACGCACAGCCCAAACCGCTGGTTCTAGAGATTCCAAATGCGGTACGTAGGCTCCTTATGAGGCATAAGGATGCACTTAGAAATAATTTTTAAAAATTTATAATTTACCTCCTAATGGGGGAAATGGGGTTCAAAGTTTGTATGGGAAACGAGATTAGTTCAACTATTTTATTCGAAACTTTACAGGAGTATTCCTAACGATAAATGAGAAAACAAGTGTTTCAGCTTTTTTGAGAATTCAACCCATAAGGGGGAAATGTGGTGACAAAATTTAAATATCAACATGGGTATTGTTTCTATGGTTTATCGGGTCGCTGATTACGAAATCAACACTTAAGGGGGTGAAATGGGGGTTGATAGTTTGTATGGGGAATTTTTAAACGTTGAACCAATTTAGATGAAACTTGGTATAGAGATAGTTTGTGTACCGGGAAGCGACATGGGACAGTTTTTATCTCGAAAATCAATCTTTAAAGGGGTGAAATGGGGGTTGGAGGTTTGTATGGAGTATTTTTTACCGCGAACCGATTTAGATAATTTTGTTGTAGATATATTTTGAGTCCCAGGAAACAATATAGAATATTTTTTAAGCCGAAAATCAATCTTAGAGGGGTAAAAAACATGTTGGTAGTTTGTATGGCGAATTATTAACCGCTGAACAGACGATTGAAATGAAACTTGGTACATATTATGTAGATTGAGTCGCGGTAAACAATATAGGATAGTTTTTATCTCGAAAATCAACCCTCTAGGGGGTGAAACGGGGGTTGAAAGTTTGTATGGGAAATTAATAACCGTTGAACCTATTTAGATGATTTGGTATGGAGATATTTTGCGTTCTGGGGAAAGATATATAATAGTTGTTATCCCAGAAGTCATTCCTTAAGCGGGTAAAAAGGAGGGTGGATTACTAATTCCACGCAAATGAAGTCGCGGGGAAAAGCTTCTATTCAAGAGTAGAAATCTGTATTAATCATAATCTCTCAGTAGTAAGTCGTTGATGGCGTAACAATTAAACAATTATTGCAATAATTTCTTTAAAATAAAAAATGAGGGAACCGCCGTCTTCAAAACGTGGTATACCGAAACCTCCAGAATGTAACGAATCCGAAAACCGCTTCTAAATCAGTTCAGCGAAACGCAAGATGATCGCGGACAAACATACATTCCTACATACAAACATACGAGTCTAACTGAGAACCTCCTTTTTTAATACTTTTAGTACGCGGGCGAAGCCGCGGGAGAAAGCTAGTAGTAAATAAAACTGAAATATGTTCCAGTAACTACACACTTGTAAAATGCTACACACCGCCATTACACATTACATTATAATGTATGTGCATAATGGGCAAAAGAGATAAACCTATATAGTTAACACAATGCAAGAGAGACTTCCATATTTTGCGCATTGCACAAAGTGTGGCTGAGAGACTCTGCCACACGACTAATTCAATATAGGTCCCGTAACCTATATTTGATGGCACACAATCGAGCTGGTACCTAGCATATCTCCTTTTTGTATAAATCAATGATTTTGATGGATATGAAACTGACACTCATCAACCGACTTCAAGATTTCGAAGGAGGAGGTCCACAATTCGTCGGGATCTTTTTTTTGTTCACCGATTATTCGAAGACGGCTCGACTAATTTAGAAATCCTTTTTTTGTTTGAATGATTATACTACACAGTTGGTCCCATTGTCACCAGGTCAGGATCTGATGATGGGATCCTGGAGAAATCGAGGAAGCTCTTCAACTATTATAGGCACACCTCTATAGGTGTGCCTATAATAAGCGTGAAGTCAAATCACTATTGATTTGAGTATTTTTTACAGTAGCTCGAGCATTTGCTTTTGGAAAGGGGAAGCTAAGTGAAGTCGGTTCTTTTTTGTTTAAAATTATCGAACGAGCGGAGCGTAAGCGAAGTGAAGTTCTTTCAAACAGCTTCGACTACCTAGACCTGTGTATTTCGATAGGTTTTTGATTTTAAATAGTTGTCGCGCGATAACTTTAGTAACATTTTTCTGATTTATATGAAACTAGCTTTTGCCCGCGGCTTCTCTCGCGTTAAATTTGGGGTAACATACCATACACACTTCCACCCCCCATTTTAGGGAAGTGGGGGGTTAGAAAGAGACAAAAAGTAGCCTATGTCACTCTCCATCCCTTCAACTATCTCCGCTTAAAAATCACGTCAATTCGTCGCCCCGTTTTGCCGTGAAAGACGGACAAACAAACAAACAAACAAACACACATAACACTTTCCCATTTATAATATTAGTATAAAGTATGGATATGGATTTGTTGGGGTTGTAGTAGAGCTCAATACAATTTGAGAGTTCGTTCATGAGCAGGATCGATCAAGGGGTTGTGGAGCTAGAAGGCTCGAAAAAATCATCATTAGGGTCTTGTTATATTGGTCACTCGTTACAAAAAAATCGCCAGTTCTCAGTTCGAGGCAATAATTGATTGACACTTCGGATGCCGCCGTATTCCGATTGAGGTCTGAGTTTACCCGATGGTAATACATTATTCACTATGTCTGTAAACAGGTTGGTTATAGTAAACGTACCTAGTGTGATGTTTCAGTGGTTTCATAGCTCGGTCCGCTAGAGGCGCCACCGTGTCTCCCTCGGAGGCGAGCGACTCGCAGGACTTCACGGGACGCAGGCCGACTGGATTCATTGGTATGTCTTGGGAATTCTGTAAGAAAAATAAAGAAGTTTTGAGTAATAAATAATACGCAAGATGCAATATTTTCATTTATGCTTTCATTTGAAAGAATTGCACGTAAAATAGATCACTTGTATTAAAAGATGAAAAATACAATAATTTATAGCAAAAAAATTCTGTTACAAACTGACAATTTACATTTTCGCGCCTAAACGGATCTACAATTCCTGTGACGTCACTCATGTTTGTCACTCACCATATTTGTTCGTCCCTGTCAAACCTACCGACAGTGTCAAATTCTTGTTTTTTTTTGACCTGGATGGACCTTTAAGCCCAATCCCATAGAACAAAACTAGTGACAGGTACAAGCTACGCTAGCGCCATCTGGCCGAACCGTTGACAGTTGCCAACCCCATTAGTTGTCATAACAGGAGTGATGGCACCAGACGCTGATTGGTGGATTAAACCACGTTCCGTTTCACATTACTTCAAATCGTAATTATTGTTTGAAATTAATACAAACTTAAAACACGTTCCGTTTCACATTACTTCAAATCGTAATTATTGTTTGAAATTAGTATAAACTAAACCCTCATGTATAGAAGTAGGTACTCTCCTAATATAACTCACCTCTGCAGCTATGGGCGCGGGCGGCGCTATGACAGGTCTGAGAGCCGCCTTGTGCCGCTGCAGCTTACTGCGGGAGAACAGGCCGCGCCAGCCCGACGGAGACCGTTTCAAGCCACGTTTCGCTCCTGTATAATATAACTTTATCATATACGTTCAGGAACATAAGTAGCTTAACACGTGAGGTTTTAAAAATGAGCTTGACACGATTTTATTGTTAATATAAAAAGAGCGTGTAAGGGTCGTTTTACACCGACTTCAAGAGTTCGGAGTAGGTTCTCAATTTGGAATTATTTTTTTGTTTGAAAGAGTATACTTGACAGCTGGTCACATTGTCATCACGTCAGGATCTGTTACATAATCCTGGAAAAATCGAAGGAACTCTTCAACTATTATAGGCACAATAGTAATTTGAGTACTTTTACAGTAGGTCGGGCATTTGCCTTTGGAAAGGTGGAGGCTAAGTAAAGTCGGTTCTTTTCAACCGACTTCAAGATTTCGAAGGAGGAGGTTATGAATTCGTCGGGATTTTTTGCTATTTTTTTTAAATCTATGTTTACCGATTATTCGAAGACGGCTGGACCGATTTGGAAAATTCTTTTTTTGTTTGAAAGAGTATACTTCACAGTTGGTCCCATTGTAACCAGGATCTGATGATGGGATCCTGGCGAGATCGAGGGAACTCTTCAAGTATTATCGGCACACCTATAGTGATTTGAGTACTTTTTACAGCAGCTCGAGCATTTGCCTTTGGAAAGGTGGAGGCTAATTGAAGTCGGTTCTTTTTTCAAATTGCAAAAAAAACAAAGATCCCGACGAATTGATATCCCTTCGAAATCTTGTAGTCGGTTGAAAATTGAAACTAACCTGACAACGGTAGGTCTAACACGGTATGGTGCTGCGGTACCTGTAAGAAGAACACATTTATTTCAAAAAGGTTGGCTGTTCCGGATAAAATTTAGGTGACGAAGTGCGTTTTTTATGGTTTCAGTATGTATGGATGTATGTGTCATCTCGATGTACAGTCGGCATCAAATATATCGGAGCTGCCAAGGTGATCACAAATATCTGAACAACGCCTCTATTATCTCTATTGTCAAGGGGATAAAGTGCATGATTAGATATTTTTGAGTACCAAATAAATCCGAGCGGCCAGGTTACTCAAAAATATCTAAACATGCACTTTATCCCCTTGACAATAGAGATAATAGAGGCGTTGTTCAGATATTTGTGACCACCTTGGACGCTCCGATATATTTGGTGGCGTCTGTACTTGGGTCGCAGCAGCTGGCCCGCGAGCCGCAGTTGTTGGTATATTTATAATTTTTTATTTATTAAATTATTATAAAACTGACCGGCGGTTGAAGTGACAGGATAAGGCCACGCGACCGGCGGTGCGAATGGTGACGAGACGAACGGCCGCCGTTATCATCCAAAACAGATCTAATCAAGTTTATAGATATTGATCGAGAATTCGAGACGCGCGAACCAACGGTTCCGAGCGGAACGATCAAAACCTATAGACTTGAATGGATTTGTCCTAGGTGAGGGCGGCGGCCGTTCGTCTCGTAGCGTCGCAATTCGCGCCGCCGGTCGCGTGCGTCGAGTTCGCGGCCTAAGCGTTCTGTTGTCGCTATCTAAATAAATAAAATAAATAATAAATAAATAAATATTATAGGACAATCTTACACAAATCGACCTAGGCCCACAGTAAGCTCAATAAGGCTGGTGTTATGGGTACTAGACGACGATATATATAATAGACAAATATGGATAAATACTTAAATACATAGAAAACATCCATAACTCAGGAACAAATATCTGTGATCAACACACAAATAAATGCCCTGACCAGGATTCGAACCCGGGACCTCCTGCTTCGTAGGCAGGGTCACTACCGACTGGGCTAGGAGGCCGTTAAATATATAAAAGAAGAAACTGACTGACTGACTGACATATCAACGCACAGCCCAAACCGCTGGTTCTAGAGATTCCAAATTTGGCACGTAGGTTCCTTTTAAGGTCTAGGGGTGCACTAAGAATGGATTTTTCAAAATTCACCTCCTAAGGGGGTAAAATGGGGGTCCAAAGTTTGTATGGCGAAACAAGATTTGATAGACTATTTTATTCGAAACTTAACAGGAGTATTTCTAACGATAAATGAGTTAACACGTGTTTCAGGTTTTTTGAATATTCAACCCCTAAAAGGGGAAAATGTGGTACATACAAACATACCAGTCTAACTGAGAACCTCCTTTTTGAGTACTTATAGTACGCGGGCGAAGCCGCGGGAAAAAGCTAGTTTCAAATATTATGTTAGTACCTACTGTGTGTACACCTAATATTTAAGTTTTTATCTTGAAGTAAATAATAAAAAGTACTTTTTGAAGATCAGAAAAGCATTACTTAAGTTATCGCGGAATAAACTCTTAAAATCAAAAAGCCATCGTAATGCCGAGACGTCCCACTCCCACTAGTCAGAAGTTGTTTGTAAGAATTTGCTTGAAGAAGTTGCCACTACAGGGGACCCCAGGGCTGGCGCGTACTTCTCTCAACGTATCGCCTTGACGGTACAGAGAGGAAACGCAGCCAGCATAATGGGGTCCATGCCGCAGGCTGACCTGTTGGACGGGGTTTTCTTTTTATAAATGGGGGTTTTTTTATAAGAAACTTTTAGGTTTATATTTATTTTTAGCTTTAGATTGAAGTAGTTAAGGTTTTAGTGTTAGTTTTGTGCAATAAACGGATTCATTTTGGTAAAAAAAAAAAAAAAAAAAAACAACATATATATATATATATGAACAAGTATGACTTTGACAGGTATGTGGCTAGCAGGGATGTAACAGGTGTGGTTTTATCGGAACCGAAATCGGAGCCAGAATCGGAGCCCGAGCGATAGGTAGACGAGATTTTAAGGGTAGGTCTATAAACCTGTTTGTTTCTGATGTACGCCGTTCATTTCCTCCCGCTGCGTTGCTATGACATCCGATATAACTTCTGTTTTGAAACCAATCGGAAGTTCCGACTTAACGGAACCGGAATCGGAGCTCTGTAACAACCCTGATGGCTAGTATGTGTATGGTTAATACTGCTAAGTCATACCTCGATGTACTTGGGCCGCAGGTGTCCGGCGGGGCGCGGCGGCGGCGATGGCGCCCGACGGCGGCGGCGATGGCGCCCGACGGCGGCGGGCGGCGGCGGCGGCGGCGGCGGCGGCGGCGGCGGCGATGGCGCCCGACGGCGGCGGCAGGCGGGGGCGGCGGCGGCGGCGGCGGCGATGGCGCCCGACGGCGGCGGCGGCGGCGGCGGCGGCGGCGGCGGCGGCGATGGCGCCCGGCGGCGGCGGCAGGCGAGGGCGGCGGCGGCGGCGATGGCGCCCGACGGCGGCGGTAGGCGGGGGCGGCGGCGGCGATGGCGCCCGACGGCGGCGGCAGGCGGGGGCGGCGGCGGCGGCGGCGGCGATGGCGCCCGACGGCGGCGGCAGGCGGGGGCGGCGGCGGCGGCGGCGGCGGCGGCGGCGGCGGCGGCGGCGATGGCGCCCGACGGCGGCGGCAGGCGGGGGCGGCAGGCGGGGGCGGCGGCGGCGGCGGCGATGGCGCCCGACGGCGGCGGCAGGCGGGGGCGGCGGCGGCGGCGGCGGCGGCGGCGGCGGCGGCGGCGATGGCGCCCGACGGCGGCGGCAGGCGGGGGCGGCAGGCGGGGGCGGCGGCGGCGGCGGCGATGGCGCCCGACGGCGGCGGCAGGCGGGGGCGGCGGCGGCGGCGATGGCGCCCGACGGCGGCGGCAGGCGGGGGCGGTGTCGGCGGCGGCGGCGGCGATGGCGCCCGACGGCGGTTGCAGGCGGGGGCGGCGGCGGCGGCGGCGGCGATGGCGCCCGACGGCGGCGGCAGGCGGGGGCGGTGGCGGCGGCGGCGGCGGCGATGGCGCCCGACGGCGGCGGCAGGCGGGGGCGGCGGCGGCGGCGGCGGCGATGGCGCCCGACGGCGGCGGCAGGCGGGGGCGGCGGCGGCGGCGGCGGCGATGGCGCCCGACGGCGGCGGCAGGCGGGGGCGGCGGCGGCGGCGGCGGCGATTGCGCCCGACGGCGGCGGCGGGCGCGGGCTCGGCGCCGACGACGTGCACTTCTCGCGGCGCCGCGCTTCCTCCAAGCTGTACACCAACCATTCTGGCTTATTCACACACCAATCAATCACTTTTTAGGGTACCGTAGCTAAAATAACAAACACGGAACCCTTAAAGTTTCGTCGTGTCCGTCTGTCCGTATGTTACAGCCGTTTTACTCGGAAACTATAGGATATATCATAATAAAATTTAAACATAAAGTATATTTTGTATGCCGCTATTTAGTTATGTAGTTAAATTGCAGCAAAAAAATATTTTTAGGGGGGGGACGCTCCATACATATACCTAAATTCCACAGCACTTATGAACGATAAAAAACCGGCCAAGTGCGTGTCGGACCACGCATAGGAGGGTTCCGTACCTTCAATGGAATAAGAACCAAACTAATACCAAAAGGTCGTATCTGATGCCTATGGAAGAAGTTTTTTGGAGATAACTCAAAAATGGTTGAACCCATAATGTTCAAAAAAATTTTCGTTGAAAGTATATGATAAGGCGCATCTCTTTCAATTTTTTCATATTTTTTGAAATTACTGTTCAAAATTAACTACATAACTAAGTAGCTGCATACAAAATACACCTTATGTGTAATTTTTATTCAGATACGTCGTATAGTTTCCGAGTAAAATGCCTGTGACATACGGACGGACAGACAGACAGACAGACAGACAGACAGACAGACAGACAGACAGACATGACGAATCCATAAGGGTTCCGTTTTTTGCCATTTGGCTACGGAACCCTAAAAACTACCACCGGTTCTAACCTACACCTCTGACCCGAGAAGTATTATATATTTATTATTATTTATTATATTTGTACTCAGCAGTGAGAAGACATGGAAAAATACAACCTGGGTGATGCTTAATCCTTCTTTGTCACTTTTTTCACTTGTATTTATTATATTATTCTTACATTTGAGTTCAAAAACCTCAATTATAAGTTAATAACACAAAAAATAATCAAAATAAATTAAATATTTTTAAAATATCTATACCGCCATTTTGACTTTTGTCAACTTTTTTTTATCTGCGTTCCGTAACTACTGCTTGATGACAATACGAAAGATTGTTGTAAGTAATAATATTTTTCACATGATAATCTTGTAATTTTTCCGTTTATACTTATTTGATCTTGAAATAAAGAACGTAAATTATTTTAGGTGTTGTATGGTTAAACATTTCAAAATTAAAATTTGTTTAAATTATATTTACAAATTAGTACTTCTGCGCATTTCGGAACGTTTCGTTCAGACTCTGTTTCAGGGGTCGAATCGAAAGTTCAGAATACGAATTAAAATTAAATAAAATTTGATTGAATGACGTTTAAAATATTTCTGTCTCTCTCTATTTACTAATGACGTAAAAAAGACAACACGAATAGCTTCCGAGTATTTCGAATTTGTATTAGACCTCGCGCGCGATTGACATTGTAATTCCAAGGTCAACAAGGTCATTTTGTCTCACGTTCGCAGCAAAATTGAGTTTTGCTCACTGTTTTTAGGTATCAAAGAACCCCCGTTCCTGCTGCTGAGGTGAAATAGATTTTACCATATAAAGGACTTTTATACCTAGAATAAAATAATTATTTTAACATTTTGTGACATATTTAATTGACTTTTGACATATATGTATTATCTTTATTTACATCATAGGTTAGGTTAAGTTCCATTGATTGTACATATTACTTTTTTAAGTTCATGTAAATAGCATACCTAGGTTAGAAACAGTTTTATATTTGCATGCTAGAAATACTGGCCAGAGTGTTGAGCGTTCATTTGTACATTACCAACTTTTTCATCGCTCCTGCTCAGAAAGTTTTATTTTCCTGGGTAGATAGCCGGGTAGAAAATTGCTTTTTCATCTCTCCAGTTCGGAAAGTTTTATTTTCCTGGGTAGATAGCCAGGTGGAAAATTGCTTGTCCATCCCTAGGGTGGAAAGTAATTAGCTGTGTTAGTTGTGAATTGAGCCGGTGCCCACCCGGATGCCCTGCTCCCCAACCTCCGAAAAAACATTGAATTGGTCTTTTTCAAATTATTCAAATTTTACTTAACATTTTTATAGATTATTCTTTATATACCAGTTTTATAAAATGTGCGTGTGGTATTGTACTTTCCTCACAGTCGAAATGAAAAGCAGAGTGTTTAAATCGGGTGAAATTACCCATTTCACCCTCGAACTATTGGCGCTCTCACTTCGTTCGAGCGCCAGAAATATCTCAGGTGAAATGGGTCACTTTCAACCCTTGGTTAACAATCTACTATTCCATCCCTAGGGTGGAAAGTAATTAGCTGTGTTAATTGTGGATTGAGCCGGTGCCCACCCGGATTCCCTGCTTTCCGACCACCGGCAAAACATTGAATTTGTCTTTTTCAAATTGTTCCAATTTTACGTAACATTTTTATAGATTATTCTTTATATACTTTTTATTCTATTTCAATAAGTTTTCGTAAGCTTGATTATACATTTCTTTTGACTTTTCTGGAAGCAAATTGTCGTTGATCAAATGATCACTTGAGCCGCACTTAACAATTCCGGCGGTGTTGATTTTAATGCACATCCATCTAAGTCTGATTCTGACGAGGAAGTCATGTTTAGTTATTTTTTGTGCCTAAACAACGAAATATGCTTTGAAAACAACAATGAAATTAATAGTTTGCGCTAAAAGTGATTGTCAACTTTTTTCAACAAACTCTTCCACAGATAATGCCAAGAACTGCGTTTAGTTTTCAAATCTACACTAACAGATTGTATCTATCGATTTTCAAAATTAGATTTGTTAAAATAATTGTAAAGTCACTGAAGAAAAATAACATTTTAAATATAATGCAATTAATAGTACATTACTGCAGAGACCAGTAAGTAAGCTTTCCTGGCTGAGTATTTAGTAGCCGTCCGAGTCGAAGACGAGGACGGCTATAATACGAAGCTAGGAAAGCTGATTACGGTCGAAGCATGTATAGTGCTTTTCTCAAACATGTAAGGAAATAAAATAAAATAAAACACAGGGGTATATGGGTATAAAAATTTATTTTATCATATTAGGTATATCGCTAAAATTAACACAGGGTTATTTACATTACATACAAAATAGTTGCAGAGACAAGTCTTTATATAAACTCAAGAGCAAAAATATTAGGTCACTTTGTATGAGAAATCAGTACAAAGTGACCCGTTACTTTTGCTCTTGAGTGTAGATATATAGTTATTGTATTAGATATATCAGCCCATTATAGTTACTATAATAGTTCATAATTATACTAAACTATTTAAGGGCTCACACACACACAAGAGACTTTTCTCGGCTACTATTTTGCCCTTCATACCTAGGAAGAGTTGTGAAATGTATGGTGCCCCATACATTTCACGACTCTTCTCTTTGTATGCGCATAAAGTGTAGCAAACTGCGACAAAGAGAAATAAATCGCTCTGAAAATAAGTTGATCGTGCATACGCCCCCTAAAAGTTTTAATTATAAATCATTTCAAAAGGTTGGCTGCTATTGCCAGTTTCGATTCAATAGACACTGCAACATGGTACACCGTCATATCTTTCAGCTCAACCTTTAATACAAAATATAATTTAGAAAATCATTATACTAGTTTCTGAACGATATGTCACAACGAGAACGACCCAACGACCCAATGGAAATTTACATTTATAATAACCTTAAATATTTTTTCAACATATCGGAACTCGGACGTCGCAATATTCGTTGGGAATAAGGGAACAAACAAACATAAAGTGGCTACCTATTTACATTAACTGTACAGTACAACATTCATAAAAATGAAATCATGAGGGGACTACCTACAGGTAAGATTGAAATGCAAAGTCTTACTAATACTCACTAAACATTCTTAGTGTCTAAGATATGACCACTTACTTATATTACGTACTTTATCATACATTTAGAATCAATCATAACGTGAAAACTTTGTCAAAGTTATTATTAATTTATGTTGAATGTGATATTGGACATGTTAGGACAGTTACTTATAGATATTTTTATTGTTTTTCCAGGAACAGAAATGTTGGTTTGTTGTATATCTGTTGAAGAACCTGCTTGTGATGGTACGATATGTGCGGTGGACTGCTCGCTATTTCCAACATCTTGATGAGAAGGCGGTGGCTGGGGATTTGATTCATGCAGTGATGGTTGTGGACAATCTGTCAAATTTTGAACCTGGCAATATGTACTTGAAGATGAAGGTTGAACTTGAATGGATGGAGGTTGTTTTACATTTTGCCGAATGAAACCTGGAGGATCTTTGGAGCAGCCTGGTTGTGGATTTTCATACAAAGATTCATAATTCTGATGCGAAGAGTTGTATTGATTTTCTGTGTTTGTGCTACTTCTTAATTTTATGTTTTCTGTAATGTTTTTTGATATTTTGTCCTTGTTTCCTATGGAGTCTTCAATGTAACCTTCTGCAACCTTATCCGACTTCCAGCCACCATGCCTTTTAAGAGCTAGAAGGTCGGCTCCAGAGTCTGCCAGAAGTGTTGCTGAACTACGTCGGAAACTATGTCCAGTATATAAGTGCGGGTCATCTAAATTTAAAAAAGTTGCAATTTTCTTAGGCATTGAAGCTATGGTATGCCGTCCAATTACTTGTTTAGTGCATTTGGAATTCTTGTAATTGAGAAACAATCTATCAGTAATTGTGTCCTTGGGCCGCAAGTCATAATATTTTTGAAAAATATTTTCAAATTCATCCCGGACCACAAATGATCTATCTATTTTTGTCTTAGTGTCTCTCAATTGGATTACGATTATATCGCCTTGAAATTCAATGTCTTTGGTAGTAATCATACTTAATTCCAATCCTCTGCATGCTCCTGTTATGCCCAAGATCATGGCTACCTGTAATAGATAATAGTAGATATATATTTCATTACCTAGGCTTTTTTATTAAATGAATTAAGACTTTTTTGTAAATATTCAGTCATAAAATTAATATGTAGAATATGTTATTGGTGTCCTGATTAGTTTTAGTTAAGTTTTTTGTTAGGTAGGTACATTCATTATTATTTATTAAATTATAGTCAGACCAAAACTTTTTTTGTTATTTTTTGTATCTTATTAGTGCAAATGTGGTTTTGCTAGGACACTGGACAGAGCAGTAAATTATCAAGATTATGTAGTTACTTCATTTTTATGCAAGTAGGTATGTAAAATATGATTAAATAGTCAGATTTGCTTACCTTTATAGCAAGATATGTATCATCAGGTGCGCAGTTGAGGAAGGTTTCTATGTTTTCACTGCTAAATATTCTTGCTTTCTTGGCCTTGTACCCAGCTGAATTCCTTTTTAACCAAGCACGTAAGTTTGAAAAACTCTGCATGTCAATATTATGTTTCAGCTGCATTGTAGCCTTCATCATGGAATACATTGCCCATAATGATGATGGCTTTTTCGATTGAGCCATTTCTGTGAAATAGGCCAGGAAAACTGTTTCCGAAAAGCTATGTGCATTTTTATCTGCCCTCCATTTAAGGAAACTTTCGTAACATGTGATATACCTCTCTTTTGATTTAGCTGGCAGCAAATTGTTTAAAGCTAATTGCGCCTCGGCTCGTAGTTCCGGAGGGGTCCCATCAATTTCCATGTCGTTTTCGTCAGAAGTCATTTTATTAAAAATTTTAATACTATCCAAGTATCCAAGCAAGATGAAATTATTCGTTATCGATGAAAGAAAACGATGCAATAAAATATATGTATTTTCCCTCCAATTTTTTTTTTTTTATGTTCGTATTTTTCTTTCAACTTGTTACCGGTTATTCGAGATTAAACTGTCTTTGTCGATTTATTGTAACATATTCGGTTTTAAAATAAAGTTTTTGGTGTGTTAATAATAGTTTTATTTATAAGTATTACTTTTTGTACCTACATAAAAACCGGAAAACACAGAAAAATATTGCTGACCTTTTTTTTCTGGCAGAATGACTCGAGCCTTTGGCATAGTAAGATTGATCAAAAATTTAAAACAACTTCAGTTACTGGCTGAGTGATTTAATGTTGTATGAAAATCCTTTACGTACGTCGCGCTGAACCTGCCTTGGAATAGAGTCCCTACTGGTCTCTAATTACTAACGCAACAGGAACATTTCCGAGCATGTTTGAGAAAATGTACTTCCCGTATAAGTTTAATATCCAGTAAAAATGTTTTGTAGCAAATTTTTCAAGATAGGATATAAACCTTGGCGGGAATGAAACCTCCTTAGTCGCAACTGACGTGAAGTTTCTATGTATATTGTAAAACTAAACTTTTCCGCCCGTGAGAGGTAAATCGGCCATAACTGCTCTGTAAGCCTGCGTGTAATATCACTATTGGCGAGCAAGTGTGATGAAAAGTTATTTGTATTTGTAATACTAGGTCTGTTTGTGTAAGATTGTCCTATAATATTTATTAGTAAACTAGAAGTAGCTCAGTTGTATAAGCAAAATCCTTCAGGTCAAGGTCAGAAGCACGCTGTATAATAAAAAGCACGGTGGTCATACCCGAGTAGCTTCGTCGGTGGATTGAGGGCAAACTCTTCGGACGCCGGCACGAGTCGTGACCTCTCAACTCCACGTGTTCCAACTGCTCCTACAACAAATATATTGGCCATTTAATATACTACAAGACTTCTATATAAAACAAAACTGTCACATTATTTTATCGAACGAGCGGAGCGTAAGCGAAGCGAAGTTCTTACAAACAACTGCGGCTACTGGGACGTATTGGCATTTCGATGGCTTTTCGATTTTGAGAGTTTGTTCCGCGATAACTTTTTTTTTCTGACCTTTCTGAAATTTGTTGGGGTTGTAGCTGAGATACATATAATTTGAGAGTTCGTATATGAGCAGGATCTGTCACGGGGTTGTGGAGCTAGAGAGCGATAAAGAATCTTCAGAAGGATCTTGTTATGTTGGCCAATTCGTTTGCAAGTAGGTAAATCGGGAGTTCTCAGTTCGAGGCGTACTACTAGTAAAAGTAACTTTAAATGATAAATTACGTTCGCAATTTTCATAAATACACGCTGTTTATTCAACCCATACTGAAGGTAATTATAATTAAGTAGGCCCAAATACAAGATATCTCTATACTCCGCTTAGTACATTATTTCTTTGAAACCTAAGCTGCCAAAAAGAAGGGGTGCGGGAGTGGAACTCGCAATGCTAGACAGGGAACGCGCTATTGTTCCATGGGGCGTAAGAGAGAGTTAGATATTATCGGTTGCCATGGAGACGTACTAAGTTTACTGTCACTTCCATTAATTAAGTGTCTCACTATGGAGTGAAATTACTTCAAGCCTGGCAGCGGGGTCGCCCGGCTATGCGGGGTCTTGGGTTGGCTATACTAGACGACTTTTAATACGTTGCCAACCTAGACATCCCAAAAAAAAAATTGGGGCTCCCTATAGAAAACGTTTACATCCAATAGGCATGATGACACATGTTGAATTATGCAATAAAATTTAGTTGACAGGATGAAAAATGATCAATATAGCCAACTAAAGTGAAAATGTATAAATTCTATTCAAATGGCTCAAAGATATCAAACTGAAAATTTCTAAATTTTACAATTTTTTTAAGTGCTGTCACCTCCCGCTCATCACCGCTTTATAACCTAAACGTAAGGAGCGCGAAACCCCTTAACATGGGCAGTAGCGTGCCCAGAGGTTTGGAGTAGGGCAAGCCTAAAGACATGATTTCGTACTAACTATTCAATCTTTATATACTCAAAATGTCATCATCTTTCGAAAAAAATATGCTACAACAGCAATATAAGTTATTTAGAATGAAAACAACTAACAATCTAGCCTAGTGTATTTTGTAAGCAGCCCTACTAAATTTTCGCTAACTGTAATACTATTATAACAGGCTCTAAGACGTGACGTGACTTAAGGTTGCGTTAATAATTCGTAAGATGTCGTTACAATACTCGCGAATTTGTTAGTTTTCTTGAACTTATTGTTAAGTGGAACAAAATTAATCAAGTTTGTAATTAAATGCGTAATACTTTTATCGTATTATTTTTATCTTAGTAATTGAATACGAAGAAGGCCTCCCGTTTAGGTACAGTGCGAAATTAAAAAAAAAACAATGATACTATTAAATTTTTAACATTTTACTATAAAATAATTTGTATAGCAACCATATACATAAACGCAACATTTCACTGTAAAAATAGCAATTTCATATTTTTTCCATACTTTAAACAGGGCGACTATGTGATCGTGACGTCACTTTTGCACGTCATTTTGATAGGAGCGTTTTGAGAAACAAATGCAAATCTCGGACTTTAAGTCTCATTTCTGACTTTTGTGTTGCTTTAACGCAATTGGCCCCATACAGACATTTGATCCTCACAACAAAACGAATCAATTGATACCATACATGAAAAAAATTCACCATGCCTATTGGTCGAACTGTACGAAATAGCCAAAGAACATCCGCGATTTCGGAGTTGGTCCCATAGTAAAAGCTGTTCAGTATGGCGTATTAAAATGAGTAGTGATTAAATTTGTACCTGTATAACTAATTAATTTGAATGATGAATTCAGTTCGCAATTTAAATAAATTTGATAGAGAAATGTACGTACGGAATTCAGGGGTTCCGGTCCGGTATCCCAATCCTGCTCCACAGCGAATAGTTCCTCCGCGTAACATATCAGGAATTCCGTTACAACCGCCTGCAACAAAGACAAGTTTTTTAAAGTTCTGACAGGCGGGTTTCACTATGTCTCTCTCCATTGTATCGTTATTGTCGATGCACTTACCGCATATGAGGGTTAATGAGGGAAGGGTTAGCACATCGCTTATCACCTTATGCCGTGTTTGAGAATAGGTGGCGTTTTCAAGTCATAGGTACAATATTGTCGGTTGTTAATAGAGTTCATTTCTAAATATTTTTTATGGCCGTTAAAGTCTTAATGACAACCGACAATGATGTGTACTTTTGATTGAAAACGTCACATATTATTATTTAAGCCAGTGTTTATGGCACGTCTCAAACCTGCTCGGATATTATGAAGCACGTTAAGACCCTATTTTTTTAAGAGCGCAAGACAGCTAACGTTTTCATCTCTGAAGCTAAATGTCAAATTGAGGAATCTTCTGTACTTGTACTATTACGGTTCTGTATAAAATAAAGCCCAATTTCATTTTCACTCCATAAGCTAAGTGCTTGCCATCAAATAATCCGTATGCTTGTTTTTTTAATTTTTTTATTGGTATTCAGGATAACAACAGCCGTAAATATAACTAGGACATAAAATAAAGCCAATAACAGTCATCCATTGGATTACATTATGTACCGATTAAACATAACAAATATTAGAAAACAATGAGAATGTACAATACACACAAATGCTCGATACGCAAGAAGAACTAAATACCTATGTAAAGTGTTTAAGTAATCTATTTTAATTTACTACACAAACATGTTTAAATAAATAACTTGTTAACCTTTATAACTTTGTTTGCCACCGCCGTGGGATTAAAAAAATACTTTTAAAGCTAGACTTAAGTCACGTCTAACTGTCAGTTTCGTCACGAAATATATAGAGTTCGACATTTACAGTCGACAGTTTTGTAACAACTGACACGGTGCTAGCAGTTGTTATAAAAACCGGCCAAGTGCGTGTCGGACCACGCATAGGAGGGTTCCGTACCTTCAATGGAATAAGAACCAAACTAATACCAAAAGGTCGTATCTGACGCCTATGGAAGAAGTTTTTTGGAGATAACTCAAAAATGGCTGAACCGATAATGTTCAAAACAATTTTCGTAGAAAGTACAGTTAGGTGCATAACTGAGTCAAAATTAGTACCTTAGTAAAATGTAAATAATTTGATAACAATCAAAGTTACATAAAAGTTCTAAACGTAAAATATTAATCCTTGGGTACCGCTACAAAACTGCTTCACAAATTATTTTCTTCTGACTTATACATTTTTCTCAATTTCATACCGAAAACTGTGAAATTTCACCTAATTTATTTTTCCCATTATTTCATTTTTTCTTAGGCATTCCCAATTCAGTAACTCATTTAAAGTAAGGAATTCCACGACCATTATTTTAGTTATCAAACATTTAAATCAGGCTTATTTTTGTAATTAGTTACTGGCAATGTATTGTCAGGTGCAAAACTGAGTCAAGGCAAATGGCCGAACAACTTTCTCGTTAGTTAATTTTTGTAGCGGACTTCATTCTGAGATAACCATAAAAATACGTGAGTGATATAAAAGTCATACACCTCATTTTAAAGAGCATATAATGTACTATTTCAACTAATTGTCTTACCTGGTTGTGTAAAAGAAAAATATCAATATCGGGTTAAATAAAAAAAAATGTAGTTTAACGGTTTTTGGTTCAAAATCATGGACGAATAAAAAAATCAAGATTGTGAATGCAATGAATCGAAATTGGCTTTCATATGGATACATAGCTGACGCCGAGACGAACAAATATAACCTGAAAGTTTTTATTTTTTTCATAATTGATAAGACTTATCTTCATTTAACGATGTCGGTGCAAAACTGAGTCAGTACCAAATATTATCTAATAGAGAAAATGTTTATTTTTATCTACAATAACATAATAGGTCAGTAAGTTTATTAGCGTTGTTACCAATTAATAATAAAATAGTAACTTAATAACTAGCCTCTTCTGAAATAATGAAAGAAACATGTCAAAGTGATGCACATTGGTTCAGTTATGCACCTAACTGTATATGATAAGGCGCATCTCTTCAAAATTTTTCATATTTTTTAAACTTACGGTTCAAAAGTTACGGGGGGGGCTACACAACTTTTCGAAGCGATTATTTCAGAAAATATCCACTTAATCACAAAATGGTCAAAGAAACCTCAATGTTATTTTTAAAGACCTATCGATTGATGTATCACATGTTGAAATTTGGTTAATTTTTTTTTTTTAATTTAGTTACATCTATGGAGCGCCCCCCTAAAAATATTTTTTTTTCAAATTTAACTACGTAACTAAGTAGCTGCATACAAAATACACCTTATGTGTAAATTTTATTCAGATACGTCGTATAGTTTCCGAGTAAAATGGCTGTGACATACGGACGGACAGACAGACAGACAGACATGACGAATCCGAAAAAAAGGCAGTACAGCCATCTCTCACGTCACAAACGCAAATTGGGCGCCCACACGATGGCCATGTTGCGCGCCGTCATGCCCGTCACGTCGCCCAGTAGACACGCGGAGGTGACGCATCAGGTATGCTAGACCTGCTATACTACTCTATACTATAGTATATGTAGTGTAACCTGCACAGAAACGTGCTGTAGAGCGTGCTGCGGGCGGGGAGAGCAGAGCAAGTTGGGCGCCCACACGATGGCCATGTTGCGCGCCGTCATGCCCGTCACGTCGCCCAGTAGACACGCGGAGGTGACGCATCAGGTATGCTAGTCCTGCTATACTACTCTATACTATAGTATATGTGGTGTAACCTGCACAGAGACGTGCTGTAGAGCGTGCTGCGGGCGGGGAGAGCGGAGCAAGTTGGGCGCCCACACGATGGCCATGTTGCGCGCCGTCATGCCCGTCACGTCGCCCAGTAGACACGCGGAGGTGACGCATCAGGTATGCTAGTCCTGCTATACTACTCTATACTATAGTATATGTAGTGTAACCTGCACAGAGACGTGCTGTAGAGCGTGCTGCGGGCGGGGAGAGCGGAGCAAGTTGGGCGCCCACACGATGGCCATGTTGCGCGCCGTCATGCCCGTCACGTCGCCCAGTAGCGACACGCGAGGTGACGCATTAGGTATGCTAGCGTCCTGAAATAACGAAAGAGAAACGTTAAAGATGGCTTACTTTAAGAATATTTTGGTTATTTCTGACTAATATCCTTTTCTCAAACATATTCCGAAATGTATGCGTTAATGACACGAAATGAAGACATGAAGTTGCTCATTTATGGCTCCTTACATCACTTATTGGCCTTAGGCCAAGCATAATATAGCATGCATAATATAGTAGAGAAACACTGATAATTTTAGAGGTTTCTAATGTGATGTCGTAAATAAACACATTTTTTTGCGCTTACATTGCAAACGCTGGCTGAACCCTACGAGATAGATCAAAATAATGTACGAGTACTACAGTATTGTACACCTTAAAAAGGTCTACAAAAAACAACGGGTTGCACTCTGGGAGTGCCGGCAGAAGTGAAAACTTGAAATTAAGAATAATTTATTTACATTCGTCCTCCTTTTGACCAACTAACCTGTCAAATATGACGGACGGAAACATAGGTAGTTCACAATTTCCGAACGCACCCCTCGCTGTCAAGTTGTCAACCACTAAAATATGTAATATGGCCGACCATTTGTCATTAAATTAACACTTTTAAATGCAAATTACGCGACAATAGGAATTTTGCCCATATATGTCTTCGATTCAAAACTTATATTTTTTACGCTTTTTCATTTGAGCATAATTTCATTCGGGTCTACCGTACCCCTCGACGGAATTAATACATTAGATCTTAAAGATACAGAATATTACGTAGTTCTATAAGAAGACATATCAAAACACCTTGAGAGACAGACGATGTACGTACCTATTGTTTAATAAAAATAAAATAAAATGAAATAATAATAATACAATCCAAATCTGATTGCTTCACAAAACGTTTGATATGCTTTCCTATCTGAACTGTGTCCTCTAAATGTTAGATGACTTTGTAATAGTTTCTGGTTTGGGCCATGCATCTTTATCCGTCATATAGTCCTCAGCACTGTAATAACCCTTTTTACATTTTTTTTTTCAATTATTTCTTAAGAGTGGGATATGATAAACTTAAAGCATCGATGATTCGGGTAACTTGTTATAAATATGAATACCTTGACCAAAAAATGACTTATATGCTTTGCGGATACGACTACTTCTGATAGCAAGCTTGTTTTTATTTCTATATATTCTTTACAACAAAAATAATATTACGTAAATAATACCGCCTAGTATAATATTAGGTAAATAATATCGTCAGAGCTACGTTGGAGAAATTGCTACAATATGGCAGTAACTATATTTAATAATATCCCGAAGGACATTGTTGATCTGCCTTACACCAAATTCGTAAGTGGGCTACATAAGTGGTTATTAGAAAATATATATTTGTACAACAAGAGAAGAAAGTTCATATTTACTTCGAGTACTAATTTTGAGTCCTGAGCAAGCGAAAGATTCTATAATAGAATCACGAGCGTAGCGATTGATTCTAATTTAGAATCTCGAGTGTGGAGGGACTCAAAAGCACAAGATGTAAATAACTTTATTCTCATGTTGAACATACTATTATTCACCTCAGCAGTGAGAAGACATGGAAAAAACCGGCCAAGAGCGTGTCGGGCCACGCTCAGTGTAGGGTTCCGTAGTTTTTCGTCCGTCACAGTAAGTGTCCCCACTTAAGAGTTAAAATAACACCGCCATGTAGGATATGATATGAGCGTTCTACGTACAGCGACATCTATCGGCAAATTAAGGAAACTATTGCGTGCGAGCTTAAAGTATGGAAGATGATTTTTATGGGATAATTCTTTATTGCGTGAACCGATTTTCACCGTTTTTACTTTATTTGAAAGCAAGTCTTTTCATTGTAATTTTGTAGAAATTACAGGTACAATACACACCTGCTGCTTAATCCTTCTTTGTCACTTTTTTCACTTGTATTTATTATATTATTCTTAGTGTTCAAAAACCAGAATTATAAGTTAATAACACAAAATAATAATCTTAAGACGCTGAACATGAAATCTGCGCACTGCGTCTGCAGCTAGAAAGACAGAAGACCGCGGGACAGGGTGGGGCCCCCTTGGCACCCGCCCCTCTCCCGCTAGCACCGCAAGACGCCACAAGCTATGCGTCGCGGCTCAAGTTGCCGAAGGGGAAGCCGCCGATAGAGGTGCAGCCGCAGGGACCCACGGTAATCTTTTACCCAGAGACCGGAGCGTCGGATATTAAAACAAGCGACGACACCAAGAAAGTGCTTCAGGACGCAGTGAAGCCTGCCGAGGCCGGCATTAGGGTGACGCAGGTGCGTCGGGTCGGTAACTCGGGCGTAGTAGTAAGGACCGCCACCGAAGAGTCGGCCCAAAAGCTCAGGGATGCCGTGCCGCCTGGACTACGTGTCGCTACTGTGAAGCCGCGCCTGCCGAGGGTGGCTCTCAGGTATCTCAGATCACAGCTGTCAGGAGAGCAATTGGTTGAGGAGCTGTACCGCGTCAACGTGGCGGGGGATGCCGACTGGCCCCTGTCCCGCTTCCGGGAAGAATGTAAGTTTGGGATCTCGAGGCCACTAGGACCAAAGAACCTGGTCATCCTTGAGTGTACGCATGCGGCCAGGGACAAGCTAGTTGGACTGGGCAGGGTTTACGTAGGTTGGGACGAGGCGGAGGTGTGCGACCACATCAGGTCGACCTGCTGCTCGAAGTGTCAGCAGTACGGGCACCCAGAGAAGTACTGCAGGTCAAAGGACATCATCTGTGGGCACTGCGGTGAGACGGGTCACAGGTCGGCGGACTGCAAGTCGGAAACCAGGTGCTGCGCGACGTGCAAGCGCTTTAAGCGCGCCGACGCCGCCACGCACTTCACCGCGGCGGCTGACTGCCCGGCTCGGCTCCATGCCGACCAGCAGGAGGCGGCCAAAATGATGTATCGATAGCAGATGCGGGCGAGACATCGATTATGTTCGGACAGATAAACCTACAGGGTTCGGAGGCTGCCACCACAGAACTCCCCGTGGTAGCGAGTTCGCGTCGACTCGACCTAGTACTGGTCCAGGAACAGTACAATAGTCGGCCCGGGATTCTGCAGTGTGGCGCAAACCCTAAGGCTGGCGTACTTGTACTTAACCGCGCAATAGCGATTACGCTCCTACACCACTTAAGCAACGAGCACTGTACGGTGGTCCACGTCGCACACGGAAATACCAGCCTGCACGTAGTATCGGCATACTTCCAGTACAGTCATGACATCGGTCGCCACATAGCACATCTGGAGGCAGTTCTTCAACGGCTTTCGGGCAGACCTGTTCTCATAGGAGTTGATAGCAACGCTCACTCGCCGATGTGGCACTGCGATAGGAGGCAATATACTGGAAGGGGACCGGACACGGAGTACAGAAAGAATCAGATGGAGGGCTTTATCCTCGGGAAAGATCTTCTTTTGCACAACGTTTCGGGACAGCCGCCTACATTCAGCGGGCCTAACGGGATGTCAAACGTCGACCTGACAATTACGACCAGAGGAGTTAACGTGCGCGACTGGGCTGTGCATGAGGGCGCCAGCTTGAGCGACCACCAGCTCATCACTTTTAGCACAGTCTTTGGTAGCGTGGACTCGATAGCCAGTGAGTCGCCTTTGACACCTATATTGCCGCCGTTCCGGACGCGTGGAGTAAACTGGGCCAATTTTTCTCTAAAGCTGCAGTCACGAATGGATAATATTCACGCAGGCCTTCCCGCCAACAAATATAGCGAACGGTATTCGGACATTTTGCTGCGTACTGCTCGTGAGACCCTAGGCCGATGCGGCAGAAACAATGATGGACGATACGAATGGTGGACCCCGCAGTTGGAAGCGTTTCGTCCGAAGATTAACCGGGCTCGGCGCGCGTGGCAGCGGTCACGCCGCGTAGGAGGGACAGCAGAACAGCGACTTCATGATGAACTTCGAGCCCTTCGGGGGAGATATAAGGATGCCATGAAACAGGCAGAGCTGGACTTCTTTTGCCAGATAGCCGAGTCTGGTAACGACGACCCGTGGGGACTTGCCTACCGAGAAGCTAGCGGGCGCCTGCGCCCACCGCCTAACGTCATCAACGGCATTAAACTTATTGAGGGGTACTCTGAAAGCACTGGGGACACTATGTCGGGCCTCCTCCAGGCGCTGTACCCGGACGACAAGCCGGACAGTGACACCGACTACCACCAATCGGTCCGAATAGCGGCCGCCTTCGCGCCATCTGGTCGCGATATGGAGGCCCCAGAAAAGGAGACGGTCGATCGCGTTGTACGCTCCCTGCCTAACACGGCCCCAGGTGTAGACGGTATCACGGCAATCATCGTCAAGTGGGCGTGGAAGGCAACGTCGGATGAGATGTGGCTCATGTACAGGAAGTGCATCGCCGAAGGAGTCTTCCCGGAGATTTGGAAAGCTGGTCGTCTCATCGTCCTGCCAAAGGGCAACGGTAAGCCTCTTAGTGATCCTAAGGCGTATAGACCAATCACGCTTCTTCCGATTTTAGGAAAGGTATTGGAACGCGTTATAGTTTCCTGTGCTCCCTGCTTGTACCGTAACATATTGGACTCTCAGTTTGGGTTCACTCGCGGCCGGTCGACAGTGTCAGCGCTGTGCCGGATTAATGACCTCACATCCGCCAGTATAGCTCCGTACGTACAGCTGATCTTTTTGGACATCTCTGGTGCTTTCGACAATGCGTAGTGGCCAATGATCTTACTCAAGGTGAAGCAAGGTGGCGCCCCACCGAACCTTTACCGGATCTTGGCCAGCTACTTCAACAACCGCAGTGTCAGCTTTTACACAGGCAACCAAACGTGCACCAAGGTAAGCACCATGGGATGTCCAAAGGGGGCGGTGTTGGTTCCTACGCTGTGGAACATCCTCCTGAACGATCTCCTGCTGCTGCCGAGACCCGAAGGAGTCCATTTGATCGCGTACGCTGACGACGTGACGATATTGATCGAGGCATCATCCCGCGCGGACATCGAACGCAAAGCCAACGCCATGCTCAATGCCGTTTCCGGCTGGGGATCTCGGAACCGCTTGGGATTCTCACCCGCGAAATCATTGACCATGACGTACAAAGGCAAGTTCAAGCGAGCGCCAGTCATTCGACTCGAAGGTGCCTCAATCAAAGGAGTGTCGGAGGCTATGTCGTTCGGTGTGACTCTGGACGAGGCTAGGTCCTACTTGCCGCATGCGAGACTCATAGGGGAAAAGGCCTCCAGCTGTTTCGGCAAGATGTCACGTCTTTCCGCGACACGTTGGGGTGTCAGGTTCCGCTCTCTCCGCGTCTTGTACGCGGGGACATACGTGGCGACCATCACGTACGCTGCCGCAGTATGGTGCCGATGCTCGTCCAACTTCGTGGTCAAACGGGCGTTAGTTCGAACGCAGAGACCGGCGCTGATTCTACTGACGAAGGCTTACAGGTCGTGCAGCTCAGCGGCGTTACCTGTGCTGGCGGGCGTGTTACCTGCCGACCTGGAAGTCTGTCGTGCAGGACGTATTGTGCAGGAGGGTGACAAGCTGGACCCCAGGGAGCACAGGAAACTGAAATCGAAGGTTAGGAGCGAAGTCGTTGCCCTGTGGCAGGAGCGGTGGCAGGCTAGCGAGGACGGGCGCGAATTGTACAGCTTCTTCCCGGACGTGGCTGTGAGGCTAAGTTCGGATTGGGTCGAACCGGATTATGTGGTTTCCCAGATTCTCACCGGGCATGGGTGTTTCAGGCAGCGCCTACACAAGTTAGGCCTGTGCGAGTCCGCCTCATGCCCATGCGGTGAGAGCAACGAGAGCCGGGATCACGCCCTCTGGGAATGTAAGCTGTACGCGCAGGAGAGGGAGGAGATGCTGTCGTCACTGACAAGAGCACGAATTGGCCCAGTATTTCACGAGGATCTAATATCCAGCGAGCACAACTTCGAAGCGCTGCGCAGGTTTGCGCACTCATGGCACGCGAAGAGGAGGCAGCACGAGGAGTGACGAGCAAGCAACGGCGGAGGCGATGCCAAGCACCGTTTTTGTGTTGTCAAGCCCAAAAAGGGGAGACAGACGCACAACCAGCTAGTGGCCTGCCCAGAAAGGGAGAAGGGCCGGGACAAAATATTTGTAGGGTTGACCAGAAGCAACGTGTCTGTGCGAAATGAGCGGAAACAGCAAGTACCACAACACGGCCCCGCGATTCGGTCTGTACGGCGTGAGCCAGGAAAGACCATGAGGAGGTGGTGGGAATGTCCCTATCTACTATCTAGCGAAACCACAGCCAAGGGAACGGGCTTGGGAGAATCAGCGGGGAAAGAAGACCCTGTTGAGCTTGACTCTAGTCTGGCATTGTAAGGAGACATGAGAGGTGTAGCATAAGTGGGAGGTCGTCTCGCGCGATCGACGCTGAAAAACCACTACTTTCATTGTTTCATTACTTACTCGGTTGGGCGGAAGCGGTGCAGGGTCGTTTATAACGGCCTCTGCACGGTGTTTCGTTCCAAGCATGCAGAGTGGCGTGGCGTCGGCAACGGCGTTGCGCCGTACAACTCCCGCGTGATCCGGTTCGAGGACACTGCCAGGCTGGGAGTTTGACTGGGGCGGTACATCTGTCAAAGAATAACGCAGGTGTCCTAAGGCCAGCTCAGCGAGGACAGAAACCTCGCGTAGAGCAAAAGGGCAAAAGCTGGCTTGATCCAGATGTTCAGTACGCATAGGGACTGCGAAAGCACGGCCTATCGATCCTTTAGTATAAAGAGTTTTTAGCAAGAGGTGCCAGAAAAGTTACCACAGGGATAACTGGCTTGTGGCGGCCAAGCGTTCATAGCGACGTCGCTTTTTGATCTTTCGATGTCGGCTCTTCCTATCATTGCGAAGCAAAATTCGCCAAGCGTTGGATTGTTCACCCATCAGAATGTGAGCTGGGTTTA
Source organism: Pammene aurita (assembly GCA_947086415.1). Lineage (NCBI taxonomy): Eukaryota > Metazoa > Arthropoda > Insecta > Lepidoptera > Tortricidae > Pammene > Pammene aurita. Next base: position 20,063,014 of record OX352316.1, read on the forward strand.
GACCGTCGTGAGACAGGTTAGTTTTACCCTATTGATGGCCCGTCGTTGCGATAGTAATACTGCTCAGTACGAGAGGAACCGCAGTTTCGGACATTTGGTTCATGCACTCGGCCGAGCGGCCGGTGGTGCGAAGCTACCATCCGCGGGATTATGCCTGAACGCCTCTAAGGCCGAAGCCAGCCTAGCCGAATCCGGCAAGGATATGCTCACTGTGGAGCCCCGAGAGTCGGTAGGCTCTAAACAATGTGACTTTACTAGTCGCGCTTTATTCGTAAGGTGCGACGTCGAAGCCCATTTGGATCTCGGAGATCGGTGCAGTACGGTTTAACACGTGCATCACGGCTCCGCGGGTCCCAATATAACTCAGTTCGATGTCGGGGCTCGGAATAGTCTGTAGACGACTTCCGTTCCTGGCGGGGTGTTGTGCTCGGTAGAGCAGCGTCGTGCTGCGATCTGTTGAGACTCGGCCCTACGCCAGGTGATTCGTCCGTGGACGATGAACATCAAGACGATTTATTTTATTTTTATTTCTGCATATACGAGAACGGGTGCGTACGCACTTTGTTTATTTTTTTAATCTTTTTTTTTTTTTTTTGTTTTAATAGGTACATATACGAGAACAGGTGCAGGTATGGGTTTATTAATATAATCATGTTTTCATATCATTTTTACATTGCACACGCCGATAGCATTGTCGCACCGAAGAAAAATAGGAAAACTATTTTTTTTTTTTTTTTTTATATAATCTAATTATTTATATAATTTCTCATAATTTGGCCTCCACCACTTCACAGCTGCCAGATAGATGTCCGGATCTAGAAATAAGCATAGTATAGCAAACTAACGAGAGGGTTATATCTAAACTTGTGATTGTAAATTGATATAATAGAGGTATAATTAAGTTAATTTTCAACCGGAATTGTATATTAAGAGGGGTGGACTGAATAAACTGCATTTAACAGCTTTACTAAACACGTGTTTTTTGTTTATGAAGAAAATCAATCGAATTTTTAAATATCGACCTCCCCCTATAATTAATACTCAACAGAAGGCCATTTGGCATTAAGTCCGCCATTCCAAAATACATTTTGGGATATTGCGGAATAAAGTTTAAAAAATATAATTTTAATAATAAATAAATTTTAATAAATAAATAAATAAGTTTAATATTTCATACGTCGGTCGTATCGTCGCAGCCGAAAAGAATGTTCACGAGATATATATATATTATTTAAAATGAAATGAAATGAAATGAAAATGAAAAATGAAAAAAAAAATACAAGAGTAATGTTCCACTGGACCTCCGTCTCTCGCGGACGTATGCTATCACATGATGGATGAAAGAGAGCTGTGTGCGCGCATCGGCGCGCGCGGGGGCGAGCGGCTCATTCGCCCCGCCGGACTGTTTATCGATATAATATAGTATATAGCAAGCAAGCAAGGCAAAGCAAGCGAAGCAAGCAAGCAAAGCACAAGAGCAAGCAGAGCAAGCAGCAGCCGCCGCGCCTCCTATTTGTTGTATTGTATTTGAAGATGCCTCTAATCTTTTATATTGTTTATTTTGTTATATTTCTGTATATACGAGAACAGGTGCAGGTATATAACTTTTTATTACCGACCGAGCCGACCAAGACTTATTGCCAAAAATAGCAAGCAACATTAATAATGTCATATATATACGAGAACAGGTGCAGGTATGGGATTTTCGCCGGTCGCATTGTCGCAGCCGAACAAAAATATGACACGAAAAATAATACAATATTAATGTTTTCCATATAAAAAGTAAAATGAAATGAAATGTTCCACTTGCCCTGTGAGAGAGACTAAGTTCAGGCACCAACTGACCTCCGTCTCTCGCGGACGTATGCTAGCTGCTATCACACGATGAAAGAGCTGCGCTACTGTTCAATTTAATACCTACTACAAACTACCCACCCTCGGACTGGTATGAATCTAACATTATATTGATCTATTATAAATAAAAAAACCTGCCAAGAGTGTGTCGGGCCACGCTCAGTGTAGGGTTCCGTAGTTTTCCGTCCGTCACAGTAAGGTACTCAGAGGGCGGACAGATCTTTTAGGGCTTCGTCGCTACACAGCGATATAGATCTGGGGCGTCCATAGATATGTCTCATTAATTAATTAATTTCGTAACTTATAACAAATCTTAACCAACCATATAAACAAACAGCAGGAATAGGGGATGAGGGTGACAAATTTAAATAAGAACAATCATTGCTGACTGTATCTATTAAATAGATATCATTGTCATGTAAATTAAGAAATTTAACCAAATTTCAGCTCAATCGGTTTTTTATTAACTATTTAAAATTTTTTTTAGCAACTAACCTAACATAACCTAACCTAACTTTTTTTGGAACCCAATTTGTATTCATACATACATACACACATACATACATACATATATTATTGTTCATATTATTATTATTATTATACTATTTATTTATTTTTCTTCTTAGTTTAGGGTTTTTACAATATTTTTATAAAAGTAAAATATAAAAATACATCTAAAACATATAAAAACAATAAAAGCATTATAAAAAACCTAAACTAGGGTGCCGCCGGCAACGGAGCAGGGCCCAGGCTGCCGGTGGTTAGGGCCGCAGAGTGAGGAACCTTCGGACTATGCGCGCCGTGTCCAAGATTACCGCCTTCTGAATCTGACCCTTAATCCAACCACAACCCCGTAGCGAAAGTCTCTCAAGATGTTGGTCGAGACTCTTCGCTATGAGACCGTTCGCAGAGACAACTATCGGCACAATGATCGCCGAATCGACCTCCCACATGGCGGTTACCTCGTGAGCCAAGTCTAGGTACTTGCTGGACTTGTCCTTCTCGGCCTTCACGAGGTTCTCGTCACATGGGACGGTGATGTCGACGAGCATGGCCCGGCGTTGCGGTCGATCTATTACCACGATATCAGGCTTATTGGCTACAATAGTCCTGTCCGTGATAATAGATCGATCCCAATAGAGCATGGCACGACCATTTTCGAGAACTGGTGCAGGTGTGTACTTGTAGTACGGCACTTCGTGGTCCACAAGACCGTATAGGAGAGCAAGCTGCTGGTGTATAATCCTGGCTACGAGGTTATGTCTGTGCAAGTACTCATTATTATTATTATTATATTAAGTATAAAAAATGAAATGAAATTCGCGATTTTTGCTTGGAGAGGTGAAACAAGTAAGATTTTTATTACCTACCTACCTACCTACCTACCTACCTACCTACCTACCTACCTACCTACCTACCTACCTACCTACCTACCTACCTACCTACCTACATACATACATACATACATACACACATGCATACATACATACATACATACATACATACATTCATACATACATACATACATACATACCTACATACATACATACATACATACATACATACATACATACATACATACATACATACATACATACATATATATATATATATATGTGTGTGTATAAAGTCGTCTTAGTTATGAGTGGAACGGTGTTTAACATTTTCATACATATTTTTTAAGCAAGAGTATGTATAGCCAGAGAAATTTAAAAAAAGAAATACTGAACATTAGGTGGAAATGTATGGAAATGTATTAAAATATTTAATAATAATAAAAATGTACCTTGTAATATCTTATAAATCATAGTGTAATTGTGGTTCAGTTTAGTTTTGTTCAGTTTAATTGAAAAGGTAAGTTGGTTGTTTGGTTGATTGAGATCGGTCGGTTTTGTAAGTACAATGTCTAATTAAAAGTGTAATTTTGCCTTAAAAAAGGTGGCGTAGAAAATGTTTTAATGGGTATTTGTATGCCAGCTGGGGTGGTTAATAAAAATCTAAAATTTAGACCTTGAGGGGTAGGAGCGTTGGCCGGTATTTTGGTTTAAAGGTGTCAAAATTCACAGGGTTTAAACAGTTATTGGTATATGACACAAGTGTCTATGGACCGTATAAAGAAGATAAAATGATTTGAGACCTTTTAACCTGACCTAACCTAACCTAACCTAACCTAACCTAACCTTTTTTTTATTTATTAACTAACCTAACTTAAACTAACCTAACCTAACTTTTTTAGGAACCTAATTTGAACGAGACCTAGGTACCTTTTATGAACCTAACTTTTTTTTGTTTTTTTTTTGTAACGCGAAAGAAAGCCACGTGACCGTCACGAAAACCCGACACAAGCAAGCCATACGATTGAGAAACATCAAAAAAAAATGTGTAGTGTCGTATGAAAAGAGCCAAGTGTCCAAAGTGTCAAAAGTCGAAGTTGAAGTCAAACTCAAATTAATTACAAATACAAATAAATATAATTTATTTCATGATTTGAAATAAAATGAAATTAAATCAAATAGAATGAAATAAAATACAATACAATAAAATGTTCCACTATAATAATAATAATAATTATTATTATTATTATTCTCTTTATTATTCTTTTTTCTTAGGCTAGGTCATTTTATAATATTTTTACAAAAGTAAAATATAAAAATACATCTAAAACATACAAAAACAATAAAAACATTATAAAAAACCTAACCTAGGGTGCCCCCGGCAACGGAGCAAGGCCCAGGCTGCCGGTGGTCAGGGCCGCAGAGAGAGGAACCTTCGGACTATGCGCGCCGTGTCCAGGATAACCGCCTTCTGAATCTGACCCTTGATCCAACCACAACCCCGTAGCGAAAGTTTCTCTAGATGTTGGTCTAGACTCTTCGCTATGAGACCGTTCGCAGAAACAACTATCGGTACAATGATCGCCGAATCAACCTCCCACATGGCGGTTACCTCGTGAGCCAAGTCTAGGTACTTGCTAGACTTGTCCTTCTCGGCCTTCACGAGGTTCTCGTCACATGGGACGGTGATGTCGACGAGCATGGCCCGGCGTTGCGGTCGATCTATTACCACGATATCAGGCTTATTGGCTACAATAGTCCTGTCCGTGATAATAGATCGATCCCAATAGAGCGTGGCACGACCATTTTCGAGAACTGGTGCAGCTGTGTACTTGTAGTACGGCACTTCGTGGTCCACAAGACCGTATAGGAGAGCAAGCTGCTGGTGTATAATCCTGGCTACGAGGTTATGTCTGTGCAAGTACTCGCCGTTAGCAAGATGAGAACAACCGGAGATGATATGCCTGAGTGACTCTCCGGGACGGCGGCATGCCCGGCAAATGTCGACCGTACCGTCCTTCAGGATATATTTCCGGTAGTTATTCGTCATGATAACTTCGTCTGCAATTGCACAGGCAAAACCTTCGGTTTCTCCAAAGAGGTCCCCGAATCGTAACCAGTTCACCGACGCGAGCAGGTCTACGTCGGGTCCCGTGAGGACCCTGTAGAACCGCCCGTGTAGCTCCTTGCTCTTCCATACCGCCCTGCGATCCTCGGTGCTTAGCACCACAGGTTTGCGCCAGTTCTCGTTTGCCAAGGAGAGCGGCGTGAGACCCTTATCTACTGCCACCACATCACGATGTATCTTACACTCGTTGTTAAGGAAATAATTCCTGAGATTGTACACCTCACGGTTGTGGAGATTTTTGGCGTTTAAAAAGCCCCGACCTCCACACTTCCGTGGGATGTACAATCTCATAACAGACGAGCGTGGGTGAAGCATACGGTGTGTGGTGAGCAATAGACGGACTCTCCGATCCAGGGCATCCAGCTCGGTCTGTGTCCACCTTAGTATGCCAAAGGAGTATGTGAGTAGGGGCATTACCCAGGCATTGAAGGCGCGCACCTTGTTGCCACCTGACAGAAGACTATTAAGTACTTTTGTCAGCCGACCGTAAAAGCGCTCCTTCTACGCCTGTTTAATACCCACGTCCTCAATGCCCAAAGACTGTGACATACCAAGGTATTTGTAGGTTTCTGATTCAGAGATAGACCTGAACGTCATTGTCTCAGAAAGCTGTAGATTAGTTGAATTTACTACTTTCCCCCGCTGTACATGCATAACCGCACATTTATCAACACCAAACTCCATCTTGATGGAACTACTGAACACTTCAGTGGTCTTCAGTAGTTCCAACAAGTCTCGGTTATTTGGTGCAAATAATTTGAGATCGTCCATGTACAGAAGGTGAGATATGACTTCACCCTCTCTCCGAAGCCGGCAACCTAGCCCCGAATCCTTCAGCAGATTGCTGAGCGGATTTAGAGCTAGGCAGAACCACAGGGGACTCAGACTGTCGCCCTGAAATATTCCTCGCTCGATCCTTATAAAGTCCTGCGGGCCAGGGGGGTCATCCCCGCCTCCTGGTTGACGAAGGACTGTGGTCCACTGCCTCATACACGCGCCAAGGAAGGATCCTAAAGCTGCATCAATTTTATACAGCTCCAAGATCCTCTTCAGCCATGAATGAGACACCGAATCATAGGCCTTCTTGTAGTCAATCCAAGCGGCCGAGAGGGCCCCCCTGTTCCGCCGGACTCGTTGGCAAATGGTCATGTCTATGAGGAGGAGCTCTTTAGTACCACGGGACCCAACCCTACATCCATTTTGAGCGGAGACCAAAATGTTGTTTGCGACCATGTGCGCGTTTATTTTTGCTCTCAAAATGGATGTAAGAAGCTTGTAGAGCGTAGGCAAGCACGTGATGGGTCGGTAGTTCTTCGCTTCCGTGGTACTACCGGACTTATAGAGCAGGAAGGTTACACCAGTTGTTAAGGAAGGCGGGAGGGAGCCAAGTTGAAGTTGGGCTTGCTGAAATTGTGTTGCCAGCCGCGAGTGCGACCATCGAAACCATTTTAGCCAGAAGTTGTGCAACCCATCCGGGCCAGGACTTTTCCAGTTCTGGGCCGTACGGATTGCACAACTTACGTCGTCGGGGCTGATGGTGATAGCCCCCATTGGTTCGATGGACTCGCACCCACGTTCAACAACACTCATCCACTCGCCCTCCGTGTGTTCAACGGGCGCCGACCAGATGCTACGCCAGAAATCAGTCATGGCAGAAGCATCCGGCAGTCGCATGTCGGACACACGGGGGTCAGTTTCCTCCCACCTTCGGTATACCTTCCTTTGGTCACTTTGGAAAAGACGATTCTGCTTGAATCGGTCCACACGCTCTCTTAACGGCGAATACGGCTTGCCCATGCATAAACTTGCTGCTATCCATCTATTATTATTATTTCTCTTTATTTATTTTCCTTCTTAGGATTAGGTTTTTACAATATTTTTATAAAAGTAAAATATAAAAATACATCTAAAACATAGAAAAACAATAAAAACATTGTAAAAAACCTATCCTAGGGTGCCGCCGGCAACGGAGCAAGGCCCAGGCTGCCGATGGTCAGGGCCGCAGAGAGAGGAACCTTCGGACTATGCGCGCCGTGTCCAGGATAACCGCCTTCTGAATCTGACCCTTGATCCAACCACAACCCCGTAGCGAAAGTCTCTCTAGGTGTTGGTCGAGACTCTTCGCTATGAGACCGTTCGCAGAAACAACTATCGGCACAATGATCGCCGAATCAACCTCCCACATGGCGGTTACCTCGTGAGCCAAGTCTAGGTACTTGCTGGACTTGTCCTTCTCGGCCTTCACGAGGTTCTCGTCACATGGGACGGTGATGTCGACGAGCATGGCCCGGCGTTGCGGTCGATCTATTACCACGATATCAGGCTTATTGGCTACAATAGTCCTGTCCGTGATAATAGATCGATCCCAATAGAGCGTGGCACGACCATTTTCGAGAACTGGCGCAGGTGTGTACTTGTAGTACGGCACTTCGTGGTCCACAAGACCGTATAGAAGAGCAAGCTGCTGGTGTATAATCCTAGCTACGAGGTTATGTCTGTGCAAGTACTCGCCGTTAGCAAGATGAGAACAACCGGAGATGATATGCCTGAGTGACTCTCCGGGACGGCGGCATGCCCGACAAATGTCGACCGTACCGTCCTTCAGGATATACCTCCGGTAGTTATTCGTCATGATAACTTCGTCCGCAATTGCACAGGCAAAACCTTCGGTTTCTCCGAAGAGGTCCCCGAATCGTAACCAGTTCACCGACGCGAGCAGGTCTACGTCGGGTCCCGTGAGGGCCCTGTAGAACCGCCCGTGTAGCTCCTTGCTCTTCCATACCGCCTTGCGATCCTCGGCGCTTAGCACCAAATGTTTGCGCCAGTTCTCGTTTGCCAAGGAGAGCGGCGTGAGGCCTTTATCTACTGCCACCACATCACGATGCATCCCACACTCGTTGTTAAGGAAATAATTCCTGAGATTGTACACCTCACGGTTGTGGAGATTTTTGGCGTTTAAAAAGCCGCGACCTCCACACTTCCGTGGGATGTACAATCTCATAACAGACGAGCGTGGGTGAAGCATACGGTGTGTGGTGAGCAATAGACGGACCGTCCGATCCAGGGCATCCAGCTCGGTCTGTGTCCACCTTAGTATGCCAAAGGAGTATGTGAGTAGGGGCATCACCCAGGCGTTGAAGGCGCGCACTTTGTTGCCACCTGACAAAAGACTATTGAGTACTTTTGTCAGCCGACCGAAGAAGCGCTCCTTCAACGCCTGTTTAATACCCGCATCCTCAATACCCAAGGACTGTGACATACCAAGGTATTTGTAGGTTTCTGATTCAGAGATAGATCTGAACGTCATGGTCTCAGAAAGCTGTAAATTTGCTGAATTTACTACTTTCCCCCGCTGTACATGCATAACCGCACATTTATCAATACCAAACTCCATCTTGATGGAACTACTGAAGACTTCAGTGGTATTCAGTAGCTCCAACAAGTCTCGGTTATTTGGTGCAAATAATTTGAGATCGTCCATGTACAGAAGGTGAGATATAATTTCACCCTCTCTCCGAAGCCGGCAACCTAGCCCCGAATCCTTCAGCAGAGTGCTGAGCGGATTTAGAGCTAGGCAGAACCACAGGGGACTCAGACTGTCGCCCTGAAATATTCCTCGCTCGATCCTTATAAAATCCTGCGGGCCAGAGGGGTAATCCCCACCTCCTGGTTGACGAAGAACTGTGGTCCACTGCCTCATACACGCGCCAAGGAAGGATTTTAAAGCTGTATCAATTTTATACAGCTCTAAGACCCTCTCCAGCCATGAATGAGGCACCGAATCATAGGCCTTCTTGTAGTCAATCCAAACGGTCGAGAGGGCCCCCCTGTTCCGCCGGACTCGTTGGCAAATGGTCATGTCTATGAGGAGGAGCTCTTTAGTACCACGGGACCCAACCCTACATCCATTTTGAGCGGAGACCAAAATGTTGTTTGCGACCATGTGCGCGTTTATTTTTGCTCTCAAAATGGATGTAAGAAGCTTGTAGAGCGTAGGCAGGCACGTGATGGGTCGGTAGTTCTTCGCTTCCGTGGTACTACCGGACTTATAGAGCAGGAAGGTTACACCAGTTGTTAAGGAAGGCGGGAGGGAGCCAAGTTCAAGGGCTTGTTGAAATTGTGTTGCCAACCGCGAGTGCGAGCATCGAAACCATTTTAGCCAGAAGTTGTGCAACCCATCCGGGCCAGGACTTTTCCAGTTCTGGGCCGTACGGATTGCACAACTTACGTCGTCGGGGCTGATGGTGATAGCCCCCATTGGTTCGATGGACTCGCACCCACGTTCAACAACACTCATCCACTCGCCCTCCGTGTGTTCAACGGGCGCCGACCAGACGCTACGCCAGAAATCAGTCATGGCAGTAGCATCCGGCAGGCGCACGTCGGACACACGGGGGTCGGTTCCCTCCCACCTTCGGTATACCTTCCTTTGGTCACTTTGGAAAAGACGATTCTGCTTGAATCGGTCCACACGCTCTCTGTAACGGCGAATACGGCTTGCCCATGCATAAACTTTCTGCTTCAGAAAGTCGATGCGCTCTATGACGTTGGCCATGTAGTCGCGGGGCTCGATATCTGTCTCCGCGAACGCCTGGTGCACAAAGCGCATTACTCGGGGGCGGTTATTGCCCCCCCTGAAGCAGATCAGCTTTGCAATGAGAGTCCTAAATGAGTTGATACGACGCTCGATCCGCACCTGCCATGCGGGGACACCCCCGGCGGTCCTAGGTGCACGTTCAGCGTCCGGAAACTTGACTCGAACAACACGGCACGCCGCGATGGCTCCGCAGTACATTATCGAGTGCGTATCATCTAAGTCTTTACTAGTCCGCAGGAATGGATCTAGCAAATCATTTAGGGCTCCCATTAACGCTAGATTGCGTCTATTCATAGGCAAGCGTGGTAATCGTGGCCTAGGGATGTTTGTGGATCGATACTGTGTAATTGCCTCTTCCAAAGTCCTCCTCAGTTGCTCATTGGCTGAACTACTCACACTCTGATTCGCGATCCCCTCGTCATCGGCACTGGGATCAACCCGCGGTGCCCCCGATGCCAGGTCGGGTGCAGGCATCGGATCCGGCAACGTGGCGGGCGGATCCCGCGCCGAGGTGGTGGTCGCGCGAACAGAGAGAGTCTCCAGGCGAAGCCGATCAAGTGTCGCGTCATCCAACCGCTTTAGCCGCTGAATGACGCGCACCTGATCCGATAATCGTTGCGCAGTCGTGTCAATGGTTGGTTCAAGGGCCTGAAACAGAGGAAGTATCCGGTCACGATACGCGCACAGATTAGTTCCCCCCTCTGTAGCCCCATAGTAGGCGCGCATGACATTCTCGTTCATACTCTGAGACCATCTCATGCGACGCACTACACCACCGGCAGCGGGAGCTGTAGGCGGGGCGGAATGCCCCGCGAGCCCCAAGCGTGCCGGCAGCGGTGGCCGTCTGCGTCGCGCAGGTGTTTGTGGCGGCGGTGGCGGCGGCCCGCTTTTGTCACTGGATTCGTCTGTGTCGGGCGCTGTTTCGATGTCGCCGCCCGGCGACGAAGTGGACGAAGAAGATGACGAGGCGGGCGAGGGTGGTGGTCGTGCGTGGGTAGTACCCGCTCTTGTTTTACTCCTTGTTATCATGCTTTTAAATGTACGTGTTTCGCCGAAATTTATTTGAGCACTAGCTGTCAACTGTCTATTTGTGATTGTGACCCGTCGTTATATTTACAGGCAATAACTGTAGCAACATTCATATTGCCTTTGTTTTTTGGGTTCACTTCGTGGTAAATAAGACCAAATAGAGGCAAAAACACGTATAAAAAGAAATATTTAGCAAAATAAATTAACAAGGCGTGTGTCAGTGTCAGCGGTTTTTTTTTTTTTTTTTTTTTTTATTATTATTATTATTATTATTATTATATTAAGTATAAAAATTAAAATGAAATGAAATAAAATGAAAATAAAACAATATTAAATAAAACTAACCTAACCTAAACCTAACCTAACCTAACCTAACCTAACCTAACCTAACCTAAACTAAACTAACCTAACCTTTTTTTTTTAGTAACTAACCTAACCTAACCTAACCTAACCTAACCTAACCAGTCGCGCACCCTCCGGCGTCAAAACAGCAGCGTTTCTGTAGCGCTCCGCAGTAAAAAATTCATAAAAGTGGCAATTTTGGTCGTATCACTGTGAAAAAAGTGTCATTCTGTGCGGGATCACAAGTGCAATAAAGTGAAATAAAGTGAAAAACCCCTGGATTACAGTGACAAAAACAAGGAACCAAAAACACCAAAGTTTGAGGTAATAAACACCTTAAACCTTGAATACTGCGCGCTAGAGCGCTGCAATCTGTACGTGCGATACGGCGTTGAAAGCGTCTTACTGAGGTCTACACGCCGACACCTTTGGCGCCTCGCTGTGACACACCACTGAGGAAATATCCACAGAAAAACAAGTACCACGTGGTGGCGTGGTCGAAGATCCAGCGGTGCGCGACTACTTTTGACAACGCAGGACGTCGCTATCTACATACAGGAGTAAAACGGTACATTGTATTGAATTTTACCCCCTGTAGTTTTGGAGTAATAGACTTTTCAAAATTGAAACTTCAGCAGTAAATATCAAGAAAACTTCAGGCAGACCATATACTTTTTCGAAGTGAATCTAGTGCGCGCTAAGCTCCTCTACGTGCCTGCAATTTCTGAAAATTTTAGACTATCCCCCTGTGTGAAATTTTTTGAAAAAACTGAAAATTTGAGAAAACCCATTTTTCAAAATTTTTTTGTATGAAAACTTGTTAGATTATATATAAATATTATAGTTGGGTGTGTGTACTATTTTTTGGTATTTTTTTCAAATTTTTACAACAAGCGGTTCTGGAGATATAGAATTTTGAATAATTTTCGTCAGTACTCCTAAAGTAATATTAATTATAATAATTTTTTGCTTAAATTAAGTCTAGAATAACTTTATCTATCAATCCAACCCAAAATCCCAGGCTGATCGCGATAAAATTGACGAAAAACCGGAAATCCGCCATTTTGTTTTTTCCGGTATCAAAATTCAAAGTGCTATATCTTTGAAACCATTGTGCTTAGAAGATTGTAATTTTCGGTGTTGACAATAGACTTGGCGTAAGTTTAAGTAAATTTAGGTTTTAAGACTCTAGCGCTCAACTTTTATTTTGGCGCTGTGGCTGCTTCTAGAAGATAGAGAAGGTCAAGCCAATCATAAGATTGAAAACCCGACGCTTCTGTGACCACTGGTTCCCGAGATATCAGTCCTCAAACTTGAAGTTTGACAGTTCGGCGGCCATCTTGCCTTTTTTCAAGCGGCAGTATCTCGGCAACCGGAGGCGCTAGAGACTTGCGGTTTTCTTCGCTGAGGACGGCTCAGGCCATACTACGACCCCCAATAGTTTCAGGAGTGCCCAAGAAAATTTTCACACTGAAAACTGCTGAAATTTTCGGGGGCCTGAAAGTTGTCCCAGTCGTAAGATTAGGTTAGGTTTAGTTGGTCCGTCCAGAATCCGGGCTTTCTGCGACTCCGGAAACCGGAGATATCAGCGATCAAAGTAGCACTTTGACAGTTCGTTCGCCATCTTGGATTTGTTTAAAACAGCGATATCTCCGTAACCGGTTGGCGTGGCGAGTCGGGGTTTCCACTGTTAGCATCGGCATCAGCCATTCTAGCCGACCACTACGTTTTCAGGCTTTTTCAGAACAAAAAATTTTTCAGCCTGAAAGACTGACTCAGTCGATAGAACTCGCCGAGCTGAACAAAACGAGCCCAAGCACGGCCTTCTAGGACCCAGGACTTGGCAGCTACGACAAGATACCGGTTCTGATACCGGAAACCAGTATTGATACCGAATTTTTGGGAACGTCGTAGCTCCCAAACCCGAAAAGGGAATCGTGTCGTGTTTGGTATCGTTAGAAAGGGCTCGACGAGAGCTATCCACTGCGAACAAAATAACGGCTCTACGTAGAGCAATAAACTTTTCTTGACTTAACTTCGGGCTGATCTGACTCTGACAGACTCGGCTCCTTCTTAGACATAAGTAACCACTGCCGCCCCTGTACAGAGGCTTTTACGGCTCTACATAGAGCATAAATTTTTTATATTTATTTTTATTAAACTGTGTTTTATTGTGTTAATACTGTCATTTGATTACTGTGTACTGACTGTTATATTTCAACTGTTTATAAGCGTCACTGTTCGCATTATTTACACATAATATTTAGACGGAAATCCCTTTACAATTTCCAAATAACTTTGACTTATATTAACAGCCAAACCCCAACATGTTTGTTTGTAGGACACCGGCTAAAGGCCCGGAGGGAGACAAATCTCCTCCAAAAACGGTCTCATCGGGCCTCGCTCAGGAGACGGAGGCCACTGATGGACCTGCTCCCGGGGCCCTTTTACCGGAGGTTACCCCGCAGAACGTTAGACGCAGCATAGGGGAGTGGGAGAAGGCAGCCAACGACCCCACCCCAGCAAAAACACCTACAAATACGTTGACGGCGCAGGCAGGCCCTGCAACCACAACTACAACCACAAAGGTGGCATTGTCGCAAGACAAAAAACAACCTGCCACACGCAGAGCATCCGTCGACAAGCAGAGCCCAAAAAAGCAGTACAAAGACCGCCTTGCTGAAGCAAGGGCCTGCCTAGAAAAGGGAAAATTTAACATAAATGCGTCCCGAAACACGAAGGCAGAGATAAAACACGCTGTGCTGACATCGCTGGACCGACTCTACCAACTTGTAAAGGAGTCAGAGTCGGCCCACAAACTGAAAACATCAGCAGAGGGAAAAGTCTCAGTAGAGCAGGAAAACATGGACTCAACCTTTACAGTCCCACAACAAAATAAAACAAAGACTGTAGAGCAAGACCAAGAGATAATATCGCTCATAAAGCACAATACCCAGCTCCTCGAGGACAACAAAAGGAAGCTGGAGGAGATAAAGCAAGGAATGGACAAGCAGTCAGAGAATATAGAGAAAGCTACGTATGCGAGGGCGGTAGCGGGAGGCCAAGCAAGCAATCTAGCTACCGAAAGAACCGCCCTGCACTCCATAGTCATCTCCTCTGAGAAAGAAGAAGAGTCAGGAGAAGATATATTGGTGAAGATCCGGAAAGCGGTAGATGCGAAGGAAGGCTGGGTCCGGGTTGAAAAGGTGCGAAAAGCTAAGGACAGAAAAATCATCATGGGATGTGAGACAGAGCAGGAGAGGCGGAAAATAAAGGAGAGGCTGGAAACGGCGGGCGAACACCTGATCGTTGAGAACGTGAAAAACAAGGACCCGCTTCTGATTCTGAAAGACGTGCTACTGTTTCACACGGATGAGGACATCCTCAAGGCGCTCAGAAACCAGAACCGGGCAGTCTTTCACGGCCTCAATGATGAGGAGGATAACGTCGTGATTAAGTACAAAAAGAGAGCCCGCAATCCCCAGTGCAATCACATAGTCCTGAGTGTGTCAGCAGTTGTGTGGAAAAGGGCGATTGCCGAGGGAAAGCTGAGAATCGATCTCCAAAGGGTGGCGGTCGAAGACCAGTCACCCTTGGTGCAATGCACCAGGTGCCTGGAATACGGGCACAGCCGACGGCTCTGCAAAGATCCAGCCGACCTGTGCAGTCATTGCGGAGGCCCACACCTTAGAGCAGAATGCCCGGCGAGGCTCGCCGGAGAGGCACCCGCCTGCAGAAACTGCACCAAAGCAAACCTAGAAAACCGAGAGCATAATGCGTTCAGCAATGAGTGCCCAATCCGTAGAAAGTGGGACGCACTGGCGCGAGCTTCTGTAGCGTACTGTTAAGGTTGCGCCAGCGGAAATCCAGTATAAAATAATGCAAGCGAACCTACAAAGGAGTCAACTCGCCACAAAAGAGTTATTGATCGAGGCATCTACACGGAAAATCGCAATGGCTCTACTCCAAGAACCCTACGTGGGGGGTGAGAAAAGAATGAGAGGATACCGGGGAGCGAGGATTTTCCAGAGCTCTACCTTAGGAGAAGGTACTGTAAAGGCTGCAATTGCCGTCTTTAACCATGACTTAGATGTCATACAGTACCCACAACTCACCACGAACAACATCGTTGTGGTGGGGGTCCGAACTAAAGCCTGGGAAATCACGCTAGTGTCCTACTACTTTGAGCCGGATCAACCCATTGGGCAATACCTGGATCACTTAAAAAGAATTGAAATGGAAGTGGGCCCCAAAAATACACTCATAGGAGGCGATGCCAATTCAAAAAGCATGTGGTGGGGAAGTCCCAGGGAAGATTCCAGAGGTGAGCAGATGAGCGGAGCACTGGAGGAGATGAGCCTTCATATCCTGAATACCGGAAACACCCCAACCTTCGACACCATTAGGGGAGAAACCAGGTATAGCAGCTATGTCGACGTAACGGCGTGCACGACTGACATCCTGGGTCTGATAAACGACTGGCATGTTGAAGAGGGTCTCACGAGCTCGGACCACAATGGCATAGTTTTCACAATAAAACTCAACAAATCACAAGGTTTAAATATCAAGAGGACAACTCGTACATTTAACACTAAAAAAGCAAACTGGGGCCAGTTTCATGAGAAATTGGCCCAAGTTATGCAAGATAAACAACTCACAACACAAGATTTGGACAAAATTCACAACGTAGAACAAATAGACCAAGCAGTGTATGAGTATACAGAAGCCATAAAATACACATGCAGAGAAACTCTACCAACTAAAAAGAACACAGAAACCATAACTATGCCATGGTGGTCCGAGGAACTGGCGGGGATGAAGCGGCGGGTCGCAACCAAAAAGCGCAGGGTCAGGTGTGCAGCGCCGGTGCGGAGGGCACACGTGGTGAACTTGTACCTGGAGGAAAAACTCAAATACGAGACGGCTGTTAAAGAAGCCCAAATAAAAAGCTGGAAGGAGTATTGCGGTAAGCAGGATGGGGAGGGTGTCTGGGAGGGCATTTACAGGGTGATGGGAAAAATCTCAAAGAGGGAAGAAGACCTACCGCTAGAAAAGGACGGAAGAACACTGGACGCTAGGGATTCGGTGGAGCTGCTGGCGGACACGTTTTATCCCGAAGATCGGGTTGAAAACGATAACGAGAGTCATCGTCAAATGCGACAGCTAGCCGGGAGGGTGAATGCACCGGGTCATGCTGAGATACATGATCCGCCTTTTACCCTCGGCGAGCTACAAAGGGCAGCGAAATCTTTTAACCCAAAAAAAGCTCCAGGGGCAGACGGACTTGCGGCAGATATTTGCAGCCATGCAATAGACCGCGACCCCGGTTACTTCTTAGCCCTAATAAACAAGTGTTTGGCATGCCAATATTTCCCCAAAGACTGGAAGACAGCAACAGTGGTCGTGCTAAGGAAGCCGGGCAAGGACTCGTACACGGTACCCAAGTCCTACAGGCCGATTGGGCTATTGCCACTGCTGGGGAAGGTGTATGAGAAGATGTTGGTTGCACGTCTCAGGTACTATCTGATGCCAAAAATGAGCCCTCATCAATACGGCTTCATGCCCCAGAGAAGCACGGAGGACTCCCTCTATACGCTAATGCAACACGTCCGTAACAAGCTCAAAGAAAAGAAAATGTTGACGCTTGTGTCTTTGGATATAGAGGGAGCCTTCGACAATGCATGGTGGCCTGCAATCAGAGTACGATTGGCTGAAGAGGATTGCCCGATGAACTTGAGACGTGTAATCGATAGTTATTTGACGGACAGAATGGTCGGCGTAAGGTACGCAGGAGAGGAGTCGAAACGAGGAACCAGCAAAGGGTGCGTCCAAGGATCAATCGGGGGACCCATACTATGGAACCTCTTGCTGGACCCGCTCCTGAGAGAGCTTGTCGAGCAGAAGGTGTACTGCCAAGCATTTGCGGATGATGTGGTGCTGGTTTTTGAGGGTGAAACAGCTTTGGATATAGAAAGACGTGCCAACGCCGCACTTGAACATGTTCCCGAACGTGGGGTGTCAAAAATAAGCTCAAATTCGCACCGCAAAAAACCAATGCGATGGTGGTAACGCGTAAGCTCAAATATGACACACCGCGCCTTCACATGGGTGGGATCGATGTGGGCGTGTCCCGGGAAATAAAGCTACTCGGACTCACGATTGATGCAGCGCTAACATTCAACTCGCACATAACGAATGTTTGTAAAAAAGCATTGAATATGTATAAACATCTTGCCAGGACAGCTAGAGTAAGCTGGGGTCTGCATCCTGAAGTCGTGCGGCTAATTTATACAGCTGTAGTTGAACCGACGATTTTGTATGCGGCTAGCGCGTGGGCGCCGGCGGCTAATAAACTGGGAGTGCAAAAGCAGCTAAACGCGGTACAGCGCGGCTTTGCTCAGAAGCTTTGCAGGGCATACCGTACGGTCTCCCTGAACTCCGCACTTGTGCTGGCCGGGATGCTTCCTCTTGATCTCCGAATACGAGAGGTGGCCTCATTATATGAGGCCAAGAAGGGAGTACCCCGGCCGGCGCTGGGGGATAGGGAGGTCGAGCGGATGGCCTCAGCAATCCTGGCCCCTCACCCTGCAGACCAGATGGGCCTGACGTTTATTAGCCTGGTAGACCAACAGCAGGTGGATAACCACAGCGAGTTTGATATTCGGATATTCACGGATGGGAGCAAGATCGGGGGCAAGGTCGGAGCCGTACTATCCATATGGACCGGCGAAACCGAGATCAAAACCCACAAGTTTTCTCTACCCGGGTACTGTACGGTCTACCAGGCTGAGCTCTTGGCCATATACAGAGCGACTAGAGTGATACTGAATCATGGTTTTACAACAGCAACACTGGCCGGGAATAAACGTCAAAATGACCTAGCGTATTTAATTAGTGAAAATAAATGTTTTAAAAGTGATTTATAACGAGTTACTGTGTAAAATGACAAGATCTCAATGAAATTAAAGTGTAACAGTGTTATCTCTAGTATTAGTTTACTTTAAGGAGCAAATTATTATGACGAAAAATTTTGAGCCAACTGTCAACGGCTTAACGTTCAAGATTTAAAATTACACCGAATTTACATGGAAATTGCCTTCATTTCATCGAAGACTTTTACAGGGGAGTATTGCTTTTCACATTTATATGCCTTACTTTTAGTCTGATTGTCCAAAATAACTTAATATTTTTAATATTCAGTACCTAACCTATGGGCAAGTAAGTTCTTGTTAAAAACAGTGGTTCATCTTACTAAACTAGCCAAAGTGAATGCTAATAAACTCAGAAATAGCACAGATGTATTCAACGAACATTATTATAAGTTGACGTTCAAAGTATAAAGTTTTTTTTTGTGTAAATTCCTGCTATAAAGCTTAATTTAAATACTAGAAAATTTGAATTTAAATACTTTTTTCTGTTAGTACCATTGTGAATCATACTTGCTAGGCTCAGATTTCTTACATTGTCAATATGTTTTCAGCACAACCCTCTAAAATGACTACTCGCAGGGATGTTTTGGTCGCTAAAGTCCAGCAACTACAAAGGGATCTTAAGACGGCGACTGAGCTGAATGACAGACTCCTACAAGAGCGGGAAGAAAGTGAACAGGAAATCGAGCGTGTTATCCGAGCAAACACTGTTCTCAAAACTCAGCTTGCCAACCAGGACATTGACTATGAAGATATCCAGGGTCAGCGGGATGAACTTCAAGCTACTGTAGACCGATTTGAACAATGCCAGGAAATACACGAACAGGCATTGCAACGCATCAAGGACCTGGAGCAGCAGCTGGGGGAGATGGACCTTAAAAAAATTATACTTGCAAGTACTGCTCCGAGCACTCCGGGCCGCCAGACAACAATTTAAGTATTTTTGCTGAGCTAAATAGTTTTGAAGTAGATTTAGTAAATGACAGCATAGTGGACTCTCCTTTTATGGAAAATATAGAGTTTTCAAGTTCTGTGTGCATAGGGAACAGTGATGGGAAAATTTCATTGAACGGAAGAAAAAAGATAAAAAAATATTTAAAATTAAATAGATTCATAAAAAAATCTAAACTTTTGCTGAAATGCCACAAATTCTTATTTAAATCAGTAAATTCCAAATGTAAACATGTAGCCTTGAGAGATGAACTCCTAAAGTGCCAATATCAATTAGACCAGACAGTAGAGGAGCTGAATCATCGCTCTGCTGAATTAAGCAAATTAGAGTCAAAGCTAAAAGCTCTTAATGATAAGCATGAATTATCTAGTAAAACGCTACAGGAATACATAGCCTTTATGAATAATGTTCTAGCACCGGGCAGCGGCTACCCTCTGCGCTTGGAATCGCCACGGCCGCCGAGTCGCCTGGCTGCGCCGGGCTCGCCCGCGCCCGCGCCGCGCGCCACGCTGCTGGCGCGCGTCTCCGGCGCGACCACTCCGCGTCGCCAGCCCGAGCCTGACCTTAGCCTGGACGTCCGGGAGTCGTCGCTGGGTCCTTCACAGTCATGCCCTGGATTGGATGTCGCACTGGATTTATCCCTGCCCTGCCCAGTGGAACCAACTCCACCGTTATCGTGCCCAGGCGAGGCGGGTCCACCGCCGCCATGCACTGTCGAGCCGGGCCCATCGCCGCCATGCACTATCGAGCGGGGCCCATCGCCGTCGTGCCCAGTGGCACTGGATCTATCGCCGTCGCGCTCAGTCCAACACACTCCATCGCTATCGTGCCCTGTCGAGCTGGTTCCGCCGCCGCCGTGCCCGGTGGAGGCGCCACTCTCGCGCGCGCGCCCCGCCCCGCTGGTCCCCGCGCTCGTGCCCGCGCCTGCGCCTGCGCCCGCACCCGCACCCGCACCCGCGCCCGCACCCGCGCCCGCGCCCGCACCCGCGCCCGCGCCCGCGCCTGCGCCCGGCCGCACCGTTCTATATACAGACGAGGTGGGCGCCGGGCTCGGCGCGCTGCTGGCGGAGCGCTTGTCGCGAGGCGTCCTTAACAACTGTCACCCGGGCGCCTCCTTCGATCGTCTGATCAAATGTATATCGGTCGGCGAGTATGACCGCGATTCCACGCTTGTAGTGTTTTTAGGAAATAGTATAGATTGCACTAAACGAGATATCTTGAGATTATCCGAGACCCTGTCAGATATTGGCCAGCGAGATTCTGTAAAAATAATTATCTGTGCCTTACCATACAGAATGTCGAGTCATATAAATAAGAGGGTATATTCTTACAACTCCGTATTTTATAATCTTTCTTTGTACAGTAGTACGATTTCGTATTTTGATACAAATAAATTTATTGAGGATTTTATTATGCCCCATGATAGGACTTACCTTCCGAGAAGATGTCTTATAGATTGTGCTAACCTGTTAGCATACAATATTGTAGACCCCGTCGTGACTAGCACGGCGGATGATAGTTTTATTAAGACGAATCCCGATTCATACTGCAGGGGCTCAGATTTAGAGAGGCAGCCGTCTGGTGATATCAATTTAAACTGACTGCTACGACAACGAGTGCACCAGCCGGCTCCGTTCCTAAACATAACTGTGATGCTAGCATAAGTAGTAAAACTGATGTATTGTACTTAGTTCACCAAAATATTCAAGGGTTTACCAGTAAACAACTGGAAATTGATTTATTTGTACAACACTCGAACATTGATATCCTCTGTATAACGGAGCACTGGCTAAAAGGTCATGAATTTATGTTTAATTTCCACAATCATAGTGTAGTAAGTAAATTTTTTAGAAAATCCTGCATTCGCGGCGGGTCATTAATAATGGTAAAACATGATATAAAAAGTAAGGAGCGGAAAGACATTGTTGAATTGTCTGTGGAACGCCATATTGAACTTTCTTGTGTCGAGTTAGAAGAATTTATAATTATATGCGTGTACAGGCCTCCATTGGCAAACTATAACACATTTGAGTCAGTGATAGATGAAGTTCTTACAAGTGTTTTTTGTAGTAATAAAAGTGTTATTGTGTGTGGTGATTTTAATATCAACTTACTTGAAGATTCATCCATGTGTGTAAGGTTACTTAGTACTTTCAAATCCTACAATTTAGTAAATTTATTTTGTGAGCCTACACGAATCACAGCAACCAGTGCTACATGTATAGATAACATTTTCAGTAACAAGGATGCGACTAGTAAATCTATAATAAACAACTTAAGTTCTGACCACTGTGGACAAAAAGCCTCTTATAGCGGAAAAACTAAGGATATTCCACAAGTCACTATGTGCAGACCAATTTCCGAAAGACGATTAGATTTATTCAGTCGGAATATCACGAAACAATTATGTTATGTTCCATTTACCCAGGAAAACCCTAACCGTATGAGTATTGAGTTGTTTAACTGTATTAAAAGGGAATTTGATGCCTGTTTCATTCCGAAGAAGGTGCAAGGCAAGGTCAAGACGAAATTTAGCGACTGGGCTACGCCGGATATTCATGAGAAAAGACGACGGCTCTATGATTTATATGACTTGAGAAGAATTAATAAAAGTCCGGAATTCCTAGATTATGTCAGGAACTTTTCTAAATCTTTTAAGATGATGTGTGCCGCTGCTAAAGCTGATTATCTGTCCAGAAAGATCCAAAATTCCAAGGATAAAGTAAAAACTGTTTGGCAAGTAATCAACGATGAAACTGGGAAACGTAAAATCAAAGATCCGCACTACAACCTACGTATTAATAATAATTTAGTGAGTTCGGACCTTGAAGTTGCGGATCATTTTGAGCAGTTCTTCTCTAATATACCGGTAGAAACAACAAAGTCTCTTCATTCATCGCCTGACGTCGCTGAGGCAATACTGAAAACAAACATAGCAGAGTGTACAGATTTCTTTAAATTTTCATATGTTACTCCGAACTTAGTTATTAAAACATTTAAATCCCTAAATTTAAAGAAAACTGAAGATCTTTGGGGCCTATCTGTTAAAGTTCTACATTCCATTGTTGAATCGATTGCACCACATTTAGCTGATATATTTAACAAACTAGCTGTGCCCGCGGCTCCGCCCGCGTGGAATTCGGTCTGTGTCAGTAAGCGGCTAATTCACCCCTAATTTCTGTCCCGCTACCCTGGAGGCGGAACTTGAAGTAAAGTTGACAGATGGATTTATCCTATCAATTTTTATTGGCATGATTTAAACGACATACAATAGTAGGTGTATATCGGACGATACAGGACCACTTTTGTATTTATACGTTCATGTCCACGGCAAATATCATCCAAATCGATCCTCCCGTTAAATCAGTCATCAGTATACGCATGAAAGGTAAGAACAGGCGCGGTTGAAATGGGGGGGTGGGGGGTGGGGGGTGTCACAAATGCAGAAATGTTTTTTTTTTCTATTTGAGGAATTAGTAATCCTTAAGGGGTGATTTCCGGGATAACAATGCAAAAAAAACCGGCCAAGAGCATGTCGGGCGATGCTCAGTGTAGTTTCGTAAATGCCGCCCTGTTACGAAACATCCGTTCAAACGGTCGTTTATTAAGGGATATTTGGCGGCGCTTACGTCAGTTTACTATCCGGCACATCCTTTCACTATGCGATTTTGACTGATAATTCAAAAACGGCTGAACCGATTTTATTCAATATAGTTTTTATTGAAAGTTCTTATCAGGCCTCACCAAATTTCAGCTTTCTAGTGCGAACAGTAACTGAGCTAGACCGTGGACAGACGGACGGACATGGCGAAACTATAAGGGTTCCTAGTTGACTACGGAACCCTAAAAATAGATAAATAGTAGTTTATGTAACTGTTACGTAATAAGGCCTAATTATGTACAGAAGCATACACTGCTTTACCTACACACATATTAAAACTCCACTCAAACCATGCGTGCCGGCGGTCGGGGGGAAGGAGAGGCGGATTTTGATTACGTTACCAAGCAAACCCGTAGGTAATGAATTTTCATACGTTTTTACGTTACTGGTTGCAATAATTGTGGTAATTACATACTTCAAGGTAAGCACATTATACTCGTAATGCACTAATGAACGTCAGAGAAAAATAAAATACGTGAGTGTCGTGGAACACTCTGTTGGAACGAAGTTATGTTATTTAATTTTATTACATTTTTGACTTTTTCGTTAATTTTGTGGTTTTAATTTTTTTTTGAAATTTATTAACTTTTGGAAATTTTTGAATTTTTGAAATTTTTGAATTTTTTGAAATTTTTGAAATTTTTGAAATTTTGAAATTTTTGAAATTTTTGAAATTTTTGAAATTTTTGAAATTTTTGAAATTTTTGAAATTTTTGAAATTTTTGAAATTTTTGAAATTTTTGAAATTTTTGAAATTTTTGAAATTTTTGAAATTTTTGAAATTATTGAAAATTTTTGAAATTATTAAATTTTTTGAAATTTTTGAAAATCATGAATTTTTTGAAATTTTTGAAACTTTAAATTTTTGAAATTATGAAATTTTTGAAATTTATGAAATTTTTGAAATTCAGAAATTTTGTCATTTTTGACATTTTTGACATTTTTTACTTTTAGGAATTTTTTACTTTTTTCACTTTGTCACTTCTCACTTTCACTACACTTCACTTCACTTCACTTTATTCTATTTTATATATTTTTTATTTCATTCCATTTTACATGTTTCTCAATCGTATGGGTGTCGCGTTTTCGTGACGTGACGCTTTTTCGTGACGGTCACGTGACTTTTTTTCACCTAGCCCCCCATCCGCGAACCGTCCAATAAGGAACTTTGTTCCAAAACTACCACCGGTTCTAACACTACACCTCTGGCCCAAGAAGTATTATGACCGAAAAGATACTCGACGGGACTTATTTTTTTCAAAACAGTACATCATAATTCGTAGTTCTTCAAGAAGACATATCAGAACAGCTTGAGAGACAGATAATGTACCTATTGTTTAATTCATTTAATTCACAAAACGTTTGATATGTTTTCCTACCTAAACGGTGTCCTATAAATGTTGTAGTAGTTTTTTGGTTTGGGCCATGCATCTTTGTCCGTCATATATAATACTCGAACCTGCAATAACCCTTTGACATTCATGACATTTTCAAATATTTCTTAAGAGCGGGTAAATGTAAATTTAAAGCATCGACGGGTAACAGGTTATAAATATGAACACGTTGACAAAAAAATTACAAATTATTTAAATACCAAATTTCATCTAAATACGGACAGCGGTTATTGGTTGTTTCTTCCCCATGTAAACTTTCACCCCTTTTGTATCCGTTTAAAGGATAATTTCCGAGATAAAACTATTTTATTTCCTTTTTTAATTAATTATCTCCATACCAAATTTTATCTAAATCGATTCTGCGGTTAATAATTCCCTATACAAATTTATAACTATCTTTTCACCCCTTTAGGGTTGATTTTCGGAGTGAAAACTATCATTTGTCCTTTCTTGAGACCCATACTATACCAAATTTCATCTTTATCAGTTCAGCGGTTAAAAAATCGTCATACCAACTTCCGACCCCCTTTTCGGGGTGAAAGGGTTTATTTTGGGGATGAAAACTATTCTGTCGTTCCTCGGGACTCAAATTATCTGCATACTAATTTCTATTAAAAAATCTCCATACAAACTTTCAACCCCCTTTTCACCCCCTCCAGGGTTGATTTTCGGGATGAAAACTATTCTTTGTCCTTTCCCGGGACTCAAACTATCTCTACACAAAATTTCATCAAAATCCGTTCAGCCGTTTTCACGTGATAGATAGTTTTTATTGAAAGTACCTTTCAGGCTTCGCTTCCATTATTTTTTTCAAATTTTTTGGACCTACGGTTCTAAAGTAAGGTGGGGGGGGGGGGGGCTTTTTTCAAGATGAAACTATCGTTTGTCCTTTCTCGAGACCCATACTATCTCTATACCAATTTTCATCTAAATCTGTTCAGCTGTAAAAAAATCCTCATACCAACTTCCAACCCCCTTTTCACCCCCACAAGGGTTTGAAAACTATCCTATGACATTTCTCGAGACTCAAATTATCTCCATACTCATTTCTATCTAAATCGTTTCAGCGGTTAAAAATTCTCCATACAAACTTTCAACCCCATTTTCAACCCAACCAGGGTTGATTTTCGGGATTAAAACTATATATTATCCTTTCCCGGGACTCAAACTATCTCTATACAAATTTGTATCGAAATCCGTTCAGCCGTTTTCACGTGATGCGCGGTCAAATAAACAGACAAACAGACAAACAGATAAACAGACAAAAATTCTAAAAATTGTTGGAACGTGTTCCGTTATCGATTCTAAGTATCCCCAGCCAACTTTTTTTCGATTATCTTCCATGTACAGACTTTCGACCCTCTTCAGCTTTATTATATGTATAGATGTATTGATACAGGAATATTTCCAGACATAATGAAGCACAGCAAAGTCATCCCCTTGTTCAAATCAGGATCGAGAACAGAACCAAGCAATTTCAGACCAATTTCAATACTGCCGGCACTGAGCAAAGTTTTCGAGAAACTAATTCTAAATCAACTTGTGTCACATTTTAACCGAAACGAATTGTTCGCCAGAAATCAATTTGGTTTTACCAGAGGTCGCTCGACTACTGACGCAGGTGCTGTTCTTCTTGAGCACATCTTTGCCGCTTGGGAAAAAAAACAAGATGCTGTTGGAATATTCTGTGACCTATCGAAGGCATTTGATTGCGTTGATCACGAAAATCTAAAGAGAAAACTAAGCCATTACGGGATCAAAGCTGGTGCCCTTAACCTCGTCTCATCATACCTATCGGATAGAACACAACGAGTGGTTATTAATGGAACTCAATCTTCTGGGTCCCCTGTGGCACTCGGAGTGCCTCAAGGCTCAATACTTGGTCCTTTCCTGTTTTTGGTGTACATTAATGACCTACCTAAAATTGTGCAAGATAAACATGATATAGTGTTATTTGCTGATGACACATCTCTGATATTTAAAGTGGACAGAAAAGAAAACAGCTTCGATAGTATTAACAGTGCACTCTCCAAAGTAGTAAATTGGTTTACGGCTAATAACCTACTTTTGAACGCCAAGAAAACGAAGTGCATCAAATTTACACTTCCCAACGTCAAGCAGATTAACAGCAGCAAGATTATAATAAATGATGAAATAATGGAATTCGAAAATCAAACTGTTTTCTTAGGAGTCACTTTAGACTCGAAATTACAATGGCATCCACATATAGCTACCCTAGCTGGGAAACTTAGCTCTGCAGCCTATGCCGTGAGGCGAATCAGCCATCTAACAAACAGTGAAACTGCCAGGCTGGTATACTTCAGTTACTTTCACAGTGTTATGTCGTATGGAATTCTGTTGTGGGGTAAAGCAGCTGATATTGGGACCATATTTGTGCTACAAAAACGAGCTGTACGTGGCATTTATAAAATGCGCGGTCGAGCATCCGTAAGAGGAAAATTTGAAGAGGCAAATATTCTTACCGTAGCATCTCAATACGTACTTGAAAACATTATGTATGTGCGGAAAAACATCCATAAATTCAAGCTCAACAGTGATATCCATAACTATAACACTAGAAATAAAGATAAGATTGCTGAGCCTGGCCACCGCCTCGGTAAGGTTCGTACGTCTTTTACTGGGAACTGTACACGTTTTTATAACAAAGTCCCCGCTGATGTAGTGAATTTGCCACTAAATAAATTCAAGTCTTATGTTAAGCGCTATTTGTTGAGGAGAGAGTACTATACTTTAAAGGAATTCATTGAGGATAACGATGCCTTTAAGCCTGTAGCTTGATATAGTTAGTACAATACAAATTGAGAAATTATTAGGTACATTACTCTATGAAGCAGCTTTACTAGTGTCCAGTATTACCTGTTTTTCATTTTTATTTTATTTTGTTTTTATTTAGTATTTGGACACTTAGAGACGTTATACATCTCTAAGTCTTGCATTCGCAAATATTTATATGTATAGATATATATTTAATGATCCTGACGCTTAGAGACATGTACATCTCTATGTCACTTTTATATTGTAATTTAGTTCACGCATGTAAAATACGAGCACAGAATATTGTTTCTCACCAGACTAAACATGGCTAGTTTTTATTAATTAATACTTTTTATTAATCATATTTAATTTTAGTTTAATTGGCTTTAGACACAACATTCGGTGCTTGATTATCCATATTTTTTATTATATAGAATATATAGATCAAGACACTTGGAGACCTTATACATCTCTAAGTATAATTTAGAAATAGTATGTTTATTGTATACTAGAATCACTTAAGTACTTTTTTTTATATTATTTAAATTCAAAGTTTATTTCTAACTGTTGATGATGGATTATTATAATTTGGAAATTTATGTAGAAGACACAGTTCAGGTAAGAAAGTATATCAAACTTGTATGTAATTTATTTTCAATAGTCAGATTTGGACTCATCTTTTTTCTTTGGTATTTTTCTTAAACTATAACCTATTGTTGGTTAATCTAACCTTGGTTTGATATGTTTTCTTATAGAACAACGCACTTATATGTATTGTTTAGTTTTGATGTACTGTTGTTTTGAAAAAATAAGTCCCGCCGAGTTTCTTGCCGGACATAATTCTTCTCGGGTCAGAGGTGTAGGGTTAGAACCGGTGTAGTTTGATTTTTTTTCTCTCTCTTTTACTTTGACGTGTAAAAGTGCCCTTGTGGCCTACTTACTGAATAAATGTTTGAGTTTGAGTTTGAGTTTGAGTTTGGTGCGACCTCCTTCGGAGTATATAGCGACTCCATGGCCGCCCTGCAAACGGTCACCAACTATAGTTGCCTTCATCCCCTAGCAGTAAACACAAGAGATAACATAAAAGCCATATCTCTCCAGAGCAAAATAATCACCTTGTTCTGGATAAAGGCACACGCAGGATTGGAGGGCAACGAGAGGGCTGACCAATTAGCGAAAGCGGCCGCAACAGGCTCCAAGGGAAGACCCGACTATGACCTGTGCCCAGTGTCACACGTCAAGAGGGACATCCGCATGGCGACCATCGAGGAATGGAGTAGGAGATACGCAGCCGGCAGCACCGCTTCAGTTACGAAAATGTTCTTTCCGGATGCGGTGGCGGCATACCGGACGGTACGTAAATTAGAAATTACCAGCGTAACAACACAAATAATGACGGGGCACGGTGGGTTCTCGGAATACCTAAATCGCTTTGGGTGTAAAGACAACCCAGCGTGCATATGCGATCCTGCAGTGGACGAAACGGTCCCACACCTGTTGTTCGAGTGTCCAGTCTACGACCAAAAACGCCTCGAGCTTGAAATAGAATTGGAACAGAAAGTTACTATTGCAAATATACAAAGTTTAATGGAAAGTACAAGTAGAGAAAAATTTCTAAAATATTGTGTAAATATTGCGAATAGAGCCATAAAAAGAAATAGCACCAGATAAAGAAAAATATGTTATCACAATATACTTTTTTTGTTTTTTTATTTATTATTATTATTATTATTGTTATATTAAGTATAAAAACTAAAATGAATTGAAATAAAATGAAATAAAACGAAATAAAACGAAATGAAAAAAAAAGAAACAAAATTAAATAAAACTAATTAAAAAAAAATATATATATAAAAAAATTTATATATATATAAAAAAAAAAATGATGGCTCATTAGTAGGGGATAAACTTCGTTGGTACTTATTATAGTATTTATATATATTAAAACATGTATTTAATATGTATATATATATACATATATATATATATATATATATATTAAATACATGTTTTAATATAAATTTAACAATTTATACACCGATCACGTTGTCGCAGCCAAAAAGAAATATGAATGAATCGTAATAAATAAAGAGATTGTTCGTTTTCGATTTATATGTAAATTTGTGGATTTTACACTAAGTTCAGGCACCAACTGGCCTCCTTCTCTCCCGGACGAATGCTATCACACGATGAAAGAGCTGCGCGCATCGGCGCGCGGGCGGGGGAGAGCGGCTCATTCGCGCGGACTGTTTATCGATATAGCCGCCAAGCAAGCGCCAGCGGCCCCGCAAGCAGCAGCAAGAAAGCAACAAGCAAGCAAAGCAAGAGAGCAGCGCGTCGTCCTATTTGTTGTATTTGGAAAAAAAAAATGCCTCTAATTTATATTTATATTTTGTTCCTAGTTAACACGGTGTATAATAAACGTGACAGACTGGAAATTATACCAACAAGGACAACACCCACAATAGATTCACCCGTCTTTGATAAATCCGTTTATCATTTGTATTGTATCGCTCGCGGAACCTCTGACTACACTACAGTCGGTGTTTCGCGGCGATCTTGCTTTGATACGCGGTTTCACAGTTCGGGTAGCTAAGGTTGAGGGTTTTGTCAACTAGCTCTCTAGCGCCGGGCGAGCGATAGATAATCATATACGAAACGACTATGTTAAAAGAATCTAATCGTCCCTGACGGGATGTACAAGTGACATTTTGTGTCTGGTCGTATAAGAACGTTCGATTATGGGCGCGACGAAACACTCTGTGCACACTCTCCTGTGTGTACTCTGTGTGCGTGCTTTTTCACTGATCCGCTGCTAACCGGCGCACGACATATAGGTGACTGCATGTCTGTGAACCGGTAAGTAGTGTTGTCATATGCACAGTCTGAGATACGCCACGCCAATTTCGGTACACCCGAATGGTGTGTGTCGTATACGACTCGTGTCATGTGCGTACATGCGTCCTCCGTTCGTTTCACACAGATATTATAATGACGTGTGAAATGATGGAAAGATGCGTTACGCGCGGACGCTAGTGTTTTTATGTGTGCGTGCGTGTATGTGATATCATCAGTACGCCACCGGAACACTGCAGCTCCCTGGTTGATCCTGCCAGTAGTTATATGCTTGTCTCAAAGATTAAGCCATGCATGTCTCAGTGCAAGCCGTATTAAGGCGATACCGCGAATGGCTCAATATATCAGTTTTGGTTCCTCAGATCTTACTCGGTTACTTGGATAACTGTGGTAATTCTAGAGCTAATACATGCAATCAGAACTCTGACCAGTGATGGGATGAGTGCTTTTATTAGATCAAAACCAATCGGCGGAGGGCCTCGCGTCCGAAGTCGTAACATTTTGATGAATCTGGATAACTTTTGCAGATCGCATGGTCATGTACCGGCGACGCATCTTTCAAATGTCTGCCTTATCAATTTTCGATGGTAGTTTCTGCGACTACCATGGTTGTCACGGGTAACGGGGAATCAGGGTTCGATTCCGGAGAGGGAGCCTGAGAAACGGCTACCACATCCAAGGAAGGCAGCAGGCGCGCAAATTACCCACTCCCGGCACGGGGAGGTAGTGACGAAAAATAACGATACGGGACTCTTACGAGGCCTCGTAATCGGAATGAGTACACTTTAAATATTTTAACGAGGAACAATTGGAGGGCAAGTCTGGTGCCAGCAGCCGCGATAACTCCAGCTCCAATAGCGTATACTAAAATTGTTGCGGTTAAAAAGCTCGTAGTTGCAATTGTGCTACGCACTGTCGGTGCGATTCATCCGAATCGATACTGACACGTTTGCGGAGCATATCGTCGGTGAATCGTATGTAAAAGTACGGTTCAATATAAAAATCCTATCGCGATGCTCTTCAGTGAGTGTCGAGGTGGGCCGACAATTTTACTTTGAACAAATTAGAGTGCTCAAAGCGGGCTCAAAATGCTGCTTGAATATTTCGTGCATGGAATAATAGAATATGATCTCGGTTCTATTTTGTTGGTTTTCAGAACTCCGAGGTAATGATTAATAGGGATAACTGGGGGCATTCGTATTGCGACGTTAGAGGTGAAATTCTTGGATCGTCGCAAGACGAACATCAGCGAAAGCATTTGCCAAAGGTGTTTTCATCAATCAAGAACGAAAGTTAGAGGTTCGAAGGCGATTAGATACCGCCCTAGTTCTAACCGTAAATATGTCATCTAGCGATCCGCCGACGTTACTACAATGGCTCGGCGGGCAGCTTCCGGGAAACCAAAGATTTTGGACTCCGGGGGGAGTATGGTTGCAAAGCTGAAACTTAAAGGAATTGACGGAAGGGCACCACCAGGAGTGGAGCCTGCGGCTTAATTTGACTCAACACGGGAAATCTCACCAGGCCCGGACACCGGAAGGATTGACAGATTAACAGCTATTTCTTGATTCGGTGGGTGGTGGTGCATGGCCGTTCTTAGTTGGTGGAGCGATTTGTCTGGTTAATTCCGGTAACGAACGAGACTCTAGCCTGCTAAATAGGCGTCGTCATTTAGGTGCGCGCGGCCGTTCGCGGTCGCGCAACTCACTGGCGACGTATTAAAATTCTTCTTAGAGGGACCGGCGGTTTCGAGCCGCACGAGATTGAGCAATAACAGGTCTGTGATGCCCTTAGATGTCCTGGGCCGCACGCGCGCTACACTGAAGGAATCAGCATGTTCTCCTTGGCCTAGAGGCCCGGGCAACCCGTTGAAACTCCTTCGTGCTGGGGATTGGGGTTTGCAATTATCCCCCATAAACGAGGAATTCCTAGTAAGCGCGAGTCATAAGCTCGCGTTGATTAAGTCCCTGCCCTTTGTACATACCGCCCGTCGCTACTACCGATTGAATGATTTAGTGAGGTCTTCGGACTGACACGCGGTGGCTTCGCGGCCGTCGGCGTTGTTGGGAAGTTGACCAAACTTGATCATTTAGAGGAAGTAAAAGTCGTAACAAGGTTTCCGTAGGGGAACCTGCGGAAGGATCATTAGCGTTTATAATGTACGTACTTTTCGTATGTATGTTTACGAAGATAATCCGTCACCAAAAACTCTAATACGTACACATCCGTTGTCGTCACACAGGAGAGAATATTATTTTCTCGCGTCGCGTATTTTTTTTTTTTTTAAGCAATTCAGACACTCGCTACACTATTTGGAGAGTAGCTTCGACCGGCATAAATCCGCGCCGCAACAGCGTATCGCTCCAAATATATATATATATATATATATATATATATATATATATATATATATATATATATATATATATATATATATAGACAATCATATATATATAGACAAGTGTGTGTATTTGAATTCGCGCGAACGTGTAAACTGTGTAATACGATCACCGATATGTGCGCATGTGATAAAACATGCGGTTTAATATTTAATAATTTTTCGAAAAAAATTATTTTATTATATTACATTTTTGATGTCGAAAATTGTTACAGCGCAATAGCTAAACTATTACCCTGGACGGTGGATCACTTGGCTCGCGGGTCGATGAAGAACGCAGTTAACTGCGCGTCATAGTGTGAACTGCAGGACACATTTGAACATCGACATTTCGAACGCACATTGCGGTCCGTGGAGACACATCCAGGACCACTCCTGTCTGAGGGCCGGCTGCATAAATAAACATATTTTTGCCACATTGCGCGCGTATATATACACATTACTCTGTTAACACAATGTACGGTGTTTGTGTGTGTACACGCACGCTTTTGAAGGTTCGTTTGGTGAATTTAGTTTCATCGGGCGTCCTTTTAAATATAATACATATATAGCGACGTGACGTGTGATGTGATAATAATGTCACTTCTACCGTGCGCGCGTACGTACACACTGTGTGATATTAATTGTGATATTATAAGGTGTGAACGTCGTCAGTGACACGCGTTAGTTGAGACCGAATCGCATATCGAACACACGCTTATAATATGTCCAGTAGGCGGACTCGACGTCCGAAGAGCGCATCGACGCCGCCAACGCGCACCGCGCGTTGTCGTCGTCGTAGCGCTGACCGGATATCGTGTCTGCCTCCAATTTTTATCGTTGGCCTCAGATCAGGGAGGATCACCCGCCAAATTTAAGCATATTAGTAAGCGGAGAAAAAGAAACTAACCAGGATTTCCTTAGTAGCGGCGAGCGAACAGGAAATAGCCCAGCACTGAATCCCGCGGTCGTCACTGGTCGCGGGAGATGTGGTGTTCGGGAGGTTCCGCTTTCTCGTCGTCGCGACTACTGTCCAAGTTCGTCTTGAACGGGGCCGTTTTCCCATAGAGGGTGCCAGGCCCGTAGCGACGTAGGGTGGCGGCGAGAGGGACACTCCTCAGAGTCGGGTTGCTTGAGAGTGCAACTCCATCTAGGGCTAAATATTACCGCGAGACCGATAGCGAACAAGTACCGTGAGGGAAAGTTGAAAAGAACTTTGAAGAGAGAGTTCAAGAGTACGTGAAACCGTTCAGGGGTAAACCTGCGAAACTCGAATGAACGAACGGGGAGATTCATCGTCATTCCGCGGTGTACTTGCGCGCGCCCGATGTTACGTGTCGCCTCACGGTACACGCGTGACACGGGTCGCGTATGTCGACATTCGCGGACGGCGTGCACTTCTCCCTTAGTAATACATCGCGACCCGTTAGATGTCGATCTAAGCGCCGTACGGGAGCCCGTTCGCCCTCGTGGCGATCGGACCGTATCGGTTCTGCCGACCGGCCGTCTGACGGTATTAAGACGAAACGCGCACGCGTTCATACGCGTCCGGCCCGACGCAAATCATCTGACGTATTCAGGAGTTCTGCCCGTGTGCGGACTTTTGTGCTTCGGAATTGTTGTCGCAGCCGTGTGTCTCGGACTGTGCGCGTCTCAGTCGGCGATGATTCAGTTTCGGGCACTCGCAGGACCCGTCTTGAAACACGGACCAAGGAGTCTAGCATGTGTGCGAGTCATTGAGATTATTTTTAAACTGAAGGGCGCAACGAAAGTGAAGGCGTGCGCTTGACGCGCGCTCAGGGAGGATGGAGCGGGGTACGTCTCCGTTCTCGCACTCCCGAGGCGTCTCGTTTCCAATCAGTGAATGTAGGCGCGCTCTGAGCACAGATGCTGGGACCCGAAAGATGGTGAACTATGCCTGGTCAGGTCGAAGTCAGGGGAAACCCTGATGGAGGACCGTAGCGATTCTGACGTGCAAATCGATCGTCGGAACTGGGCATAGGGGCGAAAGACTAATCGAACCATCTAGTAGCTGGTTCCGTCCGAAGTTTCCCTCAGGATAGCTGGCGTCGATTTGAACAGTCTCATCCGGTAAAGCGAATGATTAGAGGCATTGGGGTCGAAACGACCTCAACCTATTCTCAAACTTTAAATGGGTGAGAACTCCGGCTTAATCGAATGATGAAGCCGGAGCTTTGATGATGGTGCCAAGTGGGCCAATTTTGGTAAGCAGAACTGGCGCTGTGGGATGAACCAAACGTGGTGTTAAGGCGCCTAAAAAACGCTCATGGGACACCATAAAAGGCGTTGGTCGCTCATGACAGCAGGACGGTGGCCATGGAAGTCGGAATCCGCTAAGGAGTGTGCAACGACTCACCTGCCGAAGCAACCAGCCCTGAAAATGGATGGCGCTGAAGCGTTTTGCCTATACACCACCGTTACCGGCATGTGAGATGTTAGCTCTCTCGGGTTAATATCATTAAGCTGTAACGAGTAGGACGTGCGTGGCGGAGAGCGCAGAAGGGTCTGGGCGTGAGCCCGCTTGGAGCCTCCGTCGGTGCAGATCTTGGTGGTAGTAGCAAATACTCCAGCGAGGCCCTGGAGGACTGACGTGGAGAAGGGTTTCGCGTGAACAGTAGTTGCTCGCGAGTCAGTCGATCCTAAGCTCAAGGAGAAATCTTATGTCGATGCGACGTGTTTTTATAAATCATTATCTATGATGCGTGATGGATAAATAACGTCCTTTGAGCGAAAGGGAATCCGGTTCCTATTCCGGAACCCGGTAGCGGAACCGTTTCAATAATCGTTCCCTCGTTTTAACGACGAGTGTTCGACGGGGTAACCCAAAGTGGCCTGAAGACGCCGCCGAGAGGTCCGGGAAGAGTTTTCTTTTCTGCCTGAGCGTTCGAGTTCCATGGAATCCTATAGAAGGGAGATATGGTTCGGAACGCGAAGAGCACCGCATTTGCGGCGGTGTCCGGATACTCTCTGCGGACCTTGAAAATTCAGGTGAGGGATGTACGTGGATCTTTCGCACCGGTTCGTACCCATATCCGCAGCAGGTCTCCAAGGTGAAGAGCCTCTAGTCGATAGAATAATGTAGGTAAGGGAAGTCGGCAAATTGGATCCGTAACTTCGGAATAAGGATTGGCTCTGAGGACCGGGGCGTGTCGGGTTCGGACGGGAAGCGGATGCGGCCGGTGCCGGGCCTGGTCGAAGCGTCGCGTGTTCACGCATGCGGCGCGGAATCCGGACCCGCGTTCCGGCCTTCCGCGGATCTTCCTAGCCGTAAGGCCGTTTCGTGCATGCGTCTCGTGCGTTGTGTGCGTTGCGGTTCTGTACGACCGCCGTTCAACGGTCAGCTCAGAACTGGCACGGACAAGGGGAATCCGACTGTCTAATTAAAACAAAGCATTGCGATGGCCCTCGCGGGTGTTGACGCAATGTGATTTCTGCCCAGTGCTCTGAATGTCAACGTGAAGAAATTCAAGCAAGCGCGGGTAAACACACGTGTCTCCCGGGTGATGCAAAAGGAACAGCGCATGGGTGTTCGTCAGGCCCTAGGGCGTCACCCTCAAAAACTGGTGGTGCGATTGCCAATTCCAGACAATGTCTGGTTGAACAGCGTTGATGCTGTCAGTAAACTAGAAGGGCAGAGGGATAGGTGACTTCCCTCGGCGGTTACCCGGTCCGTGGCTTCGAGGAGTCTTAGCTAATACCGGTACTGCGGGAGGATGGGAAGCTCCACGGGTAGGTTATTCGTGCCCATCCTAACTGGCGTCGGACTCGCAGGGGTTGTGGCGCCGGTACGTAGGCCAGTGGAAGTCTCGGGGTTCTGTTCTGTGTAGCATTACCTTGGAGATAGGGGGCGTAGTGCAGCGTTCAGGTCTGCGTGCACTATGATCTCTGCCGCTGCTCCCACATCGTCGATGTACCATTTTACGGGACATCGGTGGGGCGGTGGTGCTTGACACCTGAGCAACATCCGGGTGAAATTCAGTCGTAGGTGCGGTTGCAAAGACAACACATTGAGAGGTGCGATTGTCCGGGGCCACCGGGGGGCTTACGCCTCCTCCCCGCCTGTAATGCGGAACGCACGGTTTGCACCTCGAGCTTGGATGAAATGATTGCAAATGTAGCAGTGAATCCGACGCTTAGCGCTGAGGAACTGACCACTCTACGGGTGGGTGGGGGGCCACGCGGCCCCCCACACCCCCTGCGCGGCGGCTAGTAACTATGACTCTCTAAAGATAGCCAAATGCCTCGTCATCTAATTAGTGACGCGCATGAATGGATTAACGAGATTCCCACTGTCCCTATCTACTTGGCGTCGCTCGCTCGCGGCGCGCGGACGTGTGCGGAGTGCGCTCTGTATTGTTAATTCACATTTGTGGATTTTTGCAGTTTTTAACTGTGTATTTTATTTTTAATTTGTTCCTTAGTGGTTAAGCATTGTGTAATTGTGTTTTCTGTGCCACACGGATAAGGATTAAGTGGTTTTCTAACGGAAACAACGGTAAGCGCGGGGGACGTTAAATCGTCGAACCCCGCACCACCGTGCAGGTTAGTCTCTAAATTAGTTCTAATTACATTGTGTATGCGATCCTAGCCTCCCTAGGCGATTTTATTTGTCGGAAATCTTGTACAATTAAAACACGTGTTTTTGAGGTTAGGACCGCGTGCGCATTGAGGTTGGACACGCTGTTGCGTTGACAGTGACAGCGCCTGACACTTGTGACGTACCGTTTGACGTTGACGTCTGTCACTGTCGGTTGACTTTGACGTCTGTCACTGTCGGTTGACACTGACAGGTGCGTTCCATTTTTTTTTTTCGCGAAGTTAATACGAGCACAGGTGCGTTAGGTGAGTTCCATTTTTATCGCGAAGTTAATACGAGAACAGGTGCGTTCGGACTTTGACGGCAAGATGGCCGACGGAGTTAGGGACGAGGTGTTACCGGATGACGCGGTACCGATTGTTGAAGACGAGGCGTGGCGGGTGCAGCAAGAGCTGCTGGAACAGGAAAAGGCCCGGAAACAGGAGGAGTTGGAAGCGCTGGAACAGCTGCTGGAAGAGACGCCGAATCCGCTCAGGCCGCGGCACTCTCTGGCCCGCAGCCCCGTTCGGGTATTGAGTACGCCGCCCCCCCGCTCAGAGGCCCCGTCGGCGAAGCGTCCGTTGGCATCCCCAGAGGAAGTCTCGGTGGCGGTACGGAAGAGACTGGACGAGGTTAGTGGTTCCTTTGACCAGAAGCAACGTGTCTGTGCGAAATGAGCGGAAACAGCAAGTACCACAACACGGCCCCGCGATTCGGTCTGTACGGCGTGAGCCAGG
Organism: Pammene aurita; assembly: GCA_947086415.1. NCBI lineage: Eukaryota > Metazoa > Arthropoda > Insecta > Lepidoptera > Tortricidae > Pammene > Pammene aurita. The sequence continues at coordinate 20,100,576 of OX352316.1, forward strand.
AAAGACCATGAGGAGGTGGTGGGAATGTCCCTATCTACTATCTAGCGAAACCACAGCCAAGGGAACGGGCTTGGGAGAATCAGCGGGGAAAGAAGACCCTGTTGAGCTTGACTCTAGTCTGGCATTGTAAGGAGACATGAGAGGTGTAGCATAAGTGGGAGGTCGTCTCGCGCGATCGACGCTGAAAAACCACTACTTTCATTGTTTCATTACTTACTCGGTTGGGCGGAAGCGGTGCAGGGTCGTTTATAACGGCCTCTGCACGGTGTTTCGGTCCAAGCGTGCAGAGTGGCGTGGCGTCGGCAACGGCGTTGCGCCGTACAACTCCCGCGTGATCCGGTTCGAGGACACTGCCAGGCTGGGAGTTTGACTGGGGCGGTACATCTGTCAAAGAATAACGCAGGTGTCCTAAGGCCAGCTCAGCGAGGACAGAAACCTCGCGTAGAGCAAAAGGGCAAAAGCTGGCTTGATCCAGATGTTCAGTATGCATAGGGACTGC
>OX352316.1:20103574-20131074 GCA_947086415.1 Pammene aurita
TGAAATGAAAATGAAAAATGAAAAAAAAAATACAAAAGTAATGTTCCACTGGACCTCCGTCTCTCGCGGACGTATGCTATCACACGATGGATGAAAGAGAGCTGTGTGCGCGCATCGGCGCGCGCGGGGGCGAGCGGCTCATTCGCCCCGCCGGACTGTTTATCGATATAATATAGTATATAGCAAGCAAGCAAGGCAAAGCAAGCGAAGCAAGCAAGCAAAGCACAAGAGCAAGCAGAGCAAGCAGCAGCCGCCGCGCCTCCTATTTGTTGTATTGTATTTGAAGATGCCTCTAATCTTTTATATTGTTTATTTTGTTATATTTCTGTATATACGAGAACAGGTGCAGGTATATAACTTTTTATTACCGACCGAGCCGACCAAGACTTATTGCCAAAAATAGCAAGCAACATTAATAATGTCATATATATACGAGAACAGGTGCAGGTATGGGATTTTCGCCGGTCGCATTGTCGCAGCCGAACAAAAATATGACACGAAAAATAATACAATATTAATGTTTTCCATATAAAAAGTAAAATGAAATGAAATGTTCCACTTGCCCTGTGAGAGAGACTAAGTTCAGGCACCAACTGACCTCCGTCTCTCGCGGACGTATGCTAGCTGCTATCACACGATGAAAGAGCTGCGCTACTGTTCAATTTAATACCTACTACAAACTACCCACCCTCGGACTGGTATGAATCTAACATTATATTGATCTATTATAAATAAAAAAACCTGCCAAGAGCGTGTCGGGCCACGCTCAGTGTAGGGTTCCGTAGTTTTCCGTCCGTCACAGTAAGGTACTCAGAGGGCGGACAGATCTTTTAGGGCTTCGTCGCTACACAGCGATATAGATCTGGGGCGTCCATAGATATGTCTCATTAATTAATTAATTTCGTAACTTATAACAAATCTTAACCAACCATATAAACAAACAGCAGGAATAGGGGATGAGGGTGACAAATTTAAATAAGAACAATCATTGCTGACTGTATCTATTAAATAGATATCATTGTCATGTAAATTAAGAAATTTAACCAAATTTCAGCTCAATCGGTTTTTTATTAACTATTTAAAATTTTTTTTAGCAACTAACCTAACATAACCTAACCTAACTTTTTTTGGAACCCAATTTGTATTCATACATACATACACACATACATACATACATATATTATTGTTCATATTTTATTATTATTATTATTATTATTATTTCTCTTTATTTATTTTCCTTCTTAGGATTAGGTTTTTACAATATTTTTATAAAAGTAAAATATAAAAATACATCTAAAACATAGAAAAACAATAAAAACATTGTAAAAAACCTATCCTAGGGTGCCGCCGGCAACGGAGCAAGGCCCAGGCTGCCGGTGGTCAGGGCCGCAGAGAGAGGAACCTTCGGACTTTGCGCGCCGTGTCCAGGATAACCGCCTTCTGAATCTGACCCTTGATCCAACCACAACCCCGTAGCGAAAGTCTCTCTAGGTGTTGGTCGAGGCTCTTCGCTATGAGACCGTTCGCAGAAACAACTATCGGCACAATGATCGCCGAATCAACCTCCCACATGGCGGTTACCTCGTGAGCCAAGTCTAGGTACTTGCTGGACTTGTCCTTCTCGGCCTTCACGAGGTTCTCGTCACATGGGACGGTGATGTCGACGAGCATGGCCCGGCGTTGCGGTCGATCTATTACCACGATATCAGGCTTATTGGCTACAATAGTCCTGTCTGTGATAATAGATCGATCCCAATAGAGCGTGGCACGACCATTTTCGAGAACTGGTGCAGGTGTGTACTTGTAGTATGGCACTTCGTGGTCCACAAGACCGTATAGGAGAGCAAGCTGCTGGTGTATAATCCTGGCTACGAGGTTATGTCTGTGCAAGTACTCGCCGTTGGCAAGATGAGAACAACCGGAGATGATATGCCTGAGTGACTCTCCGGGACGGCGGCATGCCCGACAAATGTCGACCGTACCGTCCTTCAGGATATATTTCCGGTAGTTATTCGTCATGATAACTTCGTCCGCAATTGCACAGGCAAAACCTTCGGTTTCTCCGAAGAGGTCCCCGAATCGTAACCAGTTCACCGACGCGAGCAGGTCTACGTCGGGTCCCATGAGGGCCCTGTAGAACCGCCCGTGTAGCTCCTTGCTCTCCCATACCGCCTTGCGATCCTCGGTGCTTAGCACCACAGGTTTGCGCCAGTTCTCGTTTGCCAAGGAGAGCGGCGTTAGACCCTTATCTACTGCCACCACATCACGATGCATCCCACACTCGTTGTTACGGAAATAGTTCCTGAGATTGTACACCTCACGGTTGTGGAGATTTTTGGCGTTTAAAAAGCCGCGACCTCCACCCTTCCGTGGGATGTACAATCTCATAACAGACGAGCGTGGGTGAAGCATACGGTGTGTGGTGAGCAATAGACGGACTCTCCGATCCAGGGCATCCAGCTCGGTCTGTGTCCACCTTAGTATGCCAAAGGAGTATGTGAGTAGGGGCATTACCCAGGCATTGAAGGCGCGCACCTTGTTGCCACCTGACAGAAGACTATTAAGTACTTTTGTCAACCGACCGAAGAAGCGCTCCCTCAACGCCTGTTTAATACCCACATCCTCAATGCCCAAAGACTGTGACATACCAAGGTATTTGTAGGTTTCTGATTCAGAGATAGATCTGAACGTCATTGTCTCAGAAAGCTGTAGATTTGTTGAATTTACTACTTTCCCCCGCTGTACATGCATAACCGCACATTTATCAACACCAAACTCCATCTTGATGGAACTACTGAACACTTCAGTGGTCTTCAGTAGTTCCAACAAGTCTTGGTTATTTGGTGCAAATAATTTGAGATCGTCCATGTACAGAAGGTGAGATATGACTGCACCCTCTCTCCGAAGCCGGCAACCTAGCCCCGAATCCTTCAGCAGATTGCTGAGCGGATTTAGAGCTAGGCAGAACCACAGGGGACTCAGACTGTCACCCTGAAATATTCCCCGCTCGATCCTTATAAAGTCCTGCGGGCCAGGGGGGTCATCCCCGCCTCCTGGTTGACGAAGGACTGTGGTCCACTGCCTCATACACGCGCCAAGGAAGGATCTTAAAGCTGCATCAATTTTATACAGCTCTAAGATCCTCTCCAGCCATGAATGAGGCACCGAATCATAGGCCTTCTTGTAGTCAATCCAAGCGGCCGAGAGGGCCCCTCTATTCCGCCGGACTCGTTGGCAAATGGTCATGTCTATGAGGAGGAGCTCTTTAGTACCGCGGGACCCAACCCTACATCCATTTTGAGCGGAGGCCAAAATATTGTTTGCGACCATGTGCGCGTTTATTTTTGCTCTCAAAATGGATGTAAGGAGCTTGTAGAGTGTAGGCAAGCACGTGATGGGTCGGTAGTTCTTCGCTTCCGTGGTACTACCGGACTTATAGAGCAGGAAGGTTACACCAGTTGTTAAGGAAGGCGGGAGGGAGCCAAGTTCGAGGGCTTGTTGAAATTGCGTTGCCAGCCGCGAGTGCGTGCATCGAAACCATTTTAGCCAGAAGTTGTGCAATCCATCCGGGCCAGGACTTTTCCAGTTCTGGGCCGTACGGATTGCACAACTTACGTCATCGGGACTGATGGTGATAGCTCCCATAGGTTCGATGGACTCGCACTCACGTTCGACAACGCTCATCCACTCGCCCTCCGTGTGTTCAACGGGCGCTGACCAGATGCTACGCCAGAAGTCAGTCATGGCAGTAGCATCCGGCAGTTGCACGTCGGACACGCGGGGGTCGGTTTCCTCCCACCTTTTATTATTATTATTATTATTATTATTATTATACTCTTTATTTATTTTTCTTCTTAGTTTAGGGTTTTTACAATATTTTTATAAAAGTAAAATATAAAAATACATCTAAAACATATAAAAACAATAAAAGCATTATAAAAAACCTAAACTAGGGTGCCGCCGGCAACGGAGCAGGGCCCAGGCTGCCGGTGGTTAGGGCCGCAGAGTGAGGAACCGTCGGACTATGCGCGCCGTGTCCAAGATTACCGCCTTCTGAATCTGACCATTAATCCAACCACAACCCCGTAGCGAAAGTCTCTCAAGATGTTGGTCGAGACTCTTCGCTATGAGACCGTTCGCAGAGACAACTATCGGCACAATGATCGCCGAATCGACCTCCCACATGGCGGTTACCTCGTGAGCCAAGTCTAGGTACTTGCTGGACTTGTCCTTCTCGGCCTTCACGAGGTTCTCGTCACATGGGACGGTGATGTCGACGAGCATGGCCCGGCGTTGCGGTCGATCTATTACCACGATATCAGGCCTATTGGCTACAATAGTCCTGTCCGTGATAATAGATCGATCCCAATAGAGCATGGCACGACCATTTTCGAGAACTGGTGCAGGTGTGTACTTGTAGTACGGCACTTCGTGGTCCACAAGACCGTATAGGAGAGCAAGCTGCTGGTGTATAATCCTGGCTACGAGGTTATGTCTGTGCAAGTACTCGCCGTTAGCAAGATGAGAACAACCGGAGATGATATGCCTGAGTGACTCTCCGGGACGGCGGCATGCCCGACAAATGTCGACCGTACTGTCCTTCAGGATATATTTCCGGTAGTTATTCGTCATGATAACTTCGTCCGCAATTGCACAGGCAAAACCTTCGGTTTCTCCGAAGAGGTCCCCGAATCGTAACCAGTTCACCGACGCGAGCAGGTCTACGTCGGGTCCCGTGAGGGCCCTGTAGAACCGCCCGTGTAGCTCCTTGCTCTTCCATACCGCCCTGCGATCCTCGGTGCTTAGCACCACAGGTTTGCGCCAGTTCTCGTTTGCCAAGGAGAGCGGCGTGAGACCCTTATCTACTGCCACCACATCACGATGCATCTCACACTCGTTGTTAAGGAAATAATTCCTGAGATTGTACACCTCACGGTTGTGGAGATTTTTGGCGTTTAAAAAGCCGCGACCTCCACACTTCCGTGGGATGTACAATCTCATAACAGACGAGCGTGGGTGAAGCACGTTATTATTATTATTATTATATTAAGTATAAAAAATGAAATGAAATGAAATGAAATTCGCGATTTTTGCTTGGAGAGGTTAAACAAGTAAGATTTTTATTACCTACCTACCTACCTATCTACCTACCTACCTACCTACCTACCTACCTACCTACCTACATACATACATACATACATACATACATACATACATACATACATACATACATACATACATACATACATACATACATACATATATATATATATATATATATGTGTGTATAAAGTCGTCTTAGTTATGAGTGGAACGGTGTTTAAGATTTTCATACATATTTTTTTAAGCAAGAGTATGTTTAGCCAGAGAAATTTAAAAAAAGAAATACTGAACATTAGGTGGAAATGTATGGAAATGTATTAAAATATTTAATAATAATAAAAATGTACCTTGTAATATCTTATAAATCATAGTGTAGTTGTGGTTCAGTTTAGTTTTGTTCAGTTTAATTGAAAAGGTAAGTTGGTTGTTTGGTTGATTGAGATCGGTCGGTTTTGTAAGTACAATGTCTAATTAAAAGTGTAATTTTGCCTTAAAAAAGGTGGCGTAGAAAATGTTTTAATGGGTATTGGTATGCCAGCTGGGGTGGTTAATAAAAATCTAAAATTTAGACCTTGAGGGGTACGAGCGTTGGCCGGTATTTTGGTTTAAAGGTGTCAAAATTCACAGGGTTTAAACAGTTATCAGTATATGACACAAGTGTCTATGGACCGTATAAAGAAGATAAAATGATTTGAGACCTTTTAACCTGACCTAACCTAACCTAACCTAACCTAACCTTTTTTTTTTTATTAACTAACCTAACCTAAACTAACCTAACCTAACTTTTTTAGGAACCTAATTTGAACGAGACCTAGGTACCTTTTATGAACCTAACTTTTTTTTGTTTTTTTTTTTGTAACGCGAAAGAAAGCCACGTGACCGTCACGAAAACCCGACACAAGCAAGCCATACGATTGAGAAACATCAAAAAAAAATGTGTAGTGTCGTATGAAAAGAGCCAAGTGTCCAAAGTGTCCAAAGTGTCAAAAGTCGAAGTTGAAGTCAAACTCAAATTAATTACAAATACAAATAAATATAATTTATTTCATGATTTGAAATAAAATGAAATTAAATCAAATAGAATGAAATAAAATACAATACAATAAAATGTTCCACTATAATAATAATAATAATTATTATTATTATTATTATTATATTAAGTATAAAAATTCAAATGAAATGAAATAAAATGAAATAAAACGAAATAAAACGAAATTAAATAAAATGAAACAAAATGAAATAAAACTAACCTAACCTAAACCTAACCTAACCTAACCTAACCTAACCTAAACTAAACTAACCTAACCTTTATTAATAAATTACATACATACATTCATACATACATACATACATACATACATACATACATACATACATACATACACACATACATACATACATACATACATACATACATACATACATACATACAAACATACATACATATATATATATATATATGTGTATAAAGTCGTCTTAGTTATGAGAGGAACGGTATTTAACATTTTCATACATATTTTTTAAGCAAGAGTATGTTAAGCCGGAGAAATGTAAAAAAAGAAATGCTGAACATTAGGTGGAAATGTATGGAAATGTATTAAAATATTCAATAATAATAAAAATGTACCTTGTAATATCTTATAAATCATAGTGTAGTTGTGGTTCAGTTTAGTTTTGTTCAGTTTAATTGAAAAGGTAAGTTGGTTGTTTGGTTGATTGAGATCGGTCGGTTTTGTAAGTACAATGTCTAATTAAAAGTGTAATTTTGCCTTAAAAAAGGTGGCGTAGAAAATGTTTTAATGGGTATTGGTATGCCAGCTGGGGTGGTTAATAAAAATCTAAAATTTAGACCTTGAGGGGTAGGAGCGTTGGCCGGTATTTTGGTTTAAAGGTGTCAAAATTCACAGCGTTTAAACAGTTATCAGTATATGACACAAGTGTCTATGGACCGTATAAAGAAGATAAAATGATTTGAGACCTTTTAACCTGACCTAACCTAACCTAACCTATCCTAACCTTTTTTTTTTTTATTAACTAACCTAACCTAAACTAACCTAACCTAACTTTTTTAGGAACCTAATTTGAACGAGACCTAGGTACCTTTTATGAACCTAACTTTTTTTTGTTTTTTTTTTTTGTAACGCGAAAGAAAGCCACGTGACCGTCACGAAAACCCGACACAAGCAAGCCATACGATTGAGAAACATCAAAAAAAAATGTGTAGTGTCGTATGAAAAGAGCCAAGTGTCCAAAGTGTCCAAAGTGTCAAAAGTCGAAGTTGAAGTCAAACTCAAATTAATTACAAATACAAATAAATATAATTTATTTCATGATTTGAAATAAAATGAAATTAAATCAAATAGAATGAAATAAAATACAATACAATAAAATGTTCCACTATAATAATAATAATTATTATTATTATTATTATATTAAGTATAAAAATTCAAATGAAATGAAATAAAATGAAATAAAACGAAATAAAACGAAATTAAATAAAATGAAACAAAATGAAATAAAACTAACCTAACCTAAACCTAACCTAACCTAACCTAACCTAACCTAAACTAAACTAACCTAACCTTTATTAATAAATTACATACATACATTCATACATACATACATACATACATACATACATACACACATACATACATACATACATACATACATACATAGAAACAAACATACATACATACATATATATATATATATATATATATATATATATATATATACATATATATATATATATATGTGTGTATAAAGTCGTCTTAGTTATGAGAGGAACGGTATTTAACATTTTCATACATATTTTTTTAAGCAAGAGTATGTTAAGCCGGAGAAATTTAAAAAAAGAAATGCTGAACATTAGGTGGAAATGTATGGAAATGTATTAAAATATTCAATAATAATAAAAATGTACCTTGTAATATCTTATAAATCATAGTGTAGTTGTGGTTCAGTTTAGTTTTGTTCAGTTTAATTGAAAAGGTAAGTTGGTTGTTTGGTTGATTGAGATCGGTCGGTTTTGTAAGTACAATGTCTAATTAAAAGTGTAATTTTGCCTTAAAAAAGGTGGCGTAGAAAATGTTTTAATGGGTATTGGTATGCCAGCTGGGGTGGTTAATAAAAATCTAAAATTTAGACCTTGAGGGGTAGGAGCGTTGGCCGGTATTTTGGTTTAAAGGTGTCAAAATTCACAGCGTTTAAACAGTTATCAGTATATGACACAAGTGTCTATGGACCGTATAAAGAAGATAAAATGATTTGAGACCTTTTAACCTTTTTTTTTTTTTTTGACGCAGGGGTAAATACATTTACGTATCTCACCCCCAGGCTACGAAAGCCCGTTGGGGATGGGGTGGTATGTGGGACTCGCTCCTCCCATAACCCCTCTGCTGGGCAGAGGGAGGGGAGAAGAATACCCACTAACATCCCCTGCGGCGTTACCCTCTCTGCCGTTATAGGGGAGCATCATGAGATCACTAATATTCTACCACGATGCCCCCCCGGCCGCCCCGGCTGTTCACCGGGGGCACCCTCGCGTTAGGGCCCGTCCACATGTCCACGGCATGGCACTGCCACCGCGGGCATGCGGGCGGGCCCCTAGGGGGAGGGATTGTGCAACGCTACAACCCCTCCCTAGTCGTGTAGAGCCTCATCTGCGGGTCCCCAACCCGCAGCTCTACTGGGGGGTCAAGGCATTGACGAATTGCCGTCGCCTGATTCCCCTTCGTCTGCGCCGTAGCGGATGCGCGTCAGCTCTATCTTCGCGCGTCCGCTCCGCTTCCTCCTTTTTCTCAATAACTTTTTCGCAAAAGTTATTAAAAGCCGCCCAAGATCTCTCGCTGACCAGAATTTTTCCGACTATATTATGCAGCGAGAGATCATCCACGTTCAGGGCCGTTTCCAATTCCCATCTCTCTGAAGCCCAGGTTGGGCATTCCATCACTGTGTGTAACACGGTGTCGTCTTCATACCCACAGTGATGACACACCGGCGAAGGTTCCCTCTTTATTGTGTGCAGGTAATGACCGAAGCAGCCGTGTCCAGTCATTACCTGCACTTGTCTGTATGTCAGTGTCCCACTTTTGCGGTCAAGCCAGCTGTCGAAGGATGGGAGGAGCGCTCCTATAGTATACGTCCCATAGGGCTCATCCTCCAGCTGGCTTTTCCACCGATCTCTTTGCCTTTTTTTTTCTGTCTCCAGCCGGGCCTCTAATTCTTGAGGAGCCAGACGCTCATCTGCGATGCGTAGCTCCAACCTCTGAGAGTACCTCTCTGCCAGTAGTCGGGCGTCTAGGTCCCATGGCATAGTACCAGCGAGGGCGCAAGCGGCTGCGTGCCCTATCGTCGAGTACCCTCTAATAATTCGCCGCGCAATGACTCTCTGAGGTCTTCGAAGGAGGGCCCTTGTTTTGTTATTCAGCCTCCCGGCCCATATAGGTGCCCCGTATAGCGCCATGCTGCGAATAACGTTCGCATATAGTCGTCGACATGGGGCTTGGGGGCCTCCAACGTTTGGCAATAGTCGGCTAAGCGCCGAAGCAGCACCAACGAGCCGAGGAACTAAGTTGGTAAAATGTTCCTCGAATTCCCACTTGCGATCCAAGATAAGGCCCAAATATTTAATATGGGCTTTTAGAGGGACCGCCTCACCCCCTACAGGGATCACCTCATTAGGGCGCAGTCTCCAGCCCCTACCTCCGAATACCACGGCGTCGGTCTTGTTAAGCGACACCTTAAGCCCTAGCAGATTGATGCGTCCCACCGTGAGCTCGGTTGCCACTGCGGCTCTCCTTGAGGTTTCCTGGTAGTCTCTTCCCCTCACGGCCACCATTGTGTCATCGGCATAACAAATGGTGACCATGCGGGGAAGTTGTTCCCCTCTTATAGCCCAATCAAAGCCGATATCCCAGAGCAGGGGTCCCAGAACCGACCCCTGCGGAACACCACACTCCATTCGTCTTTCTAAGAGCGTGCCTCCTGATTCATATAGCACTGCCCTATCAGAGAGGTAGTGCTCTATGATTGTCCTCAGATAGAGAGGCACCCCGTGATACCTAAGGGCCTCTTTTACTACTCCGTAAGGGAGAGAGCCAAAGGCATTGGCTATGTCTAGAGATACTGCTATGACTCCCTCCTTTTTCTCTGCTGCCAGATCCCTGAATTTTTTCAACATGCCTATTGCATCTATTGTAGACCGCCCCTCGCGGAACCCGAATTGCCGGTCGCTGATATTTGGGCCCGTATCCTCCAGATGCCTAGTTATTCGCCTTGCTATAATGCGCTCCAACATCTTTCCAGTTTCATCTAGGAGGACGATGGGGCGGTATCCCGAAGGTGATTCAGCTGGACGACCCTCCTTTCGCAGTAGGCACAACCTACCCTCCTTCCAGCAACGAGGGAAAATTCCCTCCCTGAGGCAGTCATCAAATAACCCTCGAAGTCGGCCTCCGAGGTGTTTCAATGCCAAGGAGAGAACCTTCCCCTGTACACCATCCGGTCCTGGAGCCTTTTTACTGGCTCTCATTCGGCAAACCGCTCTCATGATTTCCACGTCCGAGATTAGAGGGACATCTGGAAGGCCCTCCGGTTCCTCTACTGGAAGTGCCATGACGGGAGGCGTGAAGTCCGATGCCGCCGGAAAGAGGCCCTCTACAACCCTCTTTAGGAGTTCTGGCTCTAAGGAATCCATGGGGGGAGCATGTTTAATTTTATTCCTGACAATTTTATAGGGTCGCCTCCATGGGTCCCTGTCTAAGGTTCTCAGGAATTCTTCTCGGGCCTCATCCTTTCGTTTGGCTATGGCGGCTGTTAATGCCCCTTTTGCAGCTACAAGGGCCTCCCGGAGTATCTCCTCCTCTGCCGCCGTGTGTTGTCGGCGCCTGCATCTTGTGAATTTACGGCGTGCAAAATTGGCGGTTACTCGGAGGGCCGCGATTTCCTCAGACCACCAGTAGACCTGTTTTTTGTGAGTAAATTTCTTCGTCCTCAACATGCCAGAATCGCACACCATAGTGAGCGAGGTACGGAAGCGGACAGCCCTTTCTTCAACCCCGAGGTCTACCGGTGGGGGAGCACACCAAGCCTCGATCAATGCGGCCTCCTCAATCATTTCCCTATCTAGGCTAGCCAAGGACCACCTAGGGAAGCGGCCATTGAGACGGCGCCTACCCGTTGCCTGCGGCAGATCTTGTACTGGAGCCACTGAAGATGGAGAAATCCTCATCCTGATGTAAACGTGATCGGAGAGAGTCTCCACATCCTCCAGGACACGCCAGTCTACAATTCGGTTGGCGACAACTGGGGTTGCAAGGGTAACGTCAACAATGGATCCTCCCTGCTGTCGCACACACGTGTAGGCGTTGCCCTGGTTTAAAACCACGAGCCCCATCGCTACCGCCCAGTCCCTGAGGGTTTCGCCCCTCACATCAGTAACAAGAGAACCCCAGGCTGCACTTTTAGCATTGAGGTCCCCCATTACAAGTACCGGGGTTGGTGCTGACCTCCTTATTAGCCCCCCCAGATCATTTAAATAACCCTCGAATTCCCATAGTGGCCTATTTGGGGAAAAATAAGTGCCGATTAATATGACGTTTCCCCATTTGGCTGCCGCAATTCCGGGACCTTTATGAACGGCAATCAGGGGAGGATGGTCCCCAATAGCCGGTACTACTAGAGCCACTTTCCGGTCAGTTGCTCCTACCCAATTGGGCTGAGGAGGGATACAATACGGTTCCGCTGCCACAGCCGCGCCTATGCCCCACTCTGCTATTACCTGCATGAGCAGGTCTTGGGCACGGGCGCAGTTGTTCAAGTTAGTCTGTAGGAGTTCGTAAGGGCGTGACAACATTACAAATCCATGCTCTCTTGTTCCTCGTCAGCCCTTTGGGCGAATCTCTGATCGGGCCCCTGGGTCCGGACGGGGTCTTGTCTACCCTTAGTCGGTGGGGGGCAGCATGCTGGGCCTCCCATATAGTGTCCGACGGGTTTCTTAGCCTGATGACACACCGCGCAGAATGGTGCCTCAGTACAGCCGGACGCCTTATGTCCCGGTTTACTGCACCGGAAGCACATGTTCCCTCTCTCTACTTGTGATGGGCAAGTAGTGCGAGTGTGTCCCGTCCCCATGCACTTATAACATCGTAACGGTGCTGGATCTAGTATATGCACTTGTGCACTCGACCACCCCACAAGTAAACGTCCTCCTTCTACTATCTTGCTGGCGGCTGTCACCGGGCATTTAATGAGGGTCGATCCTACCCCACTAAATCCGGTGCGGATTGAACCAACCCTCACTTCGTCAAGTCTGCAACCACCCTTTGCTGATATTGCCTCGGCTACTGCCTCCGTGGTTGTACATTCCATGAGACCTGATATCCTCAAGCCGGCCATTTTAGTTGGCCGGTACACCCTCGCGTCATTGCCGATGAGGCCTTCCAATTTCTCGCGCAGGATATCGGCTGCCCTTCCGTTGTCGGTTCCAGACACCTCGATTATACGCGCCCCGTCAGCCGTTTTCCTAACTTTAACATGGTCTATTCCCACCTCGGCTAGACCAAACGAAGTCGTCGCCCTGGTTAAGATACCCGCATATGTAGCCTCAGATTCTGGTTTGAGAGCCACTACTACGGCCGCTGTCGATGGAGCCACCAGCTTACGTGGCTTCGGCTTTGGCTTAGCAGCCGGTTGGGCTGCTGCAGCTGTTGGCTTTTTGGCTTTCCGCTTTGCCTTACGGCCTACTACCTCCGTCCACGTCTGATCGGCAGTCATCGGTAGTGGTGGCGGCGCCGTCTCCGCAGCAACAGGAGGTGCCACCTGGGGTACCTGCTTGGTAGCCGCTTGTTTCTTCCGCGGCACTTTTGGACCTGGTGCAGCTCTCGCAGGGGGCATTAGCGTTGATCCCGCCGATACTACAGATCTATCTAACGTTTGCCTGGGTTTTGTGGCAAGGGCAGGCGCAGGCAACGGGGTCCATGGATCATCCGACAGAACAACCACGGGGGCTGTAGGAGGGACCGTCGCAGCCTTTTTACGGTCCGCCGCCAGTGGTGGGCGGACGACCGGCTCCGGAGGGAGGCGGCTCTTTATGTCGTCTAAGCGGGCATTGACCATATCCCCAATCGATTTGAAGAGGCTCACCGACAACTCCTCCCTAAACTCAGACAAGGCATCCGTCACCGCACCCAGGACCTGGTTAGCCTGGTTCGTCTTTAGACTGCCTGCTGGAGTCTCCTTCTTGTTCCTATCGGAGAAGGCCTTTCTAAGCGCTTTCAATTCATTTGTCGCATGTGCTAGCTCTGCTTTCAGTCTTTTATTATTTGCCCGAAGGGCAAAAACCTCATCATTTTCCTCTCTTGAGTCCATTTTATCTATGGCTGTAACTATCTTCTGGCACGCCTTGTTGATGCGGCCGCGGGTTGTTCCTTTAACATTCTTTGATTTGCTGATCTCTGCCAGCACCCTCTTGGCTGCCTCGCGGGCCACATCCGCCTCGTCTCCATCAGAAGCCGGAGACTGACGGCCTTCCGGCACCAGGTCGTATTCCATTTCCTCCTCCTCATCAGATATGATCTGCTCGGATGTTTGATCCTTCATCCAGCAGGAGGTTAGCCCACGAGATTGGGACGCATTTCCGGTATCCTTATCCGCTTCTTTTTCAGGAGTACCCATTTCGAGCCTTTTTTTCATCAAAGTTCTGGCCTTTCCCACGTATGTCGCAAGGGACTTGGTCTTGGTAGAACCCGTGCGCACTCCGCGGGTCTTGCTTTTTCCGTATTTCCCACCTCTACGTGCTGTATTGATTTTTGGCAAGTGCCCCATATCCTCGTCCGGTCCAGTGTGGTGCCGTTTTTGGGCCACCTGTATGTCCACCGACTTCTCGCTAGCCCTCTCATTGTCCTCTGTAAAGTCGTCGGAGTCTATCGCGTCAGATAATCGGCGTATCCTCCCTGACTTTGACTTGGTTCCTGATCCCTCTCCTCTTTCGGATGGACTCCGGTCCTTGCTATTTACATTTGTGTCTAGACGTTCAAGTAACACTCGGCATCCTTGCAGCCGTATCTGTTCTGACGTCACGTTAGGTTCAGAAGCGCTTCTGTCCCTCTCATTTTCAGCGCTTGTAGCGCCCACTATACCCTCAAGATTTATTTTGTTTGTTGTATTTTTATTTAAATTTTCCATAAGATTCCCACGAGAACGGGAGAACATAAAACTCCACAGGGGCAGAGATCCCAGTACCCTAACTGTGGCCCTATATACGCTGTGAGGTCGGGCAGTATCACAGGATTGGCCACTAGTGGCTGATGCACACCCCAGCCGCTCTAAAAAGAGCACCCCCACACGGTGAACCGCCATGTGGGGGATTGTGGGTTTTTATTGAGGTAGACTCCTCTTGACCCGGCCGACCAAGGCAAGGCCCTCGGTCCCATCAAAGGCTGCTAGACATGACAACACACCTTATCTGGGATAACGAGTTTGGGGACAGTGGCCGGAGCCTGTCCACCTGGATTCAGTACCGAAAGCAGGTGAACCCGTCCCCTTCCCTCACGAATTCCCTCCCTGCTCTTGAAAGTGCCCCTCACTCTTCGCCTGCCCGGTATGGGTAGCCCTATCCGGTGTAGCCTAGGAGATCACAGAGAACGCCAAGAGCACCCCCCCCCCCCGGGATATCCCCCGGGTGTCGGGTTATTGGCAACACCGGTAAGCAATCCCATACAGGGGATCGCTTACCGTTGCCCCCAGGGCGCACCAGCCATGAGCCATTCCCTTGTCTGCGAATCCGCGAGAATCAACAGACATTGGAATGGCCCAGACCCTCGTGGAGGTTACCCGACCTAGCGCCCCGAGACCTTTTAACCTGACCTAACCTAACCTAACCTAACCTAACCTTTTTTTTTTTATTAACTAACCTAACCTAAACTAACCTAACCTAACTTTTTTAGGAACCTAATTTGAACGAGACCTAGGTACCTTTTATGAACCTAACTTTTTTTTGTTTTTTTTTTTGTAACGCGAAAGAAAGCCACGTGACCGTCACGAAAACCCGACACAAGCAAGCCATACGATTGAGAAACATCAAAAAAAAATGTGTAGTGTCGTATGAAAAGAGCCAAGTGTCCAAAGTGTCAAAAGTCGAAGTTGAAGTCAAACTCAAATTAATTACAAATACAAATAAATATAATTTATTTCATGATTTGAAATAAAATGAAATTAAATCAAATAGAATGAAATAAAATACAATACAATAAAATGTTCCACTATAATAATAATAATAATAATTATTATTATTATTATTATTATTATATTAAGTATAAAAATTAAAATGAAATGAAATAAAATGAAAATAAAACAAAATTAAATAAAACTAACTTAACCTAAACCTAACCTAACCTAACCTTTTTTTTTTTTTTTGTTGACCCAGGGGAAATCCGTTATGGATCCCACTCGGCCCGGGAGAAACCGAGTGGGTATGTCCGACTCGCACGGACTAAAACCCCTGGGGTGTTCCACCGCTCGCTTTTGGACGGGGTTTCGGGAACGCGGCTGCCAACTTCCGATACCCCGTCAGCGTTGCCTTTTAAGGCCCATTCTATTGTGGCTGCTCATGCAGCATCCTCCGCTGAAGGCACCTCGGAACACTTGAGGACCTTCCAGCTCGGAACCTGTTCAGGCGGGTGATGGAGCTCCCGATCCATCACCCGCAGGTTCGCGTTAGGGCGGCAGCATTCTGCCTGCGAAGGCTCTTCGCCGCCTTCCTGTCTTCCTGCGGCGCTGAGGGAGCGAGTTGGCGTCATCCTCGCGCGTTCTCTCTGCAGCCTCCTTTTGTGTCATCACTGCGACACTGTAGGTGGTTGTTGCCGCCCACGCCTCCTCACTGTCAGTCATTTGGAGAATTAGTGCTGGCAGTGAGAGGTCTCCTCCTACAGCCGCGGACAGAACAGCGCGAGGCTCCGCCCACGCAGGGCACTCTTCGCGCGTGTGTTGGGCCGTATCCGCGGCTCTCCCGTCACAGTGGTGACATTCTGTAGTCATCTCCCGTCCCACCACCTCACACAGGTAGCTGCCGAAGCAACCGTGCCCCGTCAGAAGCTGTGTGAGGTGGAAGGAGGGTGCGCCGTGCTTGCGCTCGACCCATTTTTTCAAAACGGGCCGAATAGCGGCCACTAGATACCGGCTAGCACCCGGGATCTCAAGTCGCTCCGTCCATTGATGGTAAAGGACGTCGTGCGCCTCTTCTCTCCATTTGCGAATCTCTTCAGGAGCCGGCC
The DNA here is from genome assembly GCA_947086415.1 of Pammene aurita. Taxonomy (NCBI): domain Eukaryota; kingdom Metazoa; phylum Arthropoda; class Insecta; order Lepidoptera; family Tortricidae; genus Pammene; species Pammene aurita. Next base: position 20,119,954 of record OX352316.1, read on the forward strand.
AGTTTTCTTCGCTCCTTGCTGTTATGACCCGCCAGTAGACGCCGGACTGAACCGCGGCTTCTAGGTCCCAAGGCGGGCTTCCAGCCAGCAAGCAAGCTCCTACGTAAGAGACGGTACGGTACGCTCGAGCCACCCTGAGAGCTATGGCCCGCTGCGGCCGCCGTAATAGGGCCGCGTTTCGAGGTCTCAGGGTATCCGCCCATATCGGTGCTCCGTAAAGCGCCATAGAGCGCACCACACTCGTGTACAGCCTCCTACAGGCTCCTCCTGGCCCACCCATATTCGGGAGGATCCGTCCGAGCGCTCCAGCGGCAGCCATCAGCTTTGGAGCCAACCGCCGAAAATGTTCCTCGAACTTCCACCTGCCATCAAGAACGAGTCCCAGGTACTTCATCGTTGACCCGACGGCGATGGAAGTTCCCCCCACTGTAATTTTTTTGAGCCTTGCGGTGGTTTGTTGCGAGGCCCATGAAAGACCAGGGCTTCCGATTTGTGTAAGGCCACCTCCAGGCCCAGTGCCCGTATTCTGTGGACCACGCATGCTACCCCTGCCGTAGCTAAGTATGCAGCCTCTCTGTGGCTCCTGCCGCGGGCCGACACCAGAGTATCGTCAGCGTAACAGGTGACACTGACTCCCGGCATAGTGGCCCCGCGTAGAACCCAGTCATAGCCGATGTTCCACAGCAGCGGGCCCAGCACTGAGCCCTGCGGAACACCGCATGACATCTCCCTTCGCCCCCAGCCGTTAGTAGTTGGGAATATCACAGAGCGCCCGGCAAAGTAATCCGCCACTATTTTTTGCAAGTATTCGGGCACGTTGTGATACTTTAGAGCCGCCTTAATTGTTTCCCAGGGTAGGGTGTTGAATGCGTTCGAGATGTCGAGCGATACAGACATCACCACCCCACCCCGTGAAACTTCCTCTTGCGCGAAATCTCTGACTCGCGCGATCGCGTCCAGCGTGGACCGAAGGGGACGAAATCCGTACTGGCAATCGCTAAGACCCGGTTGCATAGTCCTGGTGAGACGAGTGGCTATTATTCGCTCAAAGAGTTTGCTCATCTCGTCGAGCAACACGATGGGACGATAGGCCGACGGCTGATCGGGCGGGCGTCCATCCTTTCGAAGCAGCACCAATTTTCCCGTTTTCCACCGTTCAGAGAATCGCCCGAGAGTCAAGCACGTAGTAAAAAGGGCTCTGACTCTCTCCTCCCACTCACTAAGTGCGATCACCAAAGCACTTCCTGGTATGCCATCTGAGCCGGGGGCAGTTTTCTTTGAGCGAAGTTTGAGAATAGCCACCCTGAATTCCACCTCTGTCACTGGTGGTACATCTATTAGTACTTCCGGTCGTCTTGTGATAGGCGCCATCGCTGGCGGAACGAACTCACCCCTCTGTGGGAATAGAGTTTCTACTACTCGCTCCAAGAGGTCTGGCTTGAGACTACTTGTTAGTGGGGGTGTCCAAGGTCGGAGTTTTTGCCGCACAGCTCGATACGGCCTTCCCCAGGGATCTCTATTTAGCGTCTCGAGCCACTCCTCCCACGCCGCCTCCTTGGCTTGTGCAATAGCCGTCTGCAAGGATGTACGAGCAGCCCTATAGTTATCGTACAGGATATTTTCATCGGCCTCGTTTCGAATACACCTTCTTCTGTATCTGGTATACTGACGACGCGCAGCCACGCAGGCGTTCCGCAGTTGTCGGAGTTCTGGTCGCCACCAGTATACCTGTTGCTTCGGAGTGAAAGGTTTCGCTCTTGGCATTGCCGCATCGCAAACGCGAACAAGAGCATTGCCAAGATTTTCGGCTTCGTGATCTATCTGTTCTGTCACTGGGACGGCACTAATTCCCCACGACTCAACAATTGCTGCCTCCTTTGCAAGCTGCCAGTCTAGCTTCCTAAGTACCCATTTAGGACTGTTTTCAGCTCTAGGTTGGTTTGGTCTGTACGGTATGGCAGTGGGAGTGAAGAGGTCGAACCGGATATACCGGTGATCGGACAGCGACTCCACGTCTACTTCTACCCTCCAGTTTAGAATAGAGCGAGCAAGGGCATTGGATGCAAATGTGATATCTACGATCGATTCACCCTGCTGCCTCACGCACGTACTTTCCGCACCAGTGTTCATGACATTTAGTCCAAGAGATATTGCCCACTCTTCTAAGACATCCCCCCTCACGTCTGTAATGGGAGAACCCCAAGCTGCAGATTTGGCATTAAAATCCCCAGCTACAATAACGGGCGTGGGGTTTACCTGCCCAACTAGAGCTCCAATTTCAGCTAGCATTGTTTCAAAATAAGCCAAGGTATTATTTGGCGAGGAGTATACTCCAATTATGACTGCACCTCCTACTACGGCAAGCACAAATCCACGACCCCTCACAGTATTTTCAAAGGGCGGAGATCCAGCTACAGCGGGGGCTATTATGGCCACCGTTTTGTCAAGGTCAGATATCCAGTCATCTCGATCGGGAACGAAATACGGCTCTGAAACGACAGCCACGCCTATATGCCACTCTGCCATGGTTTGGACCACAAGATCTTGGGCCCTTGCGCAGTGGTTGATATTCGCCTGTAAACACGAAAGCGCCATATTATTGTGTTTCCATTGATTCCTCTGCAGCTAAATGCTGGGAAGATGGGGCGGCTACCGGGGCAGGTCCTATCTTCTTTCCTTCTCTTGTGGCAGGGCGTGCCTTGCCGCTCTGACAATCTTTGGCACCAAGACGGTGCCCTGCCGATTTACCAGCAGCCGTGCATATAACACACTTCGCTTCGGCGGTGCATTCTCGGGCTTTGTGGCCTGCAATACCACAGTTATAGCACAGGCAGCTGCGATCTACACCTCTATCGCACTTTGCCCCAACGTGGCCTGTTTCCAGGCACTTATAGCAGCGCAACGGCTTTGTCTCCAGCAATACCACTCGCGCAAAGACCCAACCCACTTTAATCCGGCCAGATTCCAAAATTTTCTTAGCGGCCGCTACTGGGCAGCTGAGCCATAGTGATCCTGAACCAGTTTGCCCCTGCGAGATTGTACCAGATTTTATGGCGTCCACTGGACAGCCCCCTTCCAATGCAACAGCTGCGACTACTTCTTCGCCAGTAACGGAGTCATCTAGTCCTGTGACTCGAATCTCGGCACATTTCACAGGACGCCGAACTTGGACTTCAGCACCAATGACTCCGCGGAGTTTTTCGGCCAGCTCGTCCGCTGCTGCCTCAGCGTTCTCGGTTTGCGGCGGCAGTTCTAGCATTCGCGCACCAGTGACTGCTGTCCGGAATCTTAAGGCAGAAATTCCGAGCTCCTCTAGTTTGATATTTTTCCGCGCCTCGGCCAGGACAGTTTCATATTTTGCCCCTTTTTCGATTGCCTCTGGTTTTAACGTCAGCGTGATGGCAGCCGTACGCGGAGGATTAAGTTTCCTCTTTTTATTTTGTCGAAGCCTCGTCTTTGGAGCGCTGAACTCTTTGGGCTCATTCGCTGTTTTGTTCGCCTTCTTGTTTTTGGCTTTACTGCCCACTACTGCACTCCAGTTTTGCTTATCTGGCACAGCATCTGCGTTTGTACGAAGATTTGCAGCTTCCTGTCTGGCCGCAACCGCTTCCTGGGCTGCTAGGCTGACTCGCTTGCTCTTCTTGCCCTTTTGGGTTTGCTTCTGATGTTCACCAGCAGGGGCAGGGTCCGCGACTGCTGCAGTTTTTGCTGCAGACTGGGCTGTTAAGGAGGTAGGACCTCGATTGTCCAATCCGGTTGGAGCAGCTGATGCATTCTTGCGATCGGCTGCTAATGGAGGCCTCAGCCGAGGTTCCGGTAGCAAACGACTCTCTATGCCTTCCATTCGGGCGTTTAGCATGTTGTTAAACTGGTCCCGGTTCGAGCGTGAAACCTCCTCGATGAGCCGACGAATGTCATTTTCGGCTAATGAAGATGGCTGACTTCGCATCTCGTCAACTTGCTTCCGCAGTTCAGTCAACTGCCAGGACAGCCGCGCATTAGCTGCCTCCAGGCGGGCGACTTCTTCATTTGCTGTGCGGGACCTGACTTCTGCAAAAGCCGCCCCGATTTTTTCTACTGATGCTTTAAGGTCCCTCTGATGGGTGCCTTTTAAGTGGCCTGACGTGTTGGTGACATTTATAATTGTTCTCAGGGCATTTTGTATGTCTTCACCTAGGTCTGCCAATGTTTTGTCATCAAATTGTGTAAGAGACACTTGCCGACTCATTACGCGCTCGGCTCTTTCTCGGGCCACGGATTCGGCCAGCGCGTTAGACGCCGCCAGGTCTTTCTGCTCCTGGAGCTGTCTGTCTCGTTCTTTTTCGGTGTTGATCTCCTTCAAAAAATTTCCAAAGCCTATGTATCGGCCCGATGTTGGCGGCCGGCCTCTGCCCCTTTTGGGTGTCCGCTTTTGCAGTTCGCCTTTTGGAATGGCGCCTTCACTGAGAGTCGCAATATCGCTCTCTGAGCCGGAGGATAATTTGAGCTCACCAGCCGGTCTTTTCCCTCCTTTTTTGCTCCAGAATTTTCCATCAAGTTCTGTTCCTTGGGAGCTCACAGTCTTCATACTGCATGCTGAGGAGTCTGACTCCGAGAGCCGCTGTATTCTGACGATTGGTTGCAGGTTTGGAGAAGTTACGTCAAGCTCGTCAGTTGGGGTGCCCAATATTCTATGGGCTTCACTGCTCGAGCCTTCTCCTTCTGCTCTTCTTGCCTCCTCTAGATGCTGGCCCTGAGAAGGGCCGTTTTCGTATTGGCCCTCAGAAGGGCCGTTAACCTAACCTAACCTAACCTAACCTAACCTAACCTAAACTAAACTAACCTAACCTTTTTTTTTAGTAACTAACCTAACCTAACCTTTTTTTTTTTTTTTTATTAACGTGGAGGAATGCAGTTAGGCATCCCCTCTAGCCGGGGAACTAGGACGGGTATGTTGGACTCGTCAGCAAGGGCCAACACTACCAACTAAACCATCCACGGTATGCCCGTCGTGCAGCATTGGAGACGGTGACACGGTAGCGCGAACATTATTCCGCGAACACCGCCTGCTGCGACAGCCGAAGCTATCCCCTCACTGAGGCCGAAGCCCCCGGAGCCGAAGCTCCCCCTCCCGAAGGTAGCGTGCAGGGCGACACCACACGCTGCTCCCTCATGACAACCTCCACGCCGGGAGCGGGTGGAAAAACCCCGGGTTCCACCCACTCAGGTTGCCTTCGCGATTTTTTATAGAGGTTGTCATCCTCGCAGCCAACACCCAGCACCGGCTTGGTGTTAATCCCCGGTCCGTCATCATAGGCCCTCTGCCTAGACAGGTTACGGGGCCGCAGTTTTATACAGGACAGCGGCATTCCTGTCCCTCACCGCGGCCGAAGCCGCCCGGCCCGAAGGCCCCTCAGTTTTTTATAGAGGTTGTCATCCTCGCAGCCAACACCAAGTGGCGGCTTGGTGTTGACCCCCGGTCCGTCATCATAGGCCCTCTGCCTAGACAGGTTACGGGGCCGCAGTTTTATCCAGGACAGCGGCATTCCTGTCCCTCGCCCAAAGGCCCCCTCCAGCCAACACTCAGGAGTCCTCTCCCTAAATGAGAGGTCTCCCTGTGCGGAACCCCCCAACCCCCCCACACAGGATATTAGCAGCACCGGCAAGAAATCTTTGGGGTCCACCACAAGATCGCTTACCGTTGCCCCGAGGATGCACCGTCCAGGAACCCTTCCCTTTCCCCCGGATCAACCGGATCAGAAAGAATGAGAAGGGCCCTGGCACTCGAGGAGGTTTCCCGTCATAGCACCCCAACCTAACCTAACCTAACCTTTTTTTTTTTTTTTTTTTAAGAGGGGAAAATGCGTTACGCATACCACTGAGACGCGGGGACGGGCCCCAGTGGTTATGTGGGACTCCCATATAGGCTAATGAGACCCATGGTGTACCCACTAAAAACCCCTCTGTTTACCGCCTCAACGCTATAAGGCGAGCCACAGGGACGCCGAGGCACAACTTCCGCGACCTCGCCAGCGGCTGTCCGGAGATCGGACGCGACTCAGGGGGAATGGTTCCCCCGTTCCTCATTTGCGGGCGCACCGCGGGAGCGGCACGCCTCCCAACACAGGGACCCTTGTGTAGGCGACAGACGTCCCCGAGCCTATCGCCCACAGGTGCCCTTAAGGGGGAAGTCGGCGGTCATAAGCCAACCGCCGCCGCCCCACGCGCTTGCGGCGCATTGGCTGGGAGGACGGATCCTCCTCCCTGTTGCGCTCCCTTCTTTCTTTCTGCACCATCACATCCTCGCAGAAGGAGGCCACCGCCTTCCACGGCCTCTCACCGCCGACCATGGCTTCCACCACGGCTTGCAAACCTAACCTAACCTAACCTAAACTAACCTAACCTAACTTTTTTAGGAACCTAATTTGAACGAGACCTAGGTACCTTTTATGAACCTAACTTTTTTGTTTTTTTATTTATTATTATTATTATTATTGTTATATTAAGTATAAAAATTAAAATGAATTGAAATAAAATGAAATAAAACGAAATAAAACGAAATGAAATAAAATGAAACAAAATTAAATAAAAAAAATAAAAATATATATATATATATATATATATATATATATATATATATATAAAATGATGGCTCATTAGTAGGGGATAAACTTCGTTGGTACTTATTATAGTATTTATATATATATATATATTAAAACATGTATTTAATATGTATATATATATACATATATATATATATATATATATAAAACATGTATTTAATATACATATATATATATGTATATATATATTAAATACATGTTTTAATATAAGTTTAACATTTTATACACCGATCACGTTGTCGCAGCCAAAAAGAAATATGAATGAATCGTAATAAATAAAGAGATTGTTCGTTTTCGATTTATATGTAAATTTGTGGATTTTACACTAAGTTCAGGCACCAACTGGCCTCCTTCTCTCCCGGACGAATGCTATCACACGATGAAAGAGCTGCGCGCATCGGCGCGCGGGCGGGGGAGAGCGGCTCATTCGCGCGGACTGTTTATCGATATAGCCGCCAAGCAAGCGCCAGCGGCCCCGCAAGCAGCAGCAAGAAAGCAACAAGCAAGCAAAGCAAGAGAGCAGCGCGTCGTCCTATTTGTTGTATTTGGAAAAAAAAATGCCTCTAATTTATATTTATATTTTGTTCCTAGTTAACACGGTGTATAATAAACGTGACAGACTGGAAATTATACCAACAAGGACAACACCCACAATAGATTCACCCGTCTTTGATAAATCCGTTTATCATTTGTATTGTATCGCTCGCGGAACCTCTGACTACACTACAGTCGGTGTTTCGCGGCGATCTTGCTTTGATACGCGGTTTCACAGTTCGGGTAGCTAAGGTTGAGGGTTTTGTCAACTAGCTCTCTAGCGCCGGGCGAGCGATAGATAATCATATACGAAACGACTATGTTAAAAGAATCTAATCGTCCCTGACGGGATGTACAAGTGACATTTTGTGTCTGGTCGTGTAAGAACGTTCGATTATGGGCGCGACGAAACACTCTGTGCACACTCTCCTGTGTGTACTCTGTGTGCGTGCTTTTTCACTGATCCGCTGCTAACCGGCGCACGACATATAGGTGACTGCATGTCTGTGAACCGGTAAGTAGTGTTGTCATATGCACAGTCTGAGATACGCCACGCCAATTTCGGTACACCCGAATGGTGTGTGTCGTATACGACTCGTGTCATGTGCGTACATGCGTCCTCCGTTCGTTTCACACAGATATTATAATGACGTGTGAAATGATGGAAAGATGCGTTACGCGCGGACGCTAGTGTTTTTATGTGTGCGTGCGTGTACGTGATATCATCAGTACGCCACCGGAACACTGCAGCTCCCTGGTTGATCCTGCCAGTAGTTATATGCTTGTCTCAAAGATTAAGCCATGCATGTCTCAGTGCAAGCCGTATTAAGGCGATACCGCGAATGGCTCAATATATCAGTTTTGGTTCCTTAGATCTTACTCGGTTACTTGGATAACTGTGGTAATTCTAGAGCTAATACATGCAATCAGAACTCTGACCAGTGATGGGATGAGTGCTTTTATTAGATCAAAACCAATCGGCGGAGGGCCTCGCGTCCGAAGTCGTAACATTTTGATGAATCTGGATAACTTTTGCAGATCGCATGGTCATGTTCCGGCGACGCATCTTTCAAATGTCTGCCTTATCAACTTTCGATGGTAGTTTCTGCGACTACCATGGTTGTCACGGGTAACGGGGAATCAGGGTTCGATTCCGGAGAGGGAGCCTGAGAAACGGCTACCACATCCAAGGAAGGCAGCAGGCGCGCAAATTACCCACTCCCGGCACGGGGAGGTAGTGACGAAAAATAACGATACGGGACTCTTACGAGGCCTCGTAATCGGAATGAGTACACTTTAAATATTTTAACGAGGAACAATTGGAGAGCAAGTCTGGTGCCAGCAGCCGCGATAACTCCAGCTCCAATAGCGTATACTAAAATTGTTGCGGTTAAAAAGCTCGTAGTTGCATTTGTGCTACGCACTGTCGGTGCGATTCATCCGAATCGATACTGACACGTTTGCGGAGCATATCGTCGGTGAATCGTATGTAAAAGTACGGTTCAATATAAAAATCCTATCGCGATGCTCTTCAGTGAGTGTCGAGGTGGGCCGACAATTTTACTTTGAACAAATTAGAGTGCTCAAAGCGGGCTCAAAATGCTGCTTGAATATTTCGTGCATGGAATAATAGAATATGATCTCGGTTCTATTTTGTTGGTTTTCAGAACTCCGAGGTAATGATTAATAGGGATAACTGGGGGCATTCGTATTGCGACGTTAGAGGTGAAATTCTTGGATCGTCGCAAGACGAACATCAGCGAAAGCATTTGCCAAAGGTGTTTTAATCAATCAAGAACGAAAGTTAGAGGTTCGAAGGCGATTAGATACCGCCCTAGTTCTGACCGTAAATATGTCATCTAGCGATCCGCCGACGTTACTACAATGGCTTGGCGGGCAGCTTCCGGGAAACCAAAGATTTTGGACTCCGGGGGGAGTATGGTTGCAAAGCTGAAACTTAAAGGAATTGACGGAAGGGCACCACCAGGAGTGGAGCCTGCGGCTTAATTTGACTCAACACGGGAAATCTCACCAGGCCCGGACACCGGAAGGATTGACAGATTAACAGCTCTTTCTTGATTCGGTGGGTGGTGGTGCATGGCCGTTCTTAGTTGGTGGAGCGATTTGTCTGGTTAATTCCGGTAACGAACGAGACTCTAGCCTGCTAAATAGGCGTCGTCATTTAGGTGCGCGCGGCCGTTCGCGGTCGCGCAACTCACTGGCGACGTATTAAAATTCTTCTTAGAGGGACCGGCGGTTTCGAGCCGCACGAGATTGAGCAATAACAGGTCTGTGATGCCCTTAGATGTCCTGGGCCGCACGCGCGCTACACTGAAGGAATCAGCATGTTCTCCTTGGCCTAGAGGCCCGGGCAACCCGTTGAAACTCCTTCGTGCTGGGGATTGGGGTTTGCAATTATCCCCCATAAACGAGGAATTCCTAGTAAGCGCGAGTCATAAGCTCGCGTTGATTAAGTCCCTGCCCTTTGTACATACCGCCCGTCGCTACTACCGATTGAATGATTTAGTGAGGTCTTCGGACCGACACGCGGTGGCTTCGCGGCCGTCGGCGTTGTTGGGAAGTTGACCAAACTTGATCATTTAGAGGAAGTAAAAGTCGTAACAAGGTTTCCGTAGGGGAACCTGCGGAAGGATCATTAGCGTTTATAATGTACGTACTTTTCGTATGTATGTTTACGAAGATAATCCGTCACCAAAAACTCTAATACGTACACATCCGTTGTCGTCACACAGGAGAGAATATTATTTTCTCGCGTCGCGTATTTTTTTTTTTTTAAGCAATTCAGACACTCGCTACACTATTTGGAGAGTAGCTTCGACCGGCATAAATCCGCGCCGCAACAGCGTATCGCTCCATATATATATAGACAATCATATATATATAGACAAGTGTGTGTATTTGAATTCGCGCGAACGTGTAAACTGTGTAATACGATCACCGATATGTGCGCATGTGATAAAACATGCGGTTTAATATTTAATAATTTTTCGAAAAAAATTATTTTATTATATTATATTTTTGATGTCGAAAATTGTTACAGCGCAATAGCTAAACTATTACCCTGGACGGTGGATCACTTGGCTCGCGGGTCGATGAAGAACGCAGTTAACTGCGCGTCATAGTGTGAACTGCAGGACACATTTGAACATCGACATTTCGAACGCACATTGCGGTCCGTGGAGACACATCCAGGACCACTCCTGTCTGAGGGCCGGCTGCATAAATAAACATATTTTTGCCACATTGCGCGCGTATATATACACACTACTCTGTTAACACAATGTACGGTGTTTGTGTGTGTACACGCACGCTTTTGAAGGTTCGTTTGGTGAATTTAGTTTCATCGGGCGTCCTTTTAAATATAATACATATATAGCGACGTGACGTGTGATGTGATAATAATGTCACTTCTACCGTGCGCGCGTACGTACACACTGTGTGATATTAATTGTGATATTATAAGGTGTGAACGTCGTCAGTGACACGCGTTAGTTGAGACCGAATCGCATATCGAACACACGCTTATAATATGTCCAGTAGGCGGACTCGACGTCCGAAGAGCGCATCGACGCCGCCAACGCGCACCGCGCGTTGTCGTCGTCGTAGCGCTGACCGGATATCGTGTCTGCCTCCAATTTTTATCGTTGGCCTCAGATCAGGGAGGATCACCCGCCGAATTTAAGCATATTAGTAAGCGGAGGAAAAGAAACTAACCAGGATTTCCTTAGTAGCGGCGAGCGAACAGGAAATAGCCCAGCACTGAATCCCGCGGTCGTCACTGGTCGCGGGAGATGTGGTGTTCGGGAGGTTCCGCTTTCTCGTCGTCGCGACTACTGTCCAAGTTCGTCTTGAACGGGGCCGTTTTCCCATAGAGGGTGCCAGGCCCGTAGCGACGTAGGGTGGCGGCGAGAGAGACACTCCTCAGAGTCGGGTTGCTTGAGAGTGCAACTCCATCTAAGGCTAA
>OX352316.1:20138574-20143574 GCA_947086415.1 Pammene aurita
TATATACGAGAACAGGTGCAGGTATATAACTTTTTATTACCGACCGAGCCGACCAAGACTTATTGCCAAAAATAGCAAGCAACATTAATAATGTCATATATATACGAGAACAGGTGCAGGTATGGGTTTATTAATATAATCATGTTTTCACATCATTTTTACATTGCACACGCCGATAGCATTGTCGCACCGAAGAAAAATAGGAAAACTATTTTTTTTTTTTTTTTTTATAGTATCTAATTATTTATATAATTTCTCATAATTTGGCCTCCACCACTTTACAGCTGCCAGATAGATGTCCGGATCTAGAAATAAGCATAGTATAGCAAACTAACGAGAGGGTTATATCTAAACTTGTGATTGTAAATTGATATAATAGAGGTATAATTAAGTTAATTTTCAACCGGAATTGTATATTAAGAGGGGTGGACTGAATAAACTGCATTTAACAGCTTTACTAAACACGTGTTTTTTGTTTATGAAGAAAATCAATCGAATTTTTAAATATCGACCTCCCCCTATAATTAATACTCAACAGAAGGCCATTTGGCATTAAGTCCGCCATTCCAAAATACATTTTGGGATATTGCGGAATAAAGTTTAAAAAATATAATTTTAATAATAAATAAATTTTAATAAATAAATAAATAAGTTTAATATTTCATACGTCGGTCGTATCGTCGCAGCCGAAAAGAATGTTCACGAGATATATATATATTATTTAAAATGAAATGAAATGAAATGAAAATGAAAAATGAAAAAAAAAATACAAAAGTAATGTTCCACTGGACCTCCGTCTCTCGCGGACGTATGCTATCACACGATGGATGAAAGAGAGCTGTGTGCGCGCATCGGCGCGCGCGGGGGCGAGCGGCTCATTCGCCCCGCCGGACTGTTTATCTATATAATATAGTATATAGCAAGCAAGCAAGGCAAAGCAAGCGAAGCAAGCAAGCAAAGCACAAGAGCAAGCAGAGCAAGAGCAGCAGCCGCCGCGCCTCCTATTTGTTGTATTGTATTTGAAGATGCCTCTAATCTTTTATATTGTTTATTTTGTTATATTTCTGTATATACGAGAACAGGTGCAGGTATATAACTTTTTATTACCGACCGAGCCGACCAAGACTTATTGCCAAACATAGCAAGCAACATTAATAATGTCATATATATACGAGAACAGGTGCAGGTATGGGATTTTCGCCGGTCGCATTGTCGCAGCCGAACAAAAATATGACACGAAAAATAATACAATATTAATGTTTTCCATATAAAAAGTAAAATGAAATGAAATGTTCCACTTGCCCTGTGAGAGAGACTAAGTTCAGGCACCAACTGACCTCCGTCTCTCGCGGACGTATGCTAGCTGCTATCACACGATGAAAGAGCTGCGCTACTGTTCAATTTAATACCTACTACAAACTACCCACCCTCGGACTGGTATGAATCTAACATTATATTGATCTATTATAAATAAAATAATTTTTAAGAAAAAAAAACCGACTTCAATGGGGATAGCCGGTGAAGGATTATTGTAGATAGATGGTGCACTTAGATTCTATACAATGAAATAACTTGCTTAAAAAACGCAGCGGAGAGGACCAATTGCCAAACGTGAACTATGCGTCGTTGAAGAGTTCCGTTCTGATTATCATCAACAGTTCCACTTCATCAAATGTCACTCTTTTGAATGAAAATGCTTGATTTGTTGATAAAAATACAAAAGTCACTATGTGTAAGCCCTTAAGATTTGAGGAGTTCCCTCGATTCTTCATGGATCCCATCATCAGAACTTGAGCTGGACGAACATTTGTTCTGACAATTAAACTTGCTAAACAAACACAGCGAAGAGGACGAATCGCCAAACGTGAACTATGCGTCGTTGAAGAGTTCCGTTCTGATCATCATCAGCAGTTCTACTTCATTCAATGTCACTGTTTTGAATAAAAATGATGGTTTTGTTGATAAAAATATAAAAATCACTATATGTATGCCTTTAAGATTTGAGGAGTTCCCTCGATTCCTCATGGATCCCATCATCAGAACTGCGTTTTGACAAAAACGGGACCAATCTGTATATATATACTTACAATCAAAAAAATAATTTTCAAAATCGGTTCAGACATGACGGAGTTATGGAGTAACAAACATAAAAAAAAAAAAAAAAAAAAAAAAAAACACACGCCGAATTGAGAACCTCCTCTTTTCAAATCTTGAAGTCGGTTAAAAACCTGCCAAGAGCGTGTCGGGCCACGCTCAGTGTAGGGTTCCGTAGTTTTCCGTCCGTCACAGTAAGGTACTCAGAGGGCGGACAGATCTTTTAGGGCTTCGTCGCTACACAGCGATATAGATCTGGGGCGTCCATAGATATGTCTCATTAATTAATTAATTTCGTAACTTATAACAAATCTTAACCAACCATATAAACAAACAGCAGGAATAGGGGATGAGGGTGACAAATTTAAATAAGAACAATCATTGCTGACTGTATCTATTAAATATCATTGTCATGTAAATTAAGAAATTTAACCTAATTACAGCTCAATCGGTTTTTTATTAACTATTTAAAATTTTTTTTAGCAACTAACCTAACATAACCTCACCTAACTTTTTTTGGAACCCAATTTGTATTCATACATACATACACACATACATACATACATATATTATTGTTCATATTATTATTATTATCTTTATTATTCTTTTTTTCTTAGGCTAGGTCATTTTATAATATTTTTACAAAGGTAAAATATAAAAATACATCTAAAACATACAAAAACAATAAAAACATTATAAAAAACCTAACCTAGGGTGCCCCCGGCAACGGAGCAAGGCCCAGGCTGCCGGTGGTCAGGGCCGCAGAGAGAGGAACCTTCGGACTATGCGCGCCGTGTCCAGGATAACCGCCTTCTGAATCTGACCCTTGATCCAACCACAACCCCGTAGCGAAAGTCTCTCTAGATGTTGGTCTAGACTCTTCGCTATGAGACCGTTCGCAGAAACAACTATCGGTACAATGATCGCCGAATCAACCTCCCACATGGCGGTTACCTCGTGAGCCAAGTCTAGGTACTTGCTGGACTTGTCCTTCTCGGCCTTCACGAGGTTCTCGTCACATGGGACGGTGATGTCGACGAGCATAGCCCGGCGTTGCGGTCGATCTATTACCACGATATCAGGCTTATTGGCTACAATAGTCCTGTCCGTGATAATAGATCGATCCCAATAGAGCGTGGCACGACCATTTTCGAGAACTGGTGCAGCTGTGTACTTGTAGTACGGCACTTCGTGGTCCACAAGACCGTATAGGAGAGCAAGCTGCTGGTGTATAATCCTGGCTACGAGGTTATGTCTGTGCAAGTACTCGCCGTTAGCAAGATGAGAACAACCGGAGATGATATGCCTGAGTGACTCTCCGGGACGGCGGCATGCCCGGCAAATGTCGACCGTACCGTCCTTCAGGATATATTTCCGGTAGTTATTCGTCATGATAACTTCGTCTGCAATTGCACAGGCAAAACCTTCGGTTTCTCCAAAGAGGTCCCCGAATCGTAACCAGTTCACCGACGCGAGCAGGTCTACGTCGGGTCCCGTGAGGACCCTGTAGAACCGCCCGTGTAGCTCCTTGCTCTTCCATACCGCCCTGCGATCCTCGGTGCTTAGCACCACAGGTTAGCGCCAGTTCTCGTTTGCCAAGGAGAGCGGCGTGAGACCCTTATCTACTGCCACCACATCACGATGCATCTTACACTCGTTGTTAAGGAAATAATTCCTGAGATTGTACACCTCACGGTTGTGGAGATTTTTGGCGTTTAAAAAGCCCCGACCTCCACACTTCCGTGGGATGTACAATCTCATAACAGACGAGCGTGGGTGAAGCATACGGTGTGTGGTGAGCAATAGACGGACTCTCCGATCCAGGGCATCCAGCTCGGTCTGTGTCCACCTTAGTATGCCAAAGGAGTATGTGAGTAGGGGCATCACCCAGGCGTTGAAGGCGCGCACCTTGTTGCCACCTGACAGAAGACTATTAAGTACTTTTGTCAGCCGACCGAAGAAGCGCTCCTTCAACGCCTGTTTAATACCTACGTCCTCAATGCCCAAAGACTGTGACATACCAAGGTATTTGTAGGTTTCTGATTCAGAGATAGATCTGAACGTCATGGTCTCAGAAAGCTGTAAATTTGTTGAATTTACTACTTTCCCCCGCTGTACATGCATAACCGCACATTTATCAACACCAAACTCCATCTTGATGGAACTACTGAACACTTCAGTGGTCTTCAGTAGTTCCAACAAGTCTTGGTTATTTGGTGCAAATAATTTGAGATCGTCCATGTACAGAAGGTGAGATATGACTGCACCCTCTCTCCGAAGCCGGCAACCTAGCCCCGAATCCTTCAGCAGATTGCTGAGCGGATTTAGAGCTAGGCAGAACCACAGGGGACTCAGACTGTCGCCCTGAAATATTCCTCGCTCGATCCTTATAAAGTCCTGCGGGCCAGGGGGGTCATCCCCGCCTCCTGGTTGACGAAGGACTGTGGTCCACTGCCTCATACACGTGCCAAGGAAGGATCCTAAAGCTGCATCAATTTTATACAGCTCCAAGATCCTCTTCAGCCATGAATGAGGCACCGAATCATAGGCCTTCTTGTAGTCAATCCAAGCGGCCGAGAGGGC
Source organism: Pammene aurita (assembly GCA_947086415.1). Lineage (NCBI taxonomy): Eukaryota > Metazoa > Arthropoda > Insecta > Lepidoptera > Tortricidae > Pammene > Pammene aurita. Next base: position 20,143,252 of record OX352316.1, read on the forward strand.
CCCCCTGTTCCGCCGGACTCGTTGGCAAATGGTCATGTCTATGAGGAGGAGCTCTTTAGTACCACGGGACCCAACCCTACATCCATTTTGAGCGGAGATCAAAATGTTGTTTGCGACCATGTGCGCGTTTATTTTTGCTCTCAAAATGGATGTAAGAAGCTTGTAGAGCGTAGGCAAGCACGTGATGGGTCGGTAGTTCTTCGCTTCCGTGGTACTACCGGACTTATAGAGCAGGAAGGTTACACCAGTTGTTAAGGAAGGCGGGAGGGAGCCAAGTTCAAGGGCTTGTTGAAATTGTGTTGCCAGCCGCGAGTGCGAGCATC